>CAKMXS010000026.1:0-353739 GCA_928852645.1 Mycosarcoma mackinlayi | reverse complement strand
TAACCTAACCCTAACCCTAACCCTAACCCTAACCCTAACCCTAACCCTAACCCTAACCCTAACCCTAACCCTAACCCTAACCCTAACCCTACTTAAGACACCCTACCCTGTTTTCCGGACAGGACACCTTGTAACCCTAACCCTAACCCTAACCCTAAAAAATAACTGACGCGTCTCATTTTTGAATTGAAATTACGTCTCAGGCCAAACCCCACCGTGTGATGCACATGGAACCCTTCTTCCAGTTTGTTACCACCCATCTTCCATTTGAATACTGACGCGTCTCATTTTTGAATTGAAATTACGTCTTAGGGCAAAACCGACCTTGTGACACATGATGGAACCTAAAAACTCTTAGAACCATTCATTGTAATCCACGTTGTTACTTCCGTCTAACTTGCGCATATAGCCAGCGCACATCTGACACAACGTCGACTCCTCTTCCTTTCGGAACCTTCAGAGCAGCCATTGCTCTGCACACCTTGTTGGCGCCAATGCAGACCCACGTGTCATACTCTTTGCTATCGTGCCTACCTCACAATGCTTGGTGAGAGGTGAGAATGGAAGCTTGTCATGGACGGGGGAGACGAGGAGACGGATTTTCTATGCATGCTGCCCCAAGTCGTAGCATCAGAGTGAAATAGCTATCCTGGTCGACTCCTGCACCTATCCATGGATGCGGACGAGCCTGGCTAACGGCATCTTGTGCCAAGGCTCGCAAGTGCGTAGGACGCGCAAGTTGTCTCTGAGCCTGCACGGTGGTCGTCCAACACGTCAATTCCGCTCTACAGAGCTGCACAGCGATCGACGGTCCGGCCAAGTCTGGCAAAACAGAGTCCGAGACACGAAGAACCATCCGTTCTAACTGCCCGTCATCTTCCTCTTCTTGTGGCTGTTGCCGCTGTCGCTGCGGGATTGCAATTGGACAAGACCGCCATGGATGCGAACCTGTGCGTCGCACCACGCCTTTGCGTGATCTGGCGATTGCCTACGCACATGTCTGGCTCGAGTCTGATCGAATGAGTTCGTGTCCTCCGAATCGACGCTGCCAAACAGCAAACGGATCTGATCGCTGGCTGGACTAGCCAGCTGGCTGAGGATGGGATGACGGGGATAGTCCTGAAGTCCGCTCAGCAGAAGATGATGGCGACAGAGCTGCGATTCTGCGTCCGGATCGGCCGCAGCCGACGCAGGGCTGGGATGATGGCGCTGAGAATACCTGCATGCGTCCTCGCCTCTGAGATCGATGAACAACTCGAGGCATTGCTTGTACGGGCCTCCTGCGACCCCCTGCGCAGCCAGTCGAGGCCCGACCCGCGCTTGAAGCTCGTCCTTTGTGGGCGAGTTGATTCGATTCTTGACCTGGATTGCGACATACGATAACCTGGACTTGTCAAAAACCTCTTTCGTCTGGTCGGGCGGTTGCCCAGAGGCTGTAGCCATCACGTAGACTGGGATCAAAAAGTCCCACTGCGGTTGATTGACAATCCCTTGCGCCGCAGCATGCCTGAACCACAACTCGACGAGCAAATCTGGCGACATCACCTTTGCATTGTCCACCTGTCGGTCCAGACGCACTGTGTGCTTGAAGTTGAGCCATGCGCGATGACACCAGTCGTCAAACTGGTGCAAGCTCTTATCGGCTCGTATCTTGCCCTTGCCGTCCGCGCTTGTGCCTGTATGTTCCTGCTGACTGTCAATGTAGAACGCGAGATCCACCTCAATGTCCCTCGTACCAATAAAGAAATCCAGCCATTGGCGAACCGAGACGAGGCTGAAGAGCTCCGGGTTTGACGACGAAGGGAGCGATAGGGACATGGATCGATGCGAATGCATGGCTGAGGCGGCGGCAGCGTAGTCCATGGCCATGGCGCAAAGCAGCGCTACTCCCTGCTCACCCTGAGCGCCCATGTCAAAGCCTACCGTATCAACAGCATTGACGATGGCCTGGATCACCATTTCCCACTTTTCTTTGACTCGGTCGGTCTGGCAGCGGAAAAGCCAGGCAACGGCAGCGCTGAGAGGTGGTTCGCTCGGCGTGTTAGTGATGATGGAGTCGCAAGTGGTGTAAATGCGGCCAACGAAGCGCAGATGGTGTTGAATCTGCTGCTGAACGAAAGCGTACCACAAGTTGGGAACGGAGCGACTCGTCAGCTCCAGCGTGATGCGGCGTGAGGCAAGCGCCAACAGATTCTGATTGAGCTGGTCAAGCCTGACGTGCGGGACGGTCTCGTGGATGTTCCACGACCAATCTGCAGGATACACGAGTTTGGAAATGATGGCTTCGGGGCTGATGGTGCCGTCTGAGCTCTGATAGCGTCGGTCGTTCCACAACGGCCTGCCAAGCTTGGGTAGCGTCTGGTTGAGCTTGGCCAAAGTATATTTAGGCTCGTCCGCGAACAGTTGGCCGCAAAAGGTAAAAGGCACGTTCAAGTCCAGCGGCATGGTAGAGAACGGCTGGGGCAGGGAGTGCGTACTGCCCTTTTCCAAGCGCCGAGAGCCTTTGCGCGCGGCTGCGCCGGTGAGCGGAGACAGATCCGAGTTGGTATCGACGAGGAGTATCCAGGTCTTGCTCGGTCTTGCGTGAAACCAGACGCGGCGGATGACAGGAAGAAGGTCTGGCATCGAGCCGCATTCGTCGAGTGCGAGAAAGAAGAAGGGCTGGTAGAACGGCTGGGGAGCGGTCTGTTCCAGCTTCTCGATGGACGGTTTCAGAAAGGTCTTGGTTGCGTGCGCGAGCAACTCGGGATCCGCCAGGTTGTCGTAGGATTCCTTCATCCCTTCGAAAAGATCATCGGCAGCTTGGCAAATGTAGTCGAGCAACTTTGTGCGTAGTTGAAGGCAGTCAAGCTGCGGAGGCAGATCGGTAGGCTCGGACGATCTTGCCTCGGCAGTGGCTGGATGGGTTGACACTTGCGACGGACGGGCATTGTGTCGTTGGTGCGTGTCGGTAGCATCAAGTTTGGCCAGGAGGCTTTGTGGGCACTGCTCGGGCTCGACAAATAGCTCGTGCGCGATAAAACCAGAAGAGGGCGAGTGGAGAATGCGGGCAAGGTAATGAACCACTGTGCTCCAACACAGCCCACCGTTGTCCTTGTGGGTGGCGCTTCGGACAGAGCTTCCGGATCGAGACTTCTTATGGTCGGCCTCGGGATGAGGCTCGGAAAAGCAGCCTGAAAGTTGTGTGAGGCGGTCGAGATAGAAGGCAATGGACCTACAATAGACGGAAAGCCACGCGAGAACACGAAGATGGTTGAGATTGAACGCGGTGTGCTGCGCCGGTGTCACGGGAAGGTCGTGTCCCAGAGAGGCCAAGTTGCACTGTTCGAAGTAGCTGTAGACCTGGGCGTCTTGGGGAGGAAACGATTCTTGGCGCTGGGTCCGACTGGATTCTCGCAGACAGACGAGCAGCCCTGGACTCACAGTGCTGAGCTGAACACACATGCGCGTCTTTCCAAATCCGGATGACTGGATGATCGGCAGCACCTTGCTGTAGTATTGATGCGATGGCGTTGGACGCTGTGGTATCGTGGACGCAGCGCGAGTGGCTGAATCGGTGTTGGACGTCGTGCCCTGAAGAGAGCGCAAGCTGATTGGAGCATGGACAAGTTCGGGCTCAGCGTCGCAATCGTTGAGGAAGAGGCTGTTGTGGACAATGATGTGATCCTGGAGTAATAAGAGACTCGGGCCTTGAAAGTTGCTGTTGAAATCCAGCTGCGGGGTGGATGTAGCAAAGGAGGATAAGGGACGATGGCGCGCGTGGTCGTAAAGAGAGCGCAGCACGACGAGCAGACATTCGATCCGATCCTCAAAGTCCATTGGACCAGCAGCTTGATCCAATCGGATGAGCAAATCCTTGCACGAAATCGCCGATTTGACAATTGGTGAATGAGGAACGGAAGTATCGAACATCGATTGGACAAAAGTACGAGGCAAGTCTCGGATCCGCTCGAGAAGTTGTTGGATCAATTGTCGAAACAGCGGGTCTTTTTGGAAGACATCTAGGTAAAGGATGCGTTTATCGTACGATGATCGCTTGTCGCAGGCCGTTTGAAGGGCGCTCCACCATACAGAGACGCCCGTCTGCGATACATCGGTGAATTGGGACAAGATACTGCGAAGAGTGGCTGATCTTGCGGGTGATGTCAATGTTTCTGTAAGTTCAGCGCTGGCTCGCGAGTCGGATGTCGGTGAGCCGGACATCTGGCGCTGGCATTCAGGGGCAGAATCCATGATCCGCGTACGGCGGCCGAGAGACGGTAGGCAGACCAGCGAGACTGATGTTGTTGTCGACAAATGTGGATGCGGAGGCACATGTGGACGAGATTCGAAGCTGTCCCCTGACGTGATGCACAGCGTCTGCACGGGAGAGGTACCAAATGGGCCTGGAGGGCCGGATGATGATGATGATGGTGATGGTGGTGGTGGTGTGTTAGGAAAAACCTGAGTGCTGAGTCGGGCTGAGGGCTGAGGGCGGCTGGCGGCTGGCGGCGGGCGGCGGGCGACGGGCGGCCTTTGCAGTGAAGCAACCTTTGTTCAAAATTCAAGACTCAAAGTTCAAAGCTCGTCTCGATTGTGGCACACTGGCTGAATGCTGAAACATGTTACGCGACTCGAAATTTGGACCCTGAATCCTCAAAGCTCACAGCTCAAAAGTCAGCGTGGATCAGCGCAAGGAAGCATGTGGGCTTACAACAGTTGAAATCGTGCAGAGAATCCAGCCGTGCTTCCCCGTGGCTTAGCCAGTAAAAGAAATTACTCTCTTTCCTTCCGAGCCCGCAATCCTGCCTCGCCCGTTGCTGCGACTAAGCGAGGCACAAACGCAGCCATGCTTGATGAAAGTCATGGTTGCGCTGTTGGGGCCCAACAGGTCCAGTCGGAGGTCGGGTGTGTCAGACGGCCGATTGAATTGGTATTCGTTGATGTGGCCGAAAAGGCGAGCAGCCAAAAGCGGGATTCCTCGCTCATTCAATCCTCCATGGGCTCGCCTTGCTCCTCCTCTGCAGCCGTCGAACGCTGTACGATGGCCACAGATAAATCCATCGGGTCCATGAATTGGTTGTACTGCTCGTATCCAAGGGCGGAGCTATTTTGAACCGTCGCGTGCATTTCTGCCACCACATCACGAATTTTGAGCGTGTCGAGACATGGGAAGCTTGCAGAGCTGCTTTTGCCTAGGCCTTGAATCCACAACTGGAACGAGTCTGTCCGCGTGACATGCCTGGCTCTGGGAGGCTCGTACTTGACGCCCAGATCGATGAGCATGGTCAACAAGCCCCGCTCGGTCAGGCCGGAGATGTCCTCGTGCCGCAACTTTGGCCCGGCGTGAGAAACCCTGGCAATATCCTCGTCCGCCTTACTTGGCGGAGCTCTACTGCGAAGTTTGGCTTCCCAGCACATGTAGGTCATCTGCTTTGGGCCATGCTCCTCGTTTACTCCCAAACTCTGAGAGAGGTCGCCAACAAACACAGGAATGATGCCATCGATCCCGGGTTGGAGATGGGGCGTTTGGATGCCCACGCCACGTTTCCAACAGTACCATAGGTAGTATGGTGAAATCTCTTCCCTGACTGGGACTTTGAGGTGGTCGAAATGGGTGAAGCGAGTCCAAGCTCGAACGTCGGTGTGTCGTGGGTGTTGGGTCCGCACTTTCTTGCAGGCCTCTTCGATCCGTGCCCGCATCCTTACCTGATCGTGTTCGTCAAGCGTCGCAACGTTGTCCAGAATCGACTCAAGCGGCACAGGTTGCATGTGCATCTCTGCCTTGTATTGCTGATCCTCGCTCTGCGCGAAAGCCTTGTCTTGGAATTTGTGCGCATCCCATGCAGTCATCAATACTAGTCGAGTCATGATTTCGCCGCGGTTGCCTCTGAGAATATCAATCGTACGTGAAGCAAGGCACTTGGTACTGAGCGTCTCCAGAATCGAGCCGTACCGATTCACGGCATGTTGAAAGTTGGCAAGTTTTGGTACCGAGCTCTCATTGGGCCTAGGCATCATCACAAGCGCGGCAGCGGTAGCCAGCACGGGCTCTGACGGAGCGCCAATGTGAAGGACTCCGTCATTGTCTACCGCCGTGAGAATGCGCATGTGTCGATCGACGGAATCGCGCACAAATGTGTCCTGCTCTCCGAAATTGGCGACGTCGCTGCTTCGTGTTGGCGCAAACTGTAATGCAAGGCGGGAGGCAACGACGTTGAAGCAAACGTTGCGAGAATTGAATTCGAAATTCGACGATCCGAGCAGCTTGAGCATGGCTGCGGTCCAAAAGTCGACAGGGAGCAACGTGGTCCAGAGAGGCCGCCCGTACATCTTGGCATGCTTGCTGGAGGCAGCCTCTGCGGCAGTCGAGAGCGCATCGTGCTTGTCCCTGAGCACGTCAAAGCCGAGCCCGGCGAAAGTAGGCAAGGGCACAGTATCTGGATGTCTGGCGGACGCGTAATCGCTTTGTGGAAGAATGAGCTTGTTTGGCCTGCTCTTGGTGCTCAACAGAACGAGCCATAGGACTACGGACGTTTGCTTGTCATTCGGATGTTGCAATTGGGCCAGTTTGCGACTTTCGCGCTGCTTGTCCTCGAATCTTCCTATGTACGAAAAGGCGCGACAAATACTGCTGAGAAAAGCATCGGGGAGTGTTGTACATTCGTCGATAGCTACGTACACGAGTCTGTCGTTGGGTGGTGCGTGTGGCGCAGGGAATGCATCCTTCATGAGGATAAGTTGGTCAATAAGAGTTTGTAAAGGCCCGTCCAAGTAGAAACGATAAATGCTGTCGTCGCCCAAAGAGCCGTGCAGTTTGCCATCGAAGAATTCGAGCGTCCGCGCAGCCACCCTAGAGAAAAAGTCGTTACGAGTCGACTCGTCCTCCTTGTTGCCAAAGCCATTCAAACGTCGTAGTAGATCAAACCTTGTGGCCGGACGGGTCAACTCGGCCAAGTCTTGAGCAAGCACACCGAACCAAGCAGCGAGCAGAAAGACAGCCTTATGATCGTAGCTCGCCGATCTCTTCTGCGACGACATGCCTTTGAAGACGAGCTCCATGATAGGCTTGTCGCCTAATGGATAGCCGGACTTGACGGAAGTGGTCGCCAACGGACGGATGCAGACATAGATGACCGGCTGGGTCTTGCCAAGTTCGAGGAGCATGCGCGTCTTTCCGGTACCGCTCGACTGAACAATGTAAGTGCCCTTGAAGTATGGACGCTGGCCTTGCGGTCGCTTGTTGAAGAGCGATTCGTTGACATTTGCGGTGAATTGGGCGAAACGCTGCTCTGCATTGCCCATGTATGGTCGACGTATGCTTGTCTCGAGAACGAGACGAAGTACGTCCTCTTCGTGGTCTGCAAGCACTGGTAGGGACGAAGCAACAGCGCTTGAAGGCAGTGAATACATCAAGTAGCATAGCACCTCTTTTGGCGACAGTTGCAAAATGTTGTCGCCGAGATTTGCGATGGCATCCAGGATAGCATCTGTTGCAGTGTCGAGATTTGCGAAACTCGACGAATCCAGGTGTCGGACATTGGGAAACATCGGTTCGATCCCTTCGCGATCGTCTTCAGCGGACCGGAGGAAATCAGCAATTCGGTTCTCAAGCTTTTTCTTGGACCTGTTCTTGCGGACTGACAACTGTAGAATCTCACAGTCGGACAGCAATTCCCGGAAGACTTCAGAATCGAGTTTATCTTTCAGTCGGGTGGCTGCCTGTTTGGCAAGTGTGGACCGAGGGGTAAGACCATACTGGGGCGAGGCCATGTTGTCGTCGTTGACGGTTGGTGTAGTGGGTCTTGGCTGCGCATCGGGCGGTACTGGTTGAAGCAAATGGATGGTACGCAGGATGGAATCAAAAGAAGGAGGGTTGTCGCCGCGATCGGCAGCCATGCGAATGGTCTCGATCCATGCCTGCTTTATCATCGGATGGAGATCGTGTGCGTTGGACCAGCCCTTGGCCGAAGAAAGAGCCTTATCGACCTGGAGCTGTAAGTTGGGGTCGACATGGCTGGGGCCAGGTGGCCCACGCGGCCGTTTCGAAGACGCTAGATTCTGCATTGCTTAGGCGCTGTGTTTGCTTGCTGAGGGCCGTGCTAGACCCAAGCAGAACGATACCGAGTGATCGACCACGACATTGATGTTGTTGCTGCTGCCGTTGTGGATTTGGTCGCTGTCGTTGCTAATTGATATGGTAGTAGAGATGGACGAGTGAGTGTTAGGAGAATCAAAGACATTTTGCCGACTCAGCCATTTGGGCACACGCAGCGCATACGCACGGACATGCAAATTACACGTGTAGCGGTCTAACACTTTATCTTGTATTACAATATTATTGCTCTGGCCATGATGGCAGATGCGGTTGCTGTATCAAGTATGCGATGATGCCAGACAACATTGCAAAGGTCTCGCATACTACATGAGGGATGGGCTCATACTATGAACAAAGTTGAGGATGCATCTCGGAACCAAGAGACCGCCTTGGTGACAGTTGACACCTCTGTATCTAAGCAGCTTGGTGAAGCATGTATTGGCACCTAGAAAGTATTCTGGCAAGCCGATGCGCTGGCAGCGGCCAAGTGCTTGGACAAGACGTCTTGGATTTGCATGTTTGTCAGCCCGGCCGACAGCCAGCAAGCAGTTATTGACAGCCACAAACGTAATGCCGGCACCGTTTGGCCAGATGCATTGGCTCTGTCGATGGCGTCGGGAACCCAGCAAAGACAGCTAAACAAGTCCATCGTGCTGCATGCGTGTATGCAATGTGCATAACGTGCCGTGCTTCTTACGTGTGACTTGGTGCAACGCTGAGACGTAGATTCAGTCCAGATCCATACCAGCCTGTTGTCTTGCAGGGTCGACCTCATCGGGCTCATCGGCCGCGGCCGAGATGGAATGCAGGCTAGGCTGGACTTGCTGATTCCACATAGGATTTGGCATGACGTTGAGATCGACGCCTGAGTCGAATTCGGTGGTGGATGAAAGGATATTGGCAAAGACATCGCGCACTCCCAACTCGTCTAGACAAGGATAAGCGTGCGGGTCTGTCACACCACGGATACAGAGCCGAGGACACGCTTGTCCCATTATATCTTTCAATCGCGGCCGCATGCCTCGCGGCCTGTCGCTAAACAATTGACTTGTGCCCAGGTCAAGGAGCACGTTGAGGAGAGCACGTTCGGTGAGTGGCTCCTCTCCTTGCGGCGCCACAGAGGCGCGTGTGATGGGTGGACCAGCCTGTTTAGCGGCTTTGATAGCATCCACTTCCGAGCCCTGTGCTTCGTCTCGGTTCTTGGACTCCCAGCCGACGTAGCTCATGTAGCGTGCGGCGTGCTCCTCGACATGTTCGGGGCGCAGTGCAAGGCTCTTCGCAGCAGAGTCCGTCACGAAAGGTTTGTCAAGATGACCCATGAAAACCGGAATGATGCCGTCGATACCTGCCTGCCTGTGGGCTAATTGCAACGCAACTCCGCGCTTCCAGCAGTACCACAAGTACTCCTGGGAAATCTCGGTGATTTCTTCAGGCAGTACGTCAAAGTGTGTGAAATTGGTCCAGACCGGGAGCGACTCGTGAGACGGCTCATCGGCGAGATGGAGCGCGTGCCGATCGGTGCTCAAGCCTGCCTGGTACACATCCCATATGCGTCGGCGCAGCTTGGCAGAGTTGTCATCGTCGAGACTGGCGAGGCCCATGACTAGGTCGTCGAGCTTCACTGGTTGACTAAGAACGCTTGCCATCTCGTCTAAGTCTAGCGGTTCCTGTTTGGCTTGATAGCGCTCGGCCTCGAGTTGGTCAAGTCGCCGGCGTTTTGCAGCGTCGCACGCGATCATCAGGACGGTGCGCGAGGCGAGCTCGCCATGGCAGCCTTTGAGCAAGGGAACTCTGGCGTCAAGGAGGCATTGTCGGGCGAAAATTTCGAGAATGTATCCATATGTATTGGTTGCTTTTCTCTGATCGTGCATTTTCATGCCTCGCGACCGCCTTTCGACTTCGTCGCGGCCCAAAACCAACATCATGAGCGAAGCTGCAATGGCCAGGACGGGCTCGGAGGGAGATACGACCGACATGGCACCTTCGTCAGTAATGAGGTTGGCGATGCGCATGTGGCGATCTACAGATTTGTCCATGAACACCTTTGTCTCTCCGAATTGAGTCGAGTACGGCGATTGAGTCGGCACGAGGCTCAGCGCGAGTCGAGAGGCCAGAATGCTGAAACAGTGGTACGCGTTGGAAGCCGAAAAGTCTTCAGCACCGCTCAATTTGAACATAGCCGTACTCCAGAGGCGTTCAGGAGGGAGCGAGCTCCACAACGGCCGTCCATACAAGACTATGTGTTCGATTGTCGATGCCTCTGAGGCGCGAAGGAGCGGCGACTGCTCTGCAAGCAGCACGTCAAAGCCCACACCGACAAAAGTGGGCAGGGGCGGCGCAGATTGATCACGCAACGATGCTTTGGCCTCCGCAGGCTGCACCAACTCAGCGGCGCTGCTGCTGGTGCTCAATAGCACGAGCCAAAAGGTCGAGGAGGTTGTATGAGATCGGAGCTGACTTATGAAATTCCATGCGCGGCGGAGACTGACGAGCGGGTTGTTCTTCTTATCTGCGCCTTCGACGTTCATCTCGACGCACTCGTCAACGGCGACTATGACAGGAGGTGTGCGCGAGGAGGCTGTATGATGGTTGAGCGCTTGAATGTGATCCGAAATGAGCCGAATCTGGCAGTCAAGCTCGACAAGTGGCTGTTGGATGTATCGGCGGAAGATCTGTTGGTGATTGTCGTCCGCGCGCGCAGGAGGCAGCGAGGATTGCGCGAGCTTTAAGGTCGCTTGCTCTTTGACCGAGGTAAAGAGCAAATCGCGTTCAACGTTTTCACCATCTCTGTCCTCGAGAAAGTTGAGCTGCAAGAGGTAGTCGTGCTTCTGTGCGTTGGTGCCTTTGGTGTCGAGTCGCTTCGCAAGCTCTGCAAACCAAGCGCCGAGGAAGCAGGCAACCTGAAGATCGCACCTGTGTGGATGAGAAATATGAGCGCTTTCGAAATAGGCGCGGACCCCTTTGTCGGGGAAAGGATAACCGGCCTTGGCTTTGCCGTCGGCGGTGAGATCACGGAAGCACACGTAGAGGAGAGGGGTGAGATGCCGGCATTCGAGGATCATACGTGTTTTGCCTGTGCCGCTTGACTGAACGATTGGCGTGCCTCGATAGTAAGGTGCTAGCTTCATTCCACGAAGATATGCGACCTTGAGATCAAGTTGGGTGATGAATCTGACAAAGCGGTCGGGCGCCGTACCGTGATACCGACGACCGAATTGGGTTGCGAAATGACGGTTGGAATCCAAGTCGTCAGGCCCTAGAGTTTCGCCGGGCAAGCAAAGCGCAGCGTGAACCAGGACGAGCGACAAAGTCTGATTGCTAGGCTGTGCGGCAAAGGCTGGTGAGTAGAGGTTAGAGTAAGCAGTCGCGATTGCTTGTTTCAGGTCCGCCTCGGTGTGCAGGGTGTGCACATTTCTCAGCTCTGGAAGACTTTCGCAAAGTTTGCTACTGTTGCTCCGAATCCAACGGGCGATCAAGGTGATTGCGCCATCCCTCAACTCAGAATCATCGAAGAACTGGCAAACGCCTTCGTGCTGATGCAAGATGGAAACCCAGCGTGGGATCTTGACAAACTTAGACTCGCAGTCGCGAGCTCGGACGGTACGAGGTGATAGCTCGGCTTGAGCAAATTGCAAAGCAACAACCTGGGGTCTCGAGGGTGGGGTTGCTGGGGCTAGTTCAAGCTGATGCTTGAGGAAGTTGAGGACGGAAAGGAGGGGCCATTCCTCGGGTTGCATGTGGAAGAGCTTCTCGTACATAAGTCGTGAGACAGCTTGATGATGATCTGTGGGAGGTGAAGCTGCACCTGCTTGGACGACGTAGCGATCCCAATCATGTTGAAGGCTGTCGTGTCGGTCAGGCGAGTCTGAAGACGACGACGACGACATGATGCCGTCAAGCGTTGGAGTTTGGTCTTGGGCGAGGTATACTCCTACATCAATGTTTGGCGAAAAGAAGGATTTTGGGTATGGTGGCGACGAGCAAGGAATGTCTGCAAAGGTACTGGATGTGTTGGAAGGAAGGAAGGAAGGAAGGAAGGAAACCATTTCGACAGCGGGCTCAGTGCTGACACACCGGCGCGTGCGTGCGTGCGTGCGTGCTGCCAAAATCCAAACATGTTAGGTTGGATATTGGCGTCGTTCGCTTTGCCTGCCTTGCGCTGACCGACTTGATACCCAGACCAGACGGCCATGATCTAGCTCACAGCCACAGACGGGCTGCTCTCATCCAACTTGTTGGATGTAGGATTTGCGTCACATCAATGTGATAGCAGCAGCAGGAGACGTCGACTTCTTCACGGCCGGATCAAGAAAGGGTACAGGTCCAAGTCATTCCGGCGTGGCGAGACTGAACAAAACCCACTCTACTGTACATGTGATGCTTCAACTCAGCTTTTCTCTGGCTGATCTGCTCGCTGAACCAACAAAGAAAAAACGCGGGATTAGGCAATCAATACAAACGCAACTTTGGAGGTATGCCTCAAACAAGCAACAGAATGCAAGATGTCGATGCAGTCATCAGCACAAGAGTCAGTCGAGATCCATGCTGGTTAGCTGTGGGCCTTGACTCAAATCGCTTACCCTTGCGGCCGAGACAGAATGCAGCCTAGGCTGGACCTGCTCGTTCCACAGCGGGCTCGGCATGGTGTTGAGATGGTCGGGTGACGCAAGTGCCGACGGAGAGGAGACTAGAATATCGCCAAAGATGTCGCGGACGGCGAAGACGTCGAGACATGGGTAGACGTGCTTGTCCGAAGCACCTCGAATACAAAGCCGAGGACATTGTTGACCCACGATGGGCTGCAATCGCGGTCGAAATCCTCGGTTCGGCTCGCTGAACCCGACGGTGGTGCCCAGATCAAGGAGCACACTGAGAAGCGCCCGTTCGGTCAGCGGCTCCTCTTGCGCCGGGGCAGACGAGGCTCTGGTCATGACTGGCCCGGCAAGTTTGGCCGCTTTGGCCGGATCGCGTTCCGTACCCTGCGGCTGTGCTCGGTTCTTGGCTTCCCATGCTACGTATGTCATACAGCGTGCGGCGTACATCTCGGCATCGTTGGCGCGCCCATCGCAATCGCCACTCGCAGTCGCAGGATCGGTCGAGCCGACAGCAACAAAGGGCTTGTTGAGATCTCCCATGAAGACGGGGATGATGCCATCGACGCCATGTTGCCCATGAGACATTTGCAGCGCGACTCCGCGCTTCCAACAGTACCACAGGTATTCGGGCGTGACCTCTTCAACCTCTCCAGGCAGCACATCAAAATGTGTAAAGTTGACCCAGGCCGGCGGCGTCTGACAAGCTGCCGCGATCTCTGGCTGAAGCGCACTGTGTTTGGTACGCAAGCCTGCATCGTAGACGTCCTGGATGCGTCGGCGCAACCTAGCGAGATCTTCATCGTCGAGGTCTGCCAGACCTGCAAGCAAATCTTCGAGTGCCACAGGCTGAAGGAGGATGTTGGCGTACTGAGACGTGGTAGGCGAATCCGTACTTTTCTCCTTGCATCGGTTTTCAAAATCGTCGAGCAGCTTCCGCTTTGCAGCGTCGCGAGCAATCATCAAGGCGATGCGCGAAGCAAATTCTCCGTGACTGCCTTTGAAAATGGTGACGTCGGGTCCGAGCAAGCACCTCTGCCGAAAGTTTTCGAGAATGTCACCATAGACATTGGTCGCCTTTTGTTGAAATGTTGTTGCAGAGTGTAATTTCTCCTCGTAGCGACGAAGGGGAAGCATGAAGAGTGAGGCAGCAACGGCAAGGACAGGCTCGGACGGGGAATCAACATACATGGCACCTTCATCGGTAACGTGTTTGACGATACGCATGTGGCGATCCACAGTCCTGTCCATGAACAGCTTCTGCCGTCCAAACAGAGGCGAGCCGGGCGAATGAGTTGGCACGAGACTCAGAGCGAGCCGGGACGCCATTACGCTAAAGCAGTGGGCATCGTTACCGGTCGAGAACTTTTCGCCCCCCGTCAATTTGAACATGGCAATATTCCAGAGGCGGTCCGCGGCCAGCGAGCTCCACAACGGGCGACCATAGAAAGTGATGTGTTCAAGAGCAGCAGCCTCCGACGCACATGAGAGCGCGGGCTGCTCTGCCAACAGTGCATCGAATCCAATACCAACAAAAGTAGGCAGTGGCGCCGAAAACCTATCGCGGAACGACGATTTTGCTTCGATGTGTGCGACGAGATGTGCAGCGCTGCTGCTAGTGCTCATGAGCACCAGCCAGAATGTCAAAGTCTGTTGGGAAGTCCGGAACCCGCTGATATAGTTCCACGCACGACGGAGGCTATTGAGTGGGGTGGCGGCCTCGCCATCAACATTGAGCTCGACGCACTCGTCGAAGGCCACTATCACCGGAGGTCTGCGCGAGGAGGCAGTCAGCTTGTTGGCCGTAGCTAAGTGATCCGAGACGCAGCGAAGCTGTTCATCGAGTTGGAGGAGTGGCAATCGGATGTGAGCGTCGAAGATTGCATTGTAATTTGTCAGATCCATCGTGCTTTCCTTGGCTTCCTCCAGATACAAAGAGGCAAGTTCTTTCACCGAATTGAACAGCTCTTTACGTTTGTCATTTTTACCGGCTTGTCGATCGAGAGAATTGAGCGCCAGCAGATGGTCGCTCTTTTGCTGATTGGAGGAGAGCTCGCGTAGGTTTTCGCTGAGCTTGGAGAACCAAGCGCCGAGGAAGCAGGCCACCCGAAGTTGCACCCAGCGGCGTCATAGTTTTCTTTTAAAAAATCGAGGATGCCGGGATCGGGGAAGGGATACCCGGCCTTTGCATTCCCATCAGCGATACTGGGCCGAAGGCAGACGTAGAGTAGAGGAGTCTGATGTCGGCATTCCAGGACCATGCGCGTTTTGCCGGTGCCGCTTGACTGAACAATGGGCGTGCCACGATAATACGGACCGATTTGAGCCGGGTCGAGGGAACTGATGGCGAGATCGACTTGGGTGACATAATCGAGAAAGCGGCTGGGCGCGTTGCCGCGATACGTGCGACCGAATTGGGATGCAAATCGTTCATTCACGTCCGTGATTTCGGCAGGCTCGGGTGCGGCGGGCAAGGACAAGGCAATGTGAACGAGCGCAAGCGCTAGAGCCTGGTCGGCCGATTCAAGCCTGGCGAATTGCGGGGCTGAAGCTGAGTAAGCTGTGCGGACCGCCGAAGCTAAATGATTCTTGTCGCGCGCGTTCTTGAGCTCGGGAAGGATCGCGATAAACTGAGTCTGGGGGCCGGACTTTGAGAGAACAAACTCGGCAAAAGCGAGGGATGACGACGAAAAAATGACCGCCTTCGGATCCAGAAGCAATTGGTGAATGGTTTTCAGAGTGTCCCAACCGTCAGTTTGAGTGAATATATGTAGGCATTTCTGTGCCCTCGCGGTGCGCGGCGATTGAGCAGCTTCGGCTTGAACCAACTGAGAATCGCGATTTGAGGTCGGAGTCGAGAGAGCCGCGGGCGGGGGAATCTGCGTGGTGGGTCGTGGAGGCGTTGAAGGTTCGAAAAGGGTCTTGAGGTAGTCGTAGAGGCGATCGAGAGGCCAGTCTTGAGGATCAATTTGGCTGAGTCGGTTGTGCAGCAAACGCGAGACACTTTCCAACGGCTGAGAGGCTGAAAAAGTGCGACCTTGGCCAGGTTGTGGTGCGCTAAGAAAGTGATCAATCTGGGCTGCGATCCACTGCTCGTGCGCGGGCAAAGAACCAGTGCCTTGGAACGAGGCTATATCCGACATTGCCAACAAGCATCCTCCGATGGTGCCCTCAAACCAAGATGGATGTAGTCGACAGGAACGTGCCAACTGCGCGTTATGATGGCTGATTTATTTTGGCAAAGGCTAACTAACCTCCGAGTCCCGAAAACCGGAAAGTTGAAGATGCGTCTGTGTTAGATTTGGGCCACCGGCCGAAAGTTACATTATGCCAAGTTGACTGCGCCTGGTCGGGCTTGGTTGGTGCATATACCAGGCAAGCCAGGCAGGCGCGGGTTGACCAACAACGACCATCATCCCATAGCCTCACGCACCTCGCATTGCAGCTGCGCCGTTACAAACCTCGCGCCTCAACGTCTAACGGCGATCATGATTAGGAATGAGCGATCAGCCTGAACAATGCCGATTGCTCGGCGTCATCCAAGAGGAGCTCCGGCGGAGCCAGTCATTATCCTCGTCCCTCAAATTCTGTCTGGAAAATGTGGACAAATCGAATATCACCACGCAACTGAGGGCACAGCTACTTATTGTCGAGCTACAGTTGGCTTTCAGCTCCTTACAGCCGTCGGAACTATGTCAGACTTTGACCGGTCCTGCAGATCGTCCACAATGTCATTGCCAGCTCGTACGGCCCAGCAGCGTCACATCTCCCACTCAGCAGGCAGTGTGCAATGGCGAGCAGCTTGTCGAGCGCATCAAAGACCAACTCGCCATCTTTCAGACTTACATAGACGCTTGTCAAGGTGACCATGTCTTGCCACTATGCCAAGCCACGCAGCTCACCTGGCTGTTGATTCCCTTGATCTTCAACGATCCGACCTCGACTGCAGAATCGGCAGAATCGGCGTCAGCAGATCCTTTTCCCGCTTTTGTGGTGCGCAGCGACTTCGAGCAAGCCTTTCACGGAGCCGCGCTGGACCTTCTGCAGCATTACATCCGTCGGGCAAACGCCTTTATCAACCTTGACAATAATACACAGGTCGTATATGCAAAGACGGTACCCATTCTTCAATCGTCCGGTACGGGTAAGACCAAGCTCGCCGTGCAGCTCTCAGCTCATCAAGCCGGCATGCTCGTGTGCACGCGCAGGGACAACACGCTTCCTACGTCATTCCCACCCTTCGACAAGCCCGTCTCCAAGTACTTTCAAGACACCATGGCTCGATCAAAAAGAGCAAGCTCGGAAACAAGTACACTGACTGCGCAGCACACGCGTCTTGCCGCCTGGCTTGGTGCCTACTTTCGCAACCTCGCTACCGCTATCGAGCGTCTCAAGGACCTTAGCCAGTGCTTTCATCATGATGGCACGTGCCGTCACGACGACGTTGCACGCTGTTGGCGCTCTGTTGTCTACCAACTTGCGCGTCGCATCCATGGCGGCAGTGACTTCATCCAAGACTATAAATTTGAGGAAGACAGCCAGCCCGTCATGCAGCTTTGTCCAGAAAGCAAACTTGTTTCGGCATCGGCAGCTGCCTACCATTCCGAATCCGATCTCGACACGTCCTTTGGATCCGATATCTCCTTGCTATCCTCGCTGTCCTCTCAGCAAAGCAACGTGTCCTCACACTCCTCAACCGAACAAGTGACTTGCTTTCGTAGCAAATTCCTGCGAAAGGTGACCCAGATGGCAGAAAAGAGCATCAGTCCTGCCGGAGCATCGCTGCCTCTCCAAGGGCCTCGGACCAAAGCCCAATCTCAGGGTAAGGCCACATCCTCGACATCCGTATCCCCCGATGAATTTCAGAAGGAAGAGGCAGCCGAGATTGCAGCGAAAGCAGCCAAGGAGCACATCCAACCACATCTCGATGCTCTGGAGAAGACTCTCCCGCAAGCTTTGAGCAAGCAAGGCAAATCTTTCTTCTTCCTGGCCGTGGACGAAGTTGCCGAATTCAAGCAACTCTTGCCCATCTTTCGTCGGCTTTGGAGGGAGAGCCAACCACTGTGCACTTGGCTAATCCTCATAGACACAGAGTCCAGCATAGCGCACTTGGCAGGCGACGGCGTGGTCGAAGCATCGCTGCGTCTCGGGGATGAGGATGGCAAAGTCATTGTGCCGCCGTTCACCTATTTACCTTTCGACGTTCAATTTGCGCACCAGCTGCAACACACCAACTTGCGTCAACAGCTTCGCAAGGCTACCCTCACGTTTGGCGACCTCGTCAACATGCTTCGATGGTTTGGACGACCACTATGGAGCACGAGCCTGTACTCTCGCCCACTCTCGCCCACTACCTTCGACAAAATGCTCAAAAGGCCGCATCTCAGCAACATCCTCAAAAAACTTTTCTATGGACGCCTTGACTCGACCCAAATCTGGCCTCCTAACATCGATGTTAATTTTTTTGACATTGTCATGGCTGCTGCAGGCCAGCGCCTACCTCTTACCTTCATCGGCCATCAATGTGCACGTCTGCCCAGCTCTACACAAAACGGGTTGAGCGCGGGTCCCGATGATCAAATAGAAGCCATGAACAGAAACCTGGGCATGTGTCGGGATTTTCTGCAAAGGCAGGTGTCCAAATACCTGCGTGTTATCAGCGACGTGAATCGTACCGACTCTTATGTTACCGCAACTCCTTCTGAGCCTGCTGTTTCGCTCGCCGTAGCTTCTCAGTTTCGCGGGAGCACGCCTTCTGCGCTGCGTGACTGCGCGGACCGATGGTCTGACACGGTGCAAATTCTTGCAAAAGCTCATCGCAGCACTGGCCTCATGCTCGGCGAAGAAGGCGAAGAGTGCGTGCGTTTGCTCGTCTCCATGGCCGCGGATCGTGTGGCTGCTTCTCGCGTTAGCAAGGTGGCTGCACGCGGAGGCACCCCGGCTGAGAGCGAAGATGCCATCTTTCATGCTCAATGCGACCCAATCCGACTCCGAGATTGGCTCGAGGTGCTTCTCAAGGTCGATGCAATCGAGCTCGGCGGTTCATGCAACTCAATCTCGACTCTCTTGGAATGGGCCTCAGACTTTTACCTCAACTTTACGCACTTTGTCAAGCTCGGTACAACAATACTGCCCAACCATGCGGAGCCTGCGCTTCTTGTCGAATACTGGTGTCGTCAAGCTGCCATCTACGGCGTCCCCAATCAACACGACTGGGACTTGTTGATTCCAATCTATCGCGCAACCTCGACGGCCCCGCGCCTCGTCGATAAATTCAATCCCAATCAGCTATCGTACGTGGCTATCCAGGTCAAGAACCGCAATTCATCCGTCACAGCCACCGACCGCTTTGGGCCCTCCTATTGGTGTACAGAGTCGTCGAGCGCCTCTGCTGACGCCGACGTCGCCGCCATGTCGTCGGTTCAAGACCCGTGGCCTCGACTCGTTGATGATTGTCTTGAAATTTTCTTCGATTTGCGCGGTGTCGGTGGCATTGTTCTTCGAGAATTCACAGAGACGAGGCCGCCTCACGTTGCCAAGAAGAACAAACGGACGCACGACACGTCGGATGCGAAGGTCTCATCAGCGTTAGGGGACCAAGCTGGAATGCGAACCGAAGATCCAGCAGGTTCTGCAAAGCCGAACGGCCCGAATAAGCGTCGGCTACGACCAAAGAATTGTTTCAACCTGGTTGTCAGCGGAACAAGCGCTAGGCATCTGCCAGTCATTGCACACCTCAAAGGCGATGCGCGCAAAGATCTTAATCTGATGTTTGCGTTCGACGACAGCGAATTGCAACAAAATTGGAAAAACCTCACAAGATTCTGCACATCTGCTGCAGGCAATCCAATCACCAACGAGTTCGAAAGTGTCGCCCAAGTCCTGCACGGCATTGGTCCAAATCACCTGCTGGATCTTGGACCTGGTAAGCCCACGCATGCGCGCGGCAAGACAGCAATCCCTATGCGCGGTCCGAAAAAAAAGGAGCCTGATAGCAGCTTCTCGAGTTCGTCTGCGGCGGGACCAAGCCAAAGGAATGCCAAGAGAACGCCGAAGGAGACATCGCTTGATCGCGGAACGAACTTGTCTGCCGTTGGAGGTCAGTCGACAAGATACAACTTTCGCCAACAAGGCCAACGGAGCCAAGCGACCCAATCAAGTACAAGTAGCGGAGGCTTGTCGATGGATTCCGAAGGTTCAGCAGGTCGGAAAGGTAGGAGGCGCAACAGAGGCGGTGTAGGCCAAAGAGCCAGAGAAAGATGATGAGACATATCCAGGAGCAGAAGCAGAGAAGGCGATCCAGGCACGGCAGTGTCCAACCATGTGCATCCACACTGACAAGGTGAACTGGCAACCGCGTCATTGCCGTTGCTCTCATCGCCCACCCAAAGCCTCGATTCGCTGCGTTTGACTGCCTTTGTTCACGCCTGCAGAGCAAGAAAAACCGTTCACCAGGTTGTCTGCCCTTTCAAGCTTGTCAACGTTTTCGTTTTTCCAGTGTGTGTGGCATGAGCTGGTACAAAATCTTGAGTAGCGCTTCCTCTCCAACGACGGCAATCATGACAAACCTGTGCTCACGGCGATCTGGCACGGCTCGTCCGCCTCGTCCAACGTTCTCAAAAGAGCTTTCATATTCTGTAGTTAGCTTCTTGTGCTAAGAAGCTGTGGTCCTCCAAGCCGCAAGAGCTTCAGGTGAAGCTCGGAACTTGACCGATGCTTGTTGCGGCTTCTGAATTGCTCTAGCCAGTAAAATCTGTCGTAGACAGACCGAAAGCGGACTCGGGATGAGGCCAGCGCCCGGCCGAGCACAACAATTAACACTCGGGCGGGCAGGCACCAGGATGGTTAAGCAAAAACAAAACCAAAACCAAAAAAGGGAGCAGACTAAACCACCTTTGAAGTCGCATCAGATCGATCTTTGGACGGGACGCCTGTGATCTGCTCGAAATGTTCAGCTGTAAGTTACAGAAAAGAGTCACCAGCCGGGCGAATCATAGGCCTGGTACCGACGAGGCACGTAGATGCAGAGGATTTGCATCGATAAGAATTTGGGTCGGCAGTGGACACATGGCTTTGTTCAACATAGCAGCTGGGCGGCTATGAGCTCGTGCGCCAGCCACATGATTCGAATGAGTTCCGCTCCAATTTGGCGTTCAACAGTGCCAAGCACATCGCAAGCTTGGTATACAGTGTCTGAAGCTAAGACGTTGACCTGCGTGTCTGAGCACACCTGGTGGACTCTTGCATCTAAACGGGACAGGCGAGCACGAGCAGCGTAGCGCCAAGGACAGGCTGCGTAAATGTTGAGAAAGCACGCTTTATCTGGCTGCTACAACACAATGTGAAAATCGATTGGTCAGTCAATACGTTTGCACCTAGCCTGTGTCAATTGCGTCAAGACTCAGGCGCACGGGGTACTTTTCAACTCTTCTGTTCAGGGAGCTGACACAGCTGACGACGACGAAAGCAAAAGCTATTTGCAATGAGAAGAGAGAGAACAACGGTACAAGGAAATGCGAGCATGAAAATAAATAGCTCAGTCTGTGAGTGCGCGAGTGTGGACACAGGAGAACCTGCGTGACGACAACAATGAGAGGGACCGGACGTCGCGTTAATGGACAGCTCAGCGAAATTGTCGAGCCAATAAGAGAAAAGGAGAAGAAAAAGGAGGTCACGAAAGAAAGCTAAATTCTAACTGTCGCCTTCGCTATCTGAAGTGAAATCAGTGGCGCGTTAGAGTGAGTAAAATGCCAGCTAACGGGCTTGGTGAGAAAGTTGTTTAGTTCGTCGGCGGTGTTGATCTTGTCGAGTCAAACGTCGCTCTCTTGCACCGAGTGTCAGAGCAAGTGGTACCTGGTGTCGATGAGCTTGAGTTTCGAATGGTGAGCAGGATCATTGCCAACTTGAATGCAGCCAGTTTTGTCGGTTGGGATCTAGGGCACCAAATTCCAAAGGTAAAGCTGCGGAGCACGTGGCTTAACAATACTGTACTGTAATGCCTCTCAATAAGCTTTGTAGGCTGCAACAGATTCACAGAGAAGCATTTCTGGACACGCGATATCCACGCAAGCGTACAGAGAAAGATTTGGTTGCAAAAGCAGCGTAAAGGGTACCAAGACTAGCCAGGAGGAAGGACAGTAGGAGGAAGTGACACCAACAAGTATGGAGGAAGCAAATTGCGACGAGACACGCGACGGTGGCAATCCGGAGGTCTCGTAGTCGTCCAGTCTTGCCGCTGCACGTGCGACGCCTTGTATCGGCGACAAGCTTGACAATGGCGAGCCTCTCATCGCCATCAGTCAGGTCGACCAGGAACCCCTTGGATTTTCTGAACCCCTCCCCGTTGCATGCCCTTGAGGTCTGACGCAATCATATATTTTCGCCCATCATGTATAGAAGAACTTGATGGCCATGGAGTGGGAGGTGTCGTCCCAGGTGTCTCCTTCCTTGCGTTCGGCTGGGACCCACACCTCCTGTTTTCCGCCGGTTTGACGCCCGCTGGTAGGACCGCTGGTGGCCAAGTCAAACGTGAGCAGCATGCGACTGCCTGTGTGCGTTTGGTCGAGTTGGGTTTGATCGGCTTCCTGGCATCGATTCTGTTGGGGTTGGATGCAAACGAGAATATATCCGAGTGCATCTGGATCAAAGGGGTGTGCGCCAAGCCCACTATTCGGCCTAGACTCGTCGTCAAGAGCATGGATAGGGATGAGGATGCGATCAGAGTCCAAAACCCAACCGCACTGTCTGACCCATCCGTCCACCAAGACCGATCTTGGAACCCCATGGCTGGCCTCACAGTCGAGTGGCAGGCATGCAAAGTGGGTGAAGTTGACCAACTCGCTCTTCATCCATTTGGTGGCCTTACTCTGCAACCATTTATCAAAAGTCTCAGCCTTGTCTTGGCCCTCGCACTTGCCTTGACTGAATTCCTGGATCCATTGCGACACCGTGACGGGTGCCAGTAGGGTTTCAACACGTGGTTCATTCCAGAAACCCGGAGGGTCACCCCAGGAACCCTTAGGTTTGGCCATCGGAGGCTTTGAGCACGCTCGTCGATGAGCAAGATCGTTGGTTATATGCAATAACCTGCATGCCCTTTTGAGTCTGGATTCAGAATCCGGCAAGCCATAGGACAAGGCTCGGAACCAGAGATTTCGTTCATATCGAAACGAATAGGCTGCAAAGGCGCAGCAAACGGGTTCATGCAGTGGCCTAGTGGAGAGCTCAACGCCATCGTCGGTGTAGCTGTAGGCTACGATCCTCTGCTCTGCCATTTGCCTGGCACTACGAAACTCTGTCGTTTCTCTTTCGGCGAATCGAAGGTCCAAAAGTTGGAGAGTTTGACTGGCGGGAAACACGTCATGAGTGGTATCGATAGGGAGCAGATTGTCCGAAAGCACGCGCCTCATTGAGATGCCTCCAAAATGAAGTCGTTGCAGGCCGTAGCCGGCTTGACGGTGAAGCCAGATTGGACGTCCATAGCGCCGAGAGATGACTTCCAATCCTGTAAAAGACACTCCTCGTAGGTGCTCTACATCAAAGCCGGTCGACATTGGCGATGAATTGTTCCAGCCAACATCGAATGCCATATCAAAAAAGGGTTCGTGCGTCACCAACGGGTGCGGTCGAGCTAGTCTCTGATTCTTTGTGGGATCGTTTTCATCGCTATACATCCTTTCTTCTCGAAAACCGTTTCCAACCAACAATAACCAGAAGTTTGGTTGCTGCAAGTGTCGCCATGAGCGAACTATTACGTCTAGAGCTTGCCTTTTGAGCTCTTGATGGTTGGTCAGAGCCATATAGAACTGTGGCTGTGAAAGTACTTCGTTGCGACCGAGGATCTGTGTCAATGTCCAATTAAGATTATCGATATGGGGCTCGTCGGAAGAAAGAAAAAGTTCCAGATCTTGGGTCAGGAAAGCGATCGAGGCATCGCTCAGTTGCTCTTGTTCTTGTTCATCCTTGGAAGGGACAAAATCGAACGAGGGAGGGATGCCTTCGAGGCCATGTTCAGATTCGAGTAAGGCGGTGGCCAGGTCGTGGCAAGATAGCGGGCTGCGATTGCACATGAGCTCTCGCGTTTGGATAGCCAATTGAAAGCGCCAGTTCTCGCTCTGTGTCATGTCGCTGATCGATGGTAGTATCTTGTCTTGCCACTGTTGAATGCTGAGGTGGCCTGAAGCATGGACCCAGCCAATCTCGTGGGCTTTGTGACGCACGAGTCTTGCGAGTTCGATCGAGACCGAGGCTAAGTAGCACGAGAAGAATCCTGCAAAAGTGAACTGGTGATTCGCACTCCAAGCATCTCTGTTGTAGACCCGTTCCAGAACCTGAAACGTACGCCAGTCACGGTAGTAGGGGCCCATAAAGTTGGGAATGTCATGCATCTGGATGTTGATTCCAAGCATGCACGTTCTGGCCAGATCTACGAGTGCAGTTGATTTGCCAGATTTGCTCACCTGGATGACCTCGAGTGCGTGGATGGCTGAAGTTGTAGGGTGTACAGATGCTTGTGGTTGCTGACCATGATGCTGCTGATCAAGGTCGAGCGTGTGACAACGCGTGAGATGGTCGAAGAGACGTTGGGTTGAGAGGCACGGCGAAGGCGAGGCTTGATGCTTGTGTGAGGCGATGGAATCAATGGCTGGCCAATCATCACCTGGCAGTTGTACGAGGAGATGTTGCGTCAGATCATACAATGAATACTGAGGATAGATGCGGACGAAATATTTGGCAATGGCATGCAGGTTTCCAATATTGCCCCATTTGTCCCATAGGTAGAACTCGCGCCGTCTAGGATAGAGACTGTGGTTGGGATGCTGTTGGCCAGACGGCTCGTTAGGCTCAGGCAGCTCGGTGACAAAGAGGTCGGTCACAAAGGATGGCATCAAAGCCAACGTGTCGAGGTGGTTGGCGGAGGGCCTAAAGAAGGCCATGTTGAGCTGATTGAGGACATAAATGAGTGCAATGCGGACCCACATCGGACGATGATCGATCTGCAAGGACGTGAAGAAGAGGCCATGACGAAGAACGAGCTTGTCTTGCAAGTCTGGTAGCAACTCCTGGAGCTGCCTCGACCGCTCTTGCTCCACCGAGGAGAGGTCAAGCAACAAGCGATGGGGATGCGACGATTGCGACATGGTTGACGGGGACAACGTCAAGAGATCAGTGAAAGGATGTCAAGAGATCAGTAAAGAGGGATGTGTGTGTGTGTGTGTGTGTGTGTGTGTGTGTGTGTGTGTGTGTGTGTGTGTGTGTGTGTGTAATTGCAGAGTTGATTGACAGAGCAAGAGGTGAGTGGAGCGCGTGCGGACAGTGATCGAGGCAAGGACGAAAAGAGAGATGGACAATGCCGCAGTCGGATCCGAGCCTCAGTGAGTCACGGCGGCTCAACGCACAGCATAGTGGCTTGCATTCACCATCTCTACTTGCATGGACAAATGCAGAGCTCGCGTATAATCGTGGTAGCCACACATGCGCACATACTCTACTGCACAGAACGGTCTTTGATTGAAATTTGAAAAAGTGGCAGCTCAACTGGGCTGGCTTGCTGCGGCTTAGAACCGTGGCGATCGACCTTGGCTACCGGCGAGGCACTGAGCAAGCGCGTCGGTGCATCGCGGCGACTCGTTCGCAAACATAATCGGGGTTAACGTTGTCGTTGTTCAGCTCCAATAATTCGACTCGGATGCCATGTGCAGATGGGCGCCACTCTGATAGCATGGCGTTGCGAGTTTCATGGAAATGTTCGGTAGTGGAGAGAATGTAAAGCGTGAGTTGGATTTTGCCGGCGAAAAGCTGCTCAGCAAGTTCGAGCAAGGGGACAACCTCGCATTGATACCATAATTGCAAAGAAATGCTTGGATCGAGCAAGCGCGGCACGTAGCGCAGTCGGCGTGAGAACATGTGTAGTTGGGTCAAGTTGGGATGATGTTGAACCAGGTGCAGCATGGCATGCAGAAACGAGACATCGATGCGCAGCCCGTCGTACCACAAGAGGAGCGTGAGCACTTCAAGCCTAGGCGCCGCTGTGCTGAGCGTGCAACTGTCGCCCCACATGTCGCAGCCGCGCTTCACGCATGCAGTCCCGTCTTCAGGCTGCGCGTCGGTAGGTGCAGTGCAGTGATGCTGACCATCTAGGAGCAAGAGGTTGGCATAGTCGTCAATCGTGATATTGGCATTGCCGTCCACGAACATAGCGTATTTGAGGTGCGGAAAGCTAATGCCAGCTCGGGCTTGAGGCACAGCAGCGTCCAAGGCTTTGGCGGTCGGCTGGGTGACTTGTTGCAAGTGTTGAATGACGTCTTGTAGACGCTCGGACGACCACATCGAGAGTTCTTTCCATGTAGCGTCCGAGTCGTTTTGTCTGGCCATTGGCTTCAAGTCTGCAGCAATCTGGCAAAACACTCGAGGGAGTACTTTGAGCAGATGCGAGCAGCTCAAATCAAATTGTAGAGGCTTGGCTCCCTTGAAGATTTTGTAAGGTCTCTCCATGTCAAGACCGGTGAAGTTGCCAGGGTCGGGATCGATGACCAATTCGTCAAGCCGGAGCGATTCCAGCTTGTGCGCCGAGAGGCAAATGAGGTAGATCTGGGCGAGGCAGTGCGTGACGTAGGTTCCATCGAAATTTTCGCTTCGAATAGCACAGTCTCGTTTGTATAGCCCCTGAAAGTTGATATGCATGTCTCGTACACGCATCAGGCTGAGACGATACAAGGGCGAGGCCATGAAATAGATATGGTCTGGTTTCGCCCAATTGTATTGGTCAAACGTGAGAGTGCTCGGCGGCTCACAAGGTGTGAGCAGAGCAAAGATACGCTGGTGAACCTGAGGCAAGCAATAGCGGAACCAACGATCATTCTCGTCGACACACCTGCGCGGCCACACGTCACAGTGGCAGGGCATCCTCATTGGACACCCCAGTTTCCGCTGACGCCATGGCAAGCCGTAGTCTGCGAAATGTGCGGGGACCAGATGAATCAGGATCATCTCCAAGATTTCATCTGGAAGGTGCAACAGAGACAATTTCTTGCGGCTCAACCTGCTATCATCCATTGTGGCACCTGGATCGGGTTTAGTTGCATGGTGCCTTGTCACTTGAAGTGCTGGTTCTTGGCGTTGGCCTTGGGCGTCCTTTGTTTCGCTTGATGACATTGACAACGGCAGAAACGGCGGAAAAGGTACAAGCAGTGATGACGGTGGTGGTAGTGTGGCCAGACGAGCATCGTCAATTGACTTGCAGCTGAGCTTAGCACCGATTCTCATGTGTACTATATGAAGTATTTAGCCCTGCCCTGTTAGGTTTACAACAAGGCAACATGTCGAGCAACGGACCCTGTCTTGGCCCACAGCAGCGACGCGACGCGACGCGGCGTGACCCTCGAAGCCAACTCGAATCGTGTCTGTCACCATCTTGATCACAGTCACCATCACCACTTACCTGGTGTTCGAGGCAGACAGATCCATCGCAGTATGACCACTTCTCAATGCCATCTGCACGTGCTCAAAGACAACATGCTTAGCTTTCCCCGAATAAAAGCTCGCTCGAGGAAGCCGATGCTGACGCTGACGTTGGCGCTTGACCAGCTCTCCTGTGGCTCAAGACGCTGCCAGCGCGCCAGAAAATGGATGCAAGAGAGCTTTCCGTTCAAGGTGTGTCTGTTTGATGAATCGAAGCAACGGGATGCGGTGAACTCGAAGCTGTCAGTTGCGATGTCTCATGCGGCACCCTCCTGGCAAGTCTAGATTGAGAGGACATGGCTGGTCTTTCTGCCGAATTGCCCGGCAAGTAGCACACATTGGATCAGCTCGATCTGGATTAAAATTCAAGTCGGGTGAGTCGTCGACGGTTGGACTTGTTTGGGGGCGAGAGCAAAGTTGAGTCCAAAGAGCTTCGTGACGGATCTCAGGCTGGAACGAGTCTCTGAGCGGCTTGCAAAGTTTGCGAAAGGCTGACAAAGTGGTAGAGCTCGGGAGAAGATCTGAACCACGGCAAGCCGCCAGCCTATAAGATCTTGCGCCGATGGGCAGAGGGGGTCATGGGCGCGTCTCGTGCATCGCGGTGGGTGGATCCGTCTGATTAGCTGCAAGGGCTGAGCAGTCTCATGTATGCAGTGGGAAAGGACGGTTGAAAAGCGTGCTGAGCAGCGTGCGTTGCTACAGCCCCTTGGATTGGTTGCTCACCTTCTTGCGTTTTCATTGGTGTGTTGCTCGCTGCAGTGCGTCGAGCAAGTGATGCGCCAAGGTTTGCCTGCGATGCGGAGGCGTGTTGGTCACTTGATCTGGTGGTGTGAACTCGCTGGCGCGCAGGAGGCGTGCGTGGTTGACTGAGTACAGAGGTCATTGCCGTGCTGCGCTTGTGCAAGGGAGAGTAGCAGAAAGTGGCACGGTGGCTGCAGCCAAGAATGGCAGGATCGCCCGAGCTTGTGTCGAGAGGGATGACAGTCGACCATCTTGTGTGAAGTCCAAGACATGAGGATTAGGCGATTGTTGCCTTGCGAATCAGGTACCAGAATCACTGTGACAGAATTCGATCTTGTCGGCCTGCAAGAAGGGTGGCGCCAGCGAGGCACTGCTCGAATGGCGCACAATAGTGCAGCCTTTTACACGGAGCTGATTTCACCCTTGAAATATTCGTGGACTATCGTATTCAGAAGCTGCTGGTGGCCAGTCGATGAGTACGACTTGTCGACGCTGGCAAGCAAGAGAAAGAGCTTGAGCCAACTTCGACGTGAATGCAGAACAACAAGGAGGCCAAACCGAGACCTGCTGCTGAGTCGGAGCGGTCCAGATCACTGCATGTAGAATACACGCCGACTTGATACAGTACTGATATGATGGCAAAAAAGGATTTATCCACTTGGTCACACCTGATCGTTGTCATGGCAATTGTGATTACTAGTAAAAATGCGCCATCTGTCATGGGAACGCCAAAACATTTCAAGATTGAGTCACTCTGTACCGGTGCGCGTTCGATTCGCGCAAATTTGTCCAGAGGCGCCACGCATACACTTGACTGCGTATCAACCCCTGCGACCTCTGCGTCTCGCTTTTTGTCCATGGCACGCTGTGACTCGATTCGAGCCTGATTTCCTTGCTTACTTGCCACGTCACGCCTCCGACAGCGCTGCTAGCGCCACCAGCAGCTAGCGGTTGCCAGTCGCTAGTCGTCGTAGCCCAAATCGCGAGCATGGCAACGATTGGACCCCGTGTGGATCAGCTGGCAATGAGCCTCCACTCTGAGGGAGGTCGCTTGTTCTTCGAATACCGTCGTGCAGCCTGACTCGCTGCACTGGCGATCAGGTCGCCTATCCTTCCGTGAATGTCGACGCTCAGACTTACTTTGTAAGCCAGCGCTTCAGCGGGCATGACGCGGTATTTTTAAGGCATTGCGGCGATCACACCTTAGTAAAACACGGTCCTGTGCCGAAGCCGAATGTGAAGAAGGTAACGAGAACGGCGAGGAGCGCGATACCAGCTGCTATATGTAAGGGCGTGACGTCGCCTTTTGAGGTCAGAGCCTGTATCGAGGCTGAGGGTCTGCATTATGACCGCAGACACCAAAACTCCCATGCTTGCACGCGACTGTAGTCTTGCCAGCCAAGCTGAGCGCAGCGCCACAGGCACCATGTCAAGCACCATGGCTTGAGAAACCATATCCAGCAGGGTATCTGGCACCCCGACAATCCCAAACCATCCCGCTTCCGCTATGAAGTAGTGCAGTGTTGTCGTAGGTTCAATCTTGCTGCATTCTTGCAGCCTTCCTCTCCTCTATCATCTCTCTGCCAAGCGTGGTTGACGCACATCTTGGCTGCCTTTTTTTGTGTTCTCTATCCTGTACTTCCCTGCCTTGCTGGTCATCCTGCCCTCAACCGGCCCGTTCGTCGCGGGCTGGGAGCCTCCTCTGAGCTCAAGGATCTCACGCACTCCTTGCCTCAGTCTGAATCACGTAACTCTTCCTCTACCGTGCGGCTGATAGACAGATGGGATGCACCTGATAATTTGGTAGGAATATCAGAGCAAAGCGTCAAAGCTCCCCTCCCTCCCGCAAGAAGGCTCGAGGAAATTTCATTAACAGCCTTTGCGTCTTCAACCCAAACACAAGCATCTGTTTCTGTCAGATCTACGTTGCAAGCGCCGCCCTTGGATCGAGAATGCCCAGCGCGATTCGAGGATGAGTGATTCTATCTGTAGCATGATTGCTCGGGCATCTAAGACACGTGCTTTGCTTTCCATCGGAGAGTCTAAAGACATCTTGCATAGCGAAGTGTAGCGTCTCCTCGCACTTGGATGTTTCTCGAACTAACGCAGACGCACACCGAACATACAGCTTCTTGGTCATCTTGTATCAACAATTGGGGACGCAAGACGAGAGTTTGTGCAGCAATTCAATGTGTTATCCAACGCTGCACCAAGTCGTTGCAGAGTCACAACTCAAGCAACGATTTGGATTTCATCCTGTTCCATGGCGATGACCTCGGCAAAATCGAGCTCGCGCTTTATGATCAACGGCGTGTCACCATCCCTCCAGAAGATGTGAATGTCGATATTGTCACTGTCTCCTGCCCAAAAAAGCCATTTGGCAGTCGCTCGGGAGCAAGTCACGACGCGTAGCAGCGCGACAGCTGACCAAGTATGCAGGGCGCAGATGAACGAAAGATAGCTCGTCGAGGCACGAACGGGGTGAGCGGTTGGCTCGTGTAGGTAAGTCTTCTTAAATCTATGGAACGTGATGGTTATGTACATGATAGGTCGTTGGTATATACAAGGCTCAGTCTTGCTGATGCGAAACAAAGGAGGGTTGAGAGAGACGACATCGATGTCTAAGCGTAACTGGGGCCGACCGGTGCGAATTGGTACTGCTTTTGTTCGGCATAGATATCTCTATCACGAGGAACAAAGGCAATGGTAACAAATGAGAGCACCGCAAGCACCTCAGGAACGTAATCCAGGCCAAGCTTTATCCAGACATTGACGCCCAGGAATGGAACTTGGTAGGTGTGCCACGTGGCGTACCCACAACGGATGGCCATGAACACGAGGCCGAGGAAAATGCGACCGAGGATCTGCTTGTCACTGCCCATGGTCTTGGGGACGAGCGTGGAGCAGTAGCCAAAGAGGACGAGGGTGATAGCGCAGTAGAGAATGTCTCCGATTTTCGCCTCACTGTTGAGCTTGGCGGTGGTGTCGCTGGTGTCGAACACATCGGAGCTCTTGGTGTAGCCGGTGATGAGAAGGACAAGTGCACCAATGTTGACAAGGTGCAGGATTCGAAGCACCCACGGTCGCTTATATCCTTTTGCCGTGGCATCGCCGAGACCGTTGGCATTGGCATGTACAATGGCGAGGAAAGAGAGTGCGCTCGTGACGAGGAACGAATAGCCGATGCCGTGAAGGATGTAGCCCCATTTGACCTCGGTCAAGCTCGAGTAGTTCTTGTAGTACTGTTCCGTCAGCATGACGTTGGAGGCGAGACGAACTGTAGGCCAGGTTGCGCGTGTGCAGAATCGGGCAATGGACAAGGTCAGCGACAGTGATCGGAATCAAATATAAGCGTGTTGCGACAACTCACTTCCTGAGAAGAGCACCAACGAAAAGAATCCAGCCGCTCTGCCAAAGCCATGGCGGAGTCCGCAGATGAGTGTCGCGACGAATGTCAAGACATAGACACCAATAAAGCACTCGTCGATAATCACCGATGTTGGCACCGTCATCGTGAGCGATCTAACTCCGTAAGGTAGGTGGAAGTGGTGTTGCAGCTGTCTTTGCGATGTGTGTTCGAGCAGGAGGCCAGGTCGAGAAGCTTGAGCGGTGGGGAGAACTGGCCGTAGTCGCATGGGCTGACGACGGCTTAAGTACCTTTGTTTGATACCCTTTGTGCGTGATGGTGCAAGTCTGGCGTCGGAATAATGGCGTCCGCTTGTCTAGGTTGAGTCTAGCGTCGACTGTATGAAATGCTTTTTTCTGGCTCCGATATCGGTCCCGGCAAATGCGTCAGTAGACATGCACAGAACAGCATTTTGTAGCAGCCAGGTACGCTCCAGACCTGCTGCCATGTCCTTTTCGGTTGAGGCCTTAGACCAAGAGGGAGCGAGCGGCCGCTAGGCTGAGACTGCTGCCGAGGTCCAGCACCGCCGGATGAGCATTGAGAAGCATGAGCATGCATCGCCTGCATCCGGCAAGGCAAAAAAAGAGAATTCGAACCATGCTCGATAGATAGTGTTTGAGTTCAACCAAGTGCCAAGGCAGCTGTCGTCATGTACCGGGCGCTGTGTCGAGCGGGGGCTGAAGCTTACACGCATGAAAGAAGAGCGGCTCGCCAAGCAGCAAGGCTGTGCGAATTTCTCCGCAGATCCTTCTCAAGCGGCGGTTGGGCATCGATTGCGCTGTGTCAAAGCCCAAAGAGTCTTAGGGAGGCGAGCGAGAGGGGTTCAACAATCGCAGCATGGTAGTATGCGCATTGTGTGTAGGGAGAGCGACGGCGCTGTTCGGCACGTAAATCGGCAACCATATCGGTTGGTAAATCGGTAGCTAGGTCGGCACTTGCCAGAGGCGGTTGGTGCACGCGTCAGCTCACTCTTACAGCACAGCATCTGGCACAATGGTATCGATGGAAACGAGGGAATCAAGCTTCCGTCGGAATGCGATTGGGCGCCAGTGATAGATCGTCCGACCTTGTTTTGCCTAGCTCGACGTCTGTCAGCAGAAGGAAAAGCAATTCCGCTGCTGTTGAGCAGAACAAAGACTCCAGGTCATGTTTGAGGTCATCATCAAAAGTGAAATTCAACTCCGCCCTGTCTCACAGCCACGCCAGGCTCGACATGATCTCAATCCATTGCGCCGTAGTCGTGTATCTCGACGCCCTCTCAGAGGCACGCCAACATTGTGTTGAGGTCAGCAGTCTCGCGGCCCTCGTCTGTTTCATAGACGGTCTAGTTTTGGCAGTGTCTCAATGCATAGTGTTTGTTGAGGTCATCGATTTCTGAATTATAACAAAAGACGAGTATATATCTGTGGCTGGCCATGCTGTTATGCAACGTGATCACATGGGCTGGTAGGGTGCGACAATAAGGTAGAATTTGGGCTTCTTCTTGTCCTTCTTGCGGTCCTCCTTTTTCTTCTTCTTCTCTGCCTTGCGCTGCTTCTTCTTCTCCTCGCGTTCCTCCTTCCTTCTCTCCTTCTTTTCTTTGTGAGACAGCTTGTGGTCGCGAGAATCCGAGTCGCTGCTGTCACTGTCCGAGTCATCATGGCTGCTGTGCGCTTCGAGTTCGGCGGGGTTTGGGTGGGTTGAGCCGGGCAGAGGCTCGCCGGGCGCGTAGCCAGTGATTCTGCCCTCCGTGTCTCGAACGTAGACATCGAGGCCACGGCGAAGGAAGAAGTTCTGCTGCCACATTTCGACCGCCTCGGCAACGGCGGGTTCCTTCTTGCGCTTCATGCGTTTCTCGAGCGCCTTGGTCAACAGGAAGCCCGTGGCGCCCATGTGCATAGTGACGGGAGCAAAGTTGGAAATGACCCGCTGCCCGCCTGTCATCCTGCCTGCCACGCTAATATCTTCGAGAAAGCGAGCCCAGTCGGCAGCAGACACATCGTGATCGGCAAGCACTCGTCCTTGATAAAGCACCTTGAAGCCGTCAGCGAGTTGCTCTCCGGCCGCAGGCAGAGAGAAAGGCTGGAAAGGCGCATAATTCCAACCTTGCTGTGGCTCACGCCCGAAACTTGGTGGCTGCGTGCTCCACACGTCTCCAGGAGATCGTGCAAATCGCTGCTTGACTCGCAACATGAGCTTTTGGTCTGGAAGACTGGTGAGCTGCGCATCCGATGGAGTCGCCCGCCAGTCCTTGGAGTGAGCAAAAGGGCTCCCGTACTCAGCCAGTGCCCATCCAAGAGGATCGGCGTTCTTGTCGATCTGGTTTGTTTGCGCACCGCTTCGCTGTGGTTGACCTGCGACTTGATCTTGTCTTTCTCCTTGCTGTTGCTGTTGTTGTCCTTGCTGCTGCGGTGCCTGACTCTGCGAGTTGTGGAACTGCGTCGGCTGCATCTGGGTCTGAAAGGCGTTTGGTGAGGCAGGATAGCCGGTGAAGCCAGACTGGCCCTGAGACGGCACTTGTTGAGACATATGTTGTGGCGCTTGCTGTTGCCATCCGAATTGCGGAGGATAGCCCTGCTGGAGGCTCTGCGGTTGTTGTGAGAACTGTGTCTGGTAGCCCTGCGAGGCAGGATTGCTGCCGTTGTAGCCGGCTGTGGGAGGATACTGGTGTTGCTGCTGAAATTGTTGTTGCTGCGGATAATACGGTGCTTGCCCGGCATAGGAGCCCGAGCTTGCTTGCGTGTAGCCAGTTGCTTGCGACATTGGTGCACGTAAGAAAATCTTCTGCAATCGAGTGCTCGTTGATCTGTTGGGCAGGACAGGGTTCGAGATGAGTCGGTCGTATATATGGTCAAAGGAGAAAGGGACCTACAAGCAAAAGCACTGTGCCACGCTTTGTACTCCTGTTTGTAAACTGGACCGGATTGGCTCTTGGTCATGCATTGCTACAGGGAATCGATGACGGAAAGAGACAATCATGCTTGCTTCGGACTCATGCAGAGGGGATGCATCTGCACTCTGACGTGACAAGACCGACAAGACGTGCTGCAACAGCCAGAGCTCTCGAATACTGTACCTGTCAGCGACTAGCCAGAGCACGACCAGAGACAAGCTTCTGAGAAAGGGCTTCTGAGGCAAGGGACTGGTACCGAACAGCAAGCACAATGGGCAGTCAAGGAGCCGAACAGCAAGCCGTCGTCGGGACTTGCTCGGTACCTTGACCGGCAGCCCATTTGCTCAGTGTACCGTCTCAAAAGCTTAGCGCCAAAGGAGACCGACCGACCTTATCTGCCTCGTTTAGAGGAGGCATGAGCGCTTGGGAGGAACGCGCGCTCTCGCTCCCATCAAGGGTCTTTTCAGAAAACGTTTCCAGCGTTTTCCGCCAATTTCCCGACAAGCGAGGCGAATGCTGTGCCGAACAATTACGGCTCTAGGAATGATGCTAACGTGGATAGCTTGGCGGAGTCGCAAATGGGTACCGGCTTCTATTGCATCCGCATCCGCCGTGTACTGTCCCCGGCGGCTGTTCTCGACAATGCCATGCTGCCCAGCGCAAGATGACCTTTGCATCTCGCATACAGTTCTAGAGACAAGATGACGCTGCTGCCCTCTTTCAGTCATTGTGTCGGCTCTGTCGCCTCCTGTTCACATCCTGTTCACAGGCAAAGAATAAGCCCAGACTGTGCATGGCGCAGCGCGCACACACTCTCACTTTCAATCCTCGATCCCAATTCCTGGTGTGTGTTGCTCACATGGCAACGTTGCCAGCTCCCTCGAACTGAAGCGGTGGGCTGAGCGCTCATGGCCGTCAATGGCGTCGAAGCTGTCAGGCGGACGGTCAACATCATGGAATACGACTCGGAATGTAAGATCGTGACTCTCAAGCTTGTCCGCATCATGCACGTATGCGCATAGCCCTCCTGCTGCCATTCTGACCCACATCGATCCTGAATCAAGTACCATGCGCAGCGTACTGGCCGTCAAGCAGTGCTGTTCGTTGCATTGATCGCTGTGATGGTGTTGCGTGTTGCAGCTATGAGGAAGGCTGAGAAAGCCAGCCTCATAAAGCCATCGACAAACGTGGCCCACGGGCTGCTGGGTCGCACAAGTATCCCCCGTAGAGGCTCTTCAATCTATCTGCTTCAAAGATGAGCACCCAAACGACGACGACCGCCACCAGGTCTACTTCTGCGAGCACTGCTGTGCATGGACACCTTGGTGAGCTCAAGTTGCGCAATGCTGCCGTCACTTGTCCTCACTCGGAGGCAATGTCTGTCAAGGCGCTTGGTGCCGACGTCAAGGCTGACAAGGGTCGATCGTTTCCCGGCTTGGGATTCAAGCTCACCGCAACCGAGGAGAGGCTGCGTGCCAAGCGCAACTGGGGCTTCCTGGAGCGCGCTTACGACAACTCGAAGGTAATGGGGCTCACAACACACTTTGCCACGATCACCATGGCCATCGTCTTCAACAAGTCTTCGCTGGCCAAACCAGTTTATGATTGGCTCAACACGTACGATCGCTTCACCATCCATACGGTTCACACATGGATCCTGCTTTCGGCCTGCCAGATGTTGATCGTAGGCATCTTTGCCCTCACCGACCTAAGCGGACGTCCCTCGTGGCTGGCAAGGTATCGAATGCAGCCACACAAGCCACCCACGCTGGCTCAGTACAAAAAGCTGATGCCCACCATCATCTTCAACATGGTGGTGGTCAACACAATCTCCAACTTGATCTACTTTCCCTTGGCCGAATGGCGAGGCATCCAGACAACGTACGAGACGTTGCCCTCGGGCAAAACGCTGGTGGGACAATGGCTCATCTGTCTCCTAATGGAAGAGATTGGCTTTTACACAGTTCATCGTGCTCTGCATCACCCTCGGATCTACAAGTACATTCACAAGAAGCACCACGAGTTTAGCGCTCCCATTGCCGGAGTCTCTACCTATGCCCATCCTCTCGAGCATTACTTCAGCAACCTGCTTCCCATCTTGATGGGCTTGCTCATCACACGCGCCCACATTAGCGTTCAGTACCTATTCTTCACTGGTCTCATGATCGGAAGCCATGCCCAACACAGTGGTTACAACAGTAAGTAGACGTCGATACAAACATCGGTATCGAGTTGACAAAGTGCTGACACGTTTTGACTTTGATCGACGTCAACAGTTCCATTCTTGACGTGCGCTCTGGTTCACGACTGGCATCACTACTTCAATGCGGAAAACTATGGCCCGGTCGGCCTGCTTGACACCATCTTTGCCACCAACAAGACGTTCAAGGCATGGACAAAAGAGACCGTCTCGGCTTTCCAAGGCGACCGCGCTAAAGCAAGACAGGCAGCTCTCGAAAAGCTAGCTCAGATCGAAGCCGAGGAGGAAGAGTGAGCCAGGTGAGACTGCGTCCGTTGTGCCGCCCGGAAGCTGTCTGCCCGACAGATGCCTCACTTCAAGCCCTCTTGTCATTTGGGCGGTAGAATTTTGGCACAATAATTCCTAGCTGCTCGCCATTGTTTTCCGCCTGTTTCATGCTTGTCAACAGAAAGCTCAGTCACGAATCCACCATCTTGTCCCGAACCCCTGCTAAAGTGCCATCCCGAAAAAGTTATGGTCCGTGTTTGCTGCGACAAGTCAGAAGAGCTTTGAGTCACACGGAGTGGTCCACTGCTCAAGTCAACTGAACAGACACTCTAGCAAGTATCAACTGTACATGACAACGACGTAGTCCACAATCCGTGCTCCGTAGCAACCTATTTGCTATCGAAAACCAGTGCCAAGGAATGCCAACTTTGTAGATACGATCTCGCATGCGGTTCGCTTCGAGAACTGGATCGATTCCGTTCGAGGCTGCTCAAGGATGGCATTGACCTGCTCGACTGTTTCAGAAGCTGCAAATACTCGTGCTGGCGAGTCAGCCAAGGAGTATAGCGTCGGAGGAAAACCTCGTGTTCAAGCGTCGACATGGTGGCACGCAAAATATGAACGGCGCATATTGCTCTGTCGCGCTCTGCCTTCTGTCTGTTCTGCAAACTACATCTTCACTCCAAAGAAGCTCGCCACTCCTTATACTTCACTTAACAACATGCACAGATCGAGCTTCTTGCCACGTGTAGCTGCAGCTCAATTCACTCTGCGTGCTCAACCGCTTCACACGAGGCTTTTTGACATGCACATGCTCCCCACAGGACGGGCCTGAGTTTTTCCAACCCTGACCACAAGAAAGCACGTTGGGGACCAAAGCGTGGAACTGACCGGACAAGCTTGCCCTCCTTTCGGAAAGCTGTGTAGCCGGCGCCTGCTTCAATTCGAAGGAGATATATCAGACGGTTCAGCCCGAAGCTAGATGGAGGCAAGTCACTTCCCCACGCTCTCACAGACTAGGCAATCTGAGAAGCAACGGCCAGACAAAGATCGTTCCTTCTTCACCAGACTTTCGATTTCGCAAGGACAGCGCAGCTAAAGATGGTACAGACCGAACACAGGCTGTTCGTCTGCTGGCCGGCAGTGGGCCATGCTCGCCCGATGCTGGATTACGCAGCCGCACAGCTCAAGCATAATCCTACGCTCACAATCACGTTTATCTGCAGCAAGACGCAAATTGCATTGCTGCAGAGGCTCGCGATCTCCGAACACTTGAGTTCTGACAAGCTCAAAACCAGACTGCGCCTTCTAGGTACCGGGCGTGAGGCCAACGAGGTGCTCAAGGAATTCGGCGAGCGCGAGGCTGCCAAGAATGCTGCTACCTTGTCGTCGACGGCACAGACGGCATCTGCTGAAGGTCCTGAACCCGAAGTGATCCTGACGATGCAAGCTGCCACGCTTATCCAGAAGCAATTTGCCGAGATTTTCCCCATCCTTCTCGCCAATCGCGATCTGTACGATGAACAAGATGGCAGCTTACTTCTACCTGCTTGTCTCGCAGGCAAGCCAACTTCGGTCGTCGTCAATTGGATGCTTCCCGGCATGGTCGACATTGTGCGGGAACACACCTCGGACCTGAAGATGGTAACCTTTTTTGACAACGCCGCCACCTTTGTTGTACGCATGCTTGGGCCACGATCCATCGGTGGTTTTGGCGGCATCGAGAGGCTTTGGTCTCAATACTGCAACAGTAACCCCGAAGTTGATCCAAACGACGCAGTCCTGCGCGAGAAGCTGCTGGGCAGACGCTGGACTGGCAAGTTCTACATCCCCGGCAGTCGCATGGGATCTATCGAGGAGCAGGAGATGGCAGCTCTCGCCAAGGACTGGTTGCTTACGGTGCCCCTCAGTCCCTCGCTCATCGAGATTCAAAAATTGGTTGATGCAAGCCATACCATTTTGATCAACACACATCTAGCGGTCGAACAGCGCGAGCTAGACTACCTCCGTATGGTCTACCCCTTCAAAAAGATCGGCATCCTTGGACCAGTCATGTTTTCGGGCTTTGTTGAGAAGGGTGAGAAGCTCGCAGCGACGCTTCTCGATCAGCAAATCCAAGGGAATCCAGGAGCATCTCGACCCATCACTCCACCAAGAACACCTCCTGGCTCTCCCGGTGCTCTCGATCGCGGCAGTTCAGACAAAGATGAAAAGACCAAGTCGATCCGAGAAGTTGAAGAGTTCCTTGCTTCTTCGGCGGTCGGTTCGGTGGTATACATCTCGTTTGGAACCATGTTCCGACCTCAACCGACGCACCTCGTCAAGATGCTCGAAACCGTCATCTACGAGATGGGCCTCAATTCGAGCTTTCGCCTATTGTTCACTTTTGGCGGCAGCAAAGACCTGGCCTCTTCTTGCCCTCCCTCGTTCGCGCCTCAAATCGCGGCTCTCGAGTCTCAGCTGCTCAAGGCTGGCAACACTTTGCTGGTCAACTGGGTCGACCAGCACTACGTGCTCCAACATCCGGCTGTCGGCTGGTTCCTCAGCCACGGTGGCTGGAACAGCTGCCAAGAATCTATGCTGGCAGGTAAGCCGCTGATGATTCTGCCTTTCTTTGGCGATCAGCTTTTCAATGCTTACTTTCTCGAAAGCATCCAGGTGGCCTACCGGTTCAGGACGGCTGCCAAGATGAGTGTCGCCGACTTTGTGGCAAGCTTCCGCGAAGGAATCGCATGCACTCGTCCGGAGAGCGAGCGTGGCGCACAGATGATCAACAAGGCCAAGGAGCTACAGCTGCGCTTGAAGTCGGAGCGATCTCGAGCTGAAGTTCGTTTGCTCTGATCGTTGTCGTTGTCTATGCACTCAAGTCCATGCTGCTTTGTCGGATTCCGTTGTTTGTGCGCACTTTGGATGCTGTCGAATTGCACTTTTGTCTACATGGTCTCGAACAGTCTTGCGTACTCAAATGCTTGATTTGAAGTGAAAGACACGATTTGCATATCGCATACCGTTATGCAAGTCGTCCGGTCGAAAAGTGTTCTGAGGTGAGATCGGCAGCGGTTGCTCATGCCACGTGCGGGCTTCTGTCACTCCAGAAGCTACCAGATATCGCATCATGGTCTCGTTCACTCGACCACGCAATGAGCATCTACGGCGTCTTCGAGTCATTGGCATGGCTCAATGAGACGCACTGCTTCGACGTGCCCTTCCCACAGCTTTGATCGAATGCAGAACAGAAAACAGTCACACAGACAAACAATGATTGAGTCTTGATTTGCAGTCTGAGCGCTAAACAGCTACGGCCGATGTTGCTCCAGACGAATAAGCCTGGATCTGCTGGAGGAGATCTCGCTTGGTGCGATCGAAATAGATCAACGCTGAACTGTCTTTGGCCAGTAGTTCGTTCATTAAGGAACAATCCATCGCAATCACTCCTCGATCGTGGGTACATGCTAGAATGCGCCGTCCTTCTAAGCCGTCGTTTTCGAGCGCCAGTACATGGAGGTGGGCGACGGTGCGCACATCGATCCAGCCTGGTACCTTGGATTTGGATTCGTTCTCGATACAGCGCAACAGATCTTGGTTCGCAGTGGGCGATCGCGGGTCTTGCCCCTTCACGATAGTAGGACCACCGATATACACGGGCGCTAGCGTGGTCAGTGGAAGCTGAAGAGACGAAGAAAGCTCCCATGCTCGACGTTCGGCCAGCGTTTTTGCAGACATGTACTGTACAAAGAGCTTGGTAGAAGAAACATCGGGCGTGTACCAGGTTGATTCGTCGAGGATAGGCGCATTGACGTCCAGGTGGGTAGACATGCTTGAGGTCAAGACAACTCTTTCGCATCCTTGAATCGAAGCAGCCTTCATCACGCTATCGATGTTGTCAATGGCTGTTTTGATGCTAATGCCGCTCGAAGCATTTTTGCTGGGTACTGTCGCAGCAACGTGCACTGCAAATCTGCAGCCGCGAATGGCATCATCCAACGCCTTTGGTGCAGTCAAGTCCGGGATCACAAAGACACGAAAGTGGCTGGAGGAAAAGGTGACCATCAGGTCCTCGAAGGCTTGTTGACGTCGGACCGTTGCGTGTACAGCATATCCCTTCGACAGAAGCAGCGAAACAATATGAGAGCCGACGAAGCCTGTTTTGGGAGTCAAAAAAAGCAGAACGAGCGTTGTCAGCCTTCTGTTGCAGAGCCTTTCAACGCTGCCAACTACTCGCCGTTTGCACCGGTCACGAGCACCGATCCCTTGAGCGTATCCAACACCATGGCTACACAGCAAGGTCTTGGTCGAGAGCCGTATGAGTTGAGGAGAATCAGACGTGCAAAAGCATGAACCGTCCACCAGGCTGATTATATGACCAGGCTTGCCACACAAAACAAATAGGCTGGCCAATTTCTCACTGTGGACTCCGAGATGCGAGATGCCTGGAGCGGATCTCGAAATGCAGCAAATGCCAAGCGGGTCCCGGGTGCGTAGAGCATAATGCAAGAAACATGATGCGCATCACGCTTTTCGCACAATTTGACAGATGCCGCCGGCAAAGTTGGACGCTGCTTGGACGCGTGAGCAAACGTGCTGGCTTGGAGACAAAAGCATGCAACGGCATCGTTCGAAAATCTCTGCAGCTGGATCCTGCCTTCCTGAATCCTAAAGTTAACACTCCCTCTCAGAACCACTTTGATTTGAGCGCAGAGCGTGTATCCGAGTTTCAATACTGACCCATCTGTCGCATTCTAACACGGTCGCTCAAATCACAACCAAGTCTCAGTACGCCAAAGCTCTGTCAGATCAAGCCTTGTGAAATCATTCTGCTAAATTGCAAGAAATGCGCGAGCTCCACGCATAGAGAAACGTATGTTGCGAGAACTTGGCTAGAGCTGCGAGCTTTTCGGACTTTTTGTAGTCTGTTCGGCTGAAGCCATCGACGACAGGGCCCATTGCATATCGAACATGAGGCTATCAAGCTGGCAGATGGCCACAGGCTTGGTCTCCTGCTCGGTAGTGATGTAGACGTCCGAGATTATCCTTCCATCTACGACTGTCTCTCGCCACTGCGTGTGGAGCCACTCGGTGTCCTGTGGGATCTTGGCAAGGAAGCGGATGGTATACTGAAGCGTGGGAAACGCGTACTTGCGCGTGGGCACATCGTGAGGATGCATAGGGTCCTTCTTGATCACGTTTTCGTAGGCGGGGCGGCGGAAGTCTCCAAACATGGGGATGCTCTTGACGTCAATGCGGCGAGAGTGAGTCGATCGCAACGGCAAGATCCTGCTCCCTTTGCAGTAGTGTTGATTGGGTGCAAGAGCTTCCGAAGCGTGCTCCTCGGAAAAGTCCTCCTGTTGGGGAGTGTCGACATCGTCGGGATGGAATCGAACAAAGTAGTCGGAAAAGGGACGGCGCTGCGTCTCGAGCTTAACCAGGAGATCCAACTGACGAGAAATCATGGCCTGAGAAGGCGGCAAGTACCAAGATCGAGGGTGAGGAACCGGTACCTCTTCAAGTTTAGACACGGCACCGTAGTGCAGAGGCAGCACCGATTTGCCTTGTTGCTTGCCCAGCTCGACAAAGCTACCTCTAACGCTCACCCCCAGCAGCACCTTGTCCTTCTTGCTTTGGTACATCTCGGAGACGATCGAGGTAAAGTTGCCAGAGACCTTTCCGAGAGCAGTCACAGCTACAAAAGCCTCTCCGGGCGATAGCACTTTGAGAAAGTCGTACGAAAGCGTGTAGGGATCCGGATGCTGCTGAGACTGTTGGTACTCGAGAAGCGCAGAGAGGAGAAGCGAAGCCATGAAACCACCGTGCGGCACCTGGGGAGTCGAACACCATTCTGACGGAATCGCCACTCGATACCACGCAGTAGTGTCTTTCGGTTTGGTGGAAGCTACTGCAGCGAGGAATCCGGGCGCACAAGCTAAACGCTCGACTCGGGTTGCTTCGTCAAAGCTGTGCGTGTACTGCTGAGCCTCCTTCAATGAGGCAGCGCCGGCCTCGACTTGACCTTCTTCCAGCATCTTGATAAGGGGTCCGTATAGCGTTCAGTATTGTAGTAAGGTTCGTCGCTAAAACTCTATCCAAGGGCGAGGCTATATACATCGTGATTCGACCCGGTGTACGCTTTCACACCTTGTGGCCAATCTTCCTGTCCTTTTCTCTTCATGACATGCACAGCAAACAGACATCGCATAGCGGTAGCCAATGCACCGTTGCGCTCGTACAGTATACAGCACTCGAAACCGAGTTTTCGCAAATTGAGTTTTGGCTCAATTTCTTACTGTACTTCTGGCATCAGAGCCAGTCCAAAAACAGAAAAGAAAATACTCTAATAAGACTTTGAGATGAAAATATGCGCATGCCGAGCAGCTTGTCGATGATTCCTACCAGGCTCAAGTCACGGTGCGCCACATGTCAAAGGGGGTGTCTACCTTCTTCCAACTTCAGTAAGGCTTCATCACTGGGCAACCCCACTGCGCTGTGCGCTGAAGGTCTGCATGCGAATCCTTAATGTTAGTGTTACTTTGCTCTCAAATAGAAAAGACTTGGACGTACCGCCCCACGCAAAATGTTTTGCCTCTCGATCGACTCCTCCCCGACTTCTTTCCATCGTCTTTCGTGCGTGTCAAGCGGCAAAAGATTCTTCACCATGCCTACCCGGATAAGTGCAGCAAGCGCTGAGGCCCCGAAGCACAGGGAGCTATGGGGTACAGAGAGGTTCTGGCATTTTGCTCACCATGAGCATCAAGGCGCCTTCGACATGGTCTCGATCTTTGCGGTAAACGTGGGCAAGCAGCACTTGGAAGGTGCGGAATGGCAGCATGCATGGACCTCTCTGTCTCAGGCTTTCCCCGCGCTTTCTAGCCGGATAGCAAGTGACGATGCGGATGGAAGGGTGCAGGACCAAGCGGTACGAGCAGGAGAGATGGTGTACTCTGCACCTATCATGCAAGACGACCAGGAGAGGATCGATTACTGTCTACAGCACTGCAGCTTTGACAACTTCTCTTTGACGGTCTTTGACACGAGCTCAACAGAGGAGCATTTGGTTCACTTGGCCATCACAAACCCGCATGCTCTTGGCGACGCCCATGGCGTCTTTGCTATCGGAAAAGCACTGATAGAGTGCGTCACTCTTCAAGCCCAAAACGGAGCTCCGTCTACCATCAGAGTACCAGACCCATCAAGCTCTTCGACAATTTCGGTAAACATTGGAGACCTGGGGCTCAAAGACATGTTCGAGGTAGCACGAAAAGGCGTAAGTAAAGATATCAAATGCGGTTGCTGGAGTCGAGCTACTTCGGGTCACTGATGCCTTCGTTGGTCTGTGCAGTCGTCGATCGGTTTCTCTATTCTTTCAAAAGACGACGCAGACCTGTTAAGAGTCGACCTCCAAGAGTGGAGAAAGATTGCCACTTTTACCCCAAACCAAACAGACGCATTAGTTCGACTCTGCAAGGCAAAGTCTGTCACAGTGGCGGCCTGGCTGCAGGCGTCCATCTTTCACTCTTTGATCGATGCTCTCGACGACAATGTTGTGAACCCGAGCGAAGCGCAGACATTTACGGTGGCTGCGATGCCTTTTCATCACCCTAGCAAGGTAACGGGAGCGACCAGCACAATCTTTGCCCCGATCTCGGTCCGGGTTGAAGCGAAAGCAGACGTCGACGAAACTACAAAGGCTGTCTCTGAATCGTTTGCTCTAGCACGCCGCTTCGGAGTGCAAGCGCAGGATGACTATGTCAAGACGCTTCTCAAGCTCTTTTCTTCCATCAAGTGAGTACTGTTCGCGGATATCTTATATTCTCGCGGCTCAGCTAGCGACAGGCTCAGAACACTGAATCGCATGCTCTCCTTTCTCAATCCATCCAAAACCAGGCCCGAGACGAGTGTGCCAACCTTTTCCAGTCTCGGCCGTCTAGAAACAGTAAAAGGGCTCCAAAGATACCATGTGGCGGCGAGAAACAATCTCCCAACTACAGGAATTCACGCCTGGACTCTCAACGGCCAGCTCAACGTCACACTTTCCTGGGCTCCTGCCAGATTTCAACGCGAGCAGGTTGAAAATTTTTGGTCGACATGGATCGGCGCGATTAACAAAGCTATTGCTTGACTTGGTCGCCCTCTGCTATCCAACATTTGGATATCGTTCTTCTGCTCTTATCAGTCTACAATTCAGATGCTTCTGTAGATGCATGCAATGTTTATTTCAACCTTGGACTTCGAAGTCTTTGCAGCTGGATGTAGGAGGTGCAGGGTGTTGCGTGCTCGCATGCCGAAATCAGAGCTGGTAAATGTATATGAGCATATCGGATTCGCTCTTCCTTCACGCTTGCCAGAGAACCTTCATGGTGGCTCAACCTCTCTTCTGGAGATGAGCTTGTGTCACGTGGCCGAAGGCGGTGGCTCTGGGGCTCTGTCAGGCCAAGGCGGTGTTTCGGAGCTGCAGCGGCCTGACAGCGTGAGGAAAGGGGGTCAAGATTCTGGTGCAGCATGCCGCTACGTGAGCTAGGGAAGGCGCGTCAAAACGTGGCAGTTGTCCAAGTGAGATGCGAAAGACACTGGAGAGGCATGTTAGAAGAACAGGCATGTGTCTGTCCGCATTGGCATCGCGCAGGCTCATATCTGAAGTGGCGGCTACCTCTGAGTAGGCAGTATGCGCACCTGTAGTGCCTCTCAAACCGAGGTAGCAGCGTGATGGCGTAGATCGAGGCTGGGAAAAGGAATGATCGTATGCGCAGTCCGCTTTTGCAGGGGTGCTGGATGACTTGGCTGCGGATCTCAGCGGCTCGCAGGCTTGAGCTAGCAAGGCATTACCTTTCACGAACTGGAATGAATCGAGCTGTCTGCGGTAGTGAGATGCAACTGACAGACTGTACACCAGAGACAATGTTTGACATGCTTTCGAATAGAGTGTAGGCGCTGAGGTATACGTAGACTGCTTAAAAAGGCTTACAGCATTTAGTTCAGAAGAGCATTTTACCCCTTTAACCCACTCCGCTCGCTCTTCTATCACCAGTGATTATCATGGATGTCAAGCCGTTTCACACTCTGCAACACTTCCGGCCGCAAGGCTTTGCCGAAGATGGGCTTGGGCGGGCAGCTTACAATCAGAGTTGGAATGCTTTGCCAATTGGGTTCAATGGAAGCGGTGGCATTCTCGGCAAGGTCGAGACGGAAGGGCTCCTAGATGCAGCAGGCAAAACGCTAAAGCAGACAGAGCCCCTTTTGCACTTGGTGACCAGAGCACGTCACCATCCCATCCTTCTGTGTTTGATCGGACTTGTTTTTGCAACAGCCTATCTGCTCCATCGGTACTGGGACTGCGCCATCGGCTGCGAAAGGCGTACTGACCTGAAAGGACCCAAAGGTCTTCCATTGATTGGAAACCTTATGTGGGCGCTCAAGAACCGCGATCCTCTCAGCTATCAGGTTTATGCTCAGCAAAAGTACGGATACGGCAACACACATACGCTACCAGGCTTGGGACGTCTAATTGACATTTCGCGTCCAGACTGGATCGAGCACGTCCAAAAGACCAAGTTCAGCAACTATGTCAAGGGCGAGCAATTTCACGATCAGATGCGCGATGTTCTCGGCGACGGTATTTTTACTTCGGACGGCGAACGATGGAAGATGCAACGAAAAGTGGCGTCGCGTATCTTTACCGTCAGCTCATTCAAGGCGATCATCACACAGACGATTCGAGAAGACTGCGCGCTGGTCGAGAAGCTGATCGAAACGTACGCAAAGGAAGGCACCGTCTTCAATCTTCAGGAGCTTTACTTTAAATTTACCCTCAGCTCGTTTGTCAAGATTGCGTTCAGTCAAGACATCAAGTCTCTCTCGGAACCCGATCGTCCAGACACGTTTGGAGACGCGTTCAACTACGCTCAAAAGGTGCTCGACATGCGATTTGTACAGCCGTGGTGGAAGATTGCAGAACGCTTCAACGAGACCGGACGAAAGATGAGAGCTGCACGAAAGATTGTCGAAGAGTTCACCACCAACATTGTCGAAGCAAGACGGGAGGAGAGCGAGGCGATGGGAGAAAAGGCCAAGCCAGAAAACAGCCGCAAGGATCTGCTGGATCTGTTCATGGCTTACCGTTCGTCGGACGGTCAGAGATTGAGCAACCAGCAGCTCAAGGATACGATCCTGAATCTGATGATCGCTGGACGCGATACCACTGCAGAGGCGCTTTCTTGGATGTCTTGGCACATGCTCACCAAGCCGGATGTCTATGCCAACATCCGTCGGGAGATCGATGCCTCGCTCGATGACGAGGGAGAGCTGGCTGGTCTTGAAATCGACTACGACGTGTTCGAGCAACACACGGCAAAACTGACAACGTTTCAAGAGACGCTGCGACTTCACCCTAGCATCCCCAAGAACATCCGACGAGCACTGCAAGACGATGTGCTGCCCAACGGTGGCCCTCGAGTGCGAAAGGGAGACCTGATGCTGTACTCGGACTGGGCCATGGCTCGCAACCCGGACATCTGGGGCCCAGACGCCTGCGATTTCAAGCCAAGCCGGTGGATCGACGAGGAGACCGGATCCACGGTCAAATACTCGCAGTTCCAGGCGCACTTTTTCAACGGTGGACCGCGACTGTGTCTTGGTCAAAAGCTGGCGAGCTACGAGGTAGTGCAGCTGATCCACCACATTTTCGCCAAATTTGATCTCGAGCTGGTTGATCTTGGTCCCAAAAAGTCGGCCGGCTTTGACAAGGTGCCTGACTACCTCAACTCTTTGACTCATCCTATGAAGCGACCTTTGATGGTCAAGGCTACCATTCGTGGTCGCAAGGTTTCTTCCAGCTAAAAGACTTTTTCTCGGACTTTTTGTTTGGTTTTGCGACCTTTATTTCTTTGGTTGGCGTCGTTTTTTTCCGTTTCGTTTCTGAAATTAGTTTATCCCAGTCACGGCACACGAATTGGTACAGTATCACCTTTCCAATGATTCGAACGGCAGTGTAGTCATTTCATGGGCTACTAGGCAATCCCACGCCGTGGATCTATCCTCAGTGAGCGCCAATGCTGCATTGAGCTGAGCAACGCAGTCGACTTTGATGAAGAGTGCGGCTCAAGAGGGTCAAGGAGAAAAACCCGCTAAAAACTATGAACAGTGTTAGATCCCAAGACTCGACTGCTCATGCGCATGTCAAAGCTGGCGCATGTTGATCCTCCTCTCGTCGACCTTGACTGCCACATAGCGTATCGAGTGCAGGTTGGAGAAGCATCTGTGAGGCGCCACACAGCTCTGAGCTGGCTTTCCGCGTGGTATAAGCGATTCCTCGCTCCGTCTTATGTTCAAACTCTGCCCTTAGGGCAACGTGTGTGACTTCTGAGTCCGGGTCTTTGTCACTTAGAGTCGTTCAAGACTAGATAAAGTAGCAGCGTCGATGTGTGTTCAGCGTTTCGAACTTTTGGTCCTCAGATCTCTTTCTACGATCACTGATTCAATATGGTGGTCAGGCGCATCCTGCCTTTGCCGCGCCCCTTGGGCATGGCAGTACCCAAAGAAGTTCCCTTCGATGGTCAAGACTTAGCCATGCCAAGAATGGCAATGCACTGCACGTGGTTCTTCCTCTCCTCCACGCAGCCCGCTCTAGTCGATATAAGCCTTCACGAGCTCGATCAATCATTCACCTCGGGCATGCAGCTCTTCCTATCCCGCTTTCCTGCAGCCGCAGCACGGACCAGACACGATCAAGAAACGGCAAGATGGTGCTTGGAGTACAACGATCAAGGTGCTGACTTTGAGATCGTTGAGCTTGATCGACCACTCGGCAACGACTGGAAGGGTTTCGGTGGCAAATGCGACCCTTGTTTCGCCCCTCGTCCCGTCATGATTGTCGACGACGAAGCTGCCGTGTTTTCGGTCAAGGTGACGCGTCTGGCTTGCGGCTCTCTTGCTCTCAGCACGAGCACACACCACTGGCTCGTCGACTTTGTTGGATACATTGATCTGATGGAAGAGCTTTCCCGATGCGTTTCCATTTTTCTCGACAATCCTGCTGCTCAAGTCGGCATCGAGCAAGGCGCAACGCCCAAGTTCGACTGGTCTCGAAACTTGCTGTTCTATGCCAAGCAGGTTCAACCCGAACCCATCCCCAGCGAGACGTGGTTCACTGAGCGCGGCGCTCCTCCTCAAATGACACGGATGCCTTCCGAATGTCGATATGCCTCTCTGGTGTTTACGCCTTCTTCGCTCGAGAACCTCAAGCGATTGCTTGCCGAGTGGGCTCTCGAAGCTCATCCGGAAGGGTGTGCCCCTCGAACCCTGCCGTCGAAGGAAAATTGGATCGGCACCAACGATGCACTACACGCCCTTCTATGGGCATCCATCACCGACGCCCGTAGTCTCGACCCTTGCACCGTCACCCAGCTACACACACCGCTTGACGGTCGACGACTTCTCCCCAGCCTCTCTTCCTCTCCCAACGGAAGGTACATCGGCAACGTCCATCCTGCTCACGTTTTCCCTCTTGCGTCATCGCTCGTCAGCACCCACAACCGCTCTACATTGTTTCATCTTGCCTGGCTCATTCGCACTCAATACCTCACCATTACTCCAGCCCAGATGAGCGCCATCATCCACCACCACAATTACTCTGGCGAACCATTCGGACCCGGTCGCCTCCCGCGCTGTACTAGCATGTTTGGCAACGACGTCACCATCAGCAACGTCTCTCGTCTTCCCACCAGCGAGCGCCTCAACTTTGGCACAAGATTGGGCAAACCCTACACGCAAACAGTCATCGGTATGGTACCCGTAACGCTCAACGGCTTAACGCTAGATTCAGCTGACGGAACATGCTTCATCCTCAAAGCACCCGCAGAATGGACTTCGAAACAAGCAGTTGTACAACATGAACCGCACGTCGGCGAGAAAGAACAGCCACCAGGCCTCGTCGTTTACGTCGGCATGCGCTGCCAGGAAATGGACAAATTCCTCCAAAACCCGCTCCTACGCCAGTTTGCTATCGTCCTGTAAAGCTTCTTCTCCATCCGTCTTTGGAACAACGAATGACATGCTCGCTAAAATGCCAATACAGTGGCTTTGTTCGTGCGTGAGACGACGTGTTCTGAGCTCGATTACGCGAGATGCCGACGAAGCTCATATGACACAAAGAATCAATCCCACGGACAGGTGCGGCACACGAAGCAGTACATTCAGTAGGCCACCACAGAAACCTGATTCGAGTATCAAGGTCATGCCGAGAAACTCCTCTGAAACAGTGAGCATAGCGTGCAGTAACATTCATTCATCAGAACAAAACACCCTGCAGTCGTGCCATGTGAGCAAAGTGACCATCTCGCTGGAATAATTCTCTCGGCGAGCCTTGCTCGACCACCTTGCCCGCTTGCATCACAATCACTTTGTCCGCCTTTGCGATGGTCGACAGTCGATGAGCCACCGCAATTGTGGTTCGACCTTGGCTGACACTGTCGAGCGCGCTCTGCACCGCTCTCTCGCTGGCAGGGTCGAGGGCTGACGTGGCTTCGTCCAGCAACAGCACGCGTGGATCCCGAATGATAGCACGAGCAATTGCAATCCTCTGCTTTTGACCTCCCGACATTTGCACTCCACGGGCGCTGAGCTGCGTATCCAGACCTTCGGGCAAACTAGCGAGCAGGTCACCAAGCTGAGCAAGTTCGGCAGCTTGTTGGATTTTGGCTCGAGGCACATCTTCTGGCTGAATGTCGGTGGCACCAAGCGCGATGTTCCAGCCAATGGTGCCTTGGAATAGTGTCGGCTCCTGCGGAACATACGACATGAATCTCCGGAACTGTGCTGGATCACCCTCGTTGATGGGTAGGTTGTCGAGCAGCACGCGTCCGTGCTCGGGCGAGTAGAATCGTTCGATGAGCTGCAGAACCGTCGACTTGCCCGATCCGCTGCTTCCGACAATGGCACAAAATGTGCCTGCCTCGATGCTGAGCGAAAGATGGTCGAGCACCGTGCACGTCGGCCGCTGCGGATAGCGGAACGTGACATCCTCCAGATCAATCCTTCCTGACGGTACGGTCCCATGATTGAACAGCTGCACTTGCTCGTTGTCAACTTGGGCTTCGGCCGTCACCACTTGTGCCTGCTTGATGATAGAGAGAGATCTACAGGCGGCGGAGTGGGCACTGGAAAAATCGGCGCTGTAGTTGAAAATGTTGCCGGCCTGAACACTGCCGTAGACCACCGAGATGAGAATGGTGAAAAAGCCCTTGGAGCTCGTGTGACCCTGCGCGAGCTCGCGTCCTCCGTACCAGAATGCAAGCGAAGTGACGAGGAGCTGGACACACTGGGACACGCCGAACAAGACACTGCTATAGCACATGGTCGGCAGAAGAGAGCGAGAGGCGTGTTCCAAGTTCTGCTGATATACCTCGAGCGTCTGCGGCTGGAGATTGAAAGCAGAGACGGTACGGATGGCGCCGATTGACTCGCAGGCTTGTTGTGTTGTTTGTTGATGCGCTTGCTTGGTCTTTGACTCTTTGAGTGCAAGCACGCGCAGTCGCAGCAGCCCTGCTGTGATTGTGAGAGGCGTCGATGCAATCACCACCAGAGCGAGGCGCCAGCCGTATCCAATAGCGACCGCATAGCCGACGACAACGGTGGCCAGACTCTGAACAATCGAGCCAAGAGTGGGGCCAACGCCTCCATAGATGCCCTGGGAGAGGACGCTGAGGCTGCTCGCCAGATCGTTGCTCGTATTGGCCGGATCGTCGAAAAAGCTGGCATCGAGGCAGAGCAGACTCTGAAACACCAACACGCGCACGCGATGCGTCACCCTCGATCCGGCAATGTAGAGCGAACGCACATGGTAGAAGCTGATAAATGCACACCCGACGGCAACGATGAAAAAGGAGCCAGAGCTGATAAGGTTGTTGTGCAGCATGACAGCACGCGCTGGCTCCGGGCACGGCTTTCCATTAGCGTCATCGCATGGTGCGTAGTCTTCGATGGCTGTGCCGAACAGGATCGCATAGACGGGGTACACAGCGCCTATGACAGCGGCACACAGCGTGCCAAGTGCAAACAGGCCAGCAAGCCTGCCGGTTTCGGGATCTTTGAGCAAGAGTCTCAGAAGGGTCCGAAGTCCGCCTGCATCTGACTGTACTGTGATTCCCTCGACTGCAGCAACAGGTGCGGGAAGGACTGTCTTCCGCATTGACTCCGCTCGCAAACACACTGAAGACTTTCGTCGGATCTCGCTATCAACATGCTCAGAGACGGTCCGATCCAGCTCGAGCGAATGAGAGATAGCATGTGCTGGGTCCTGAGTAGGGCCAAGGAAGTGAGGGCCACCCGCTTTTGTTGGATCATGCACCTCCGTCTCGGGTTCGGAGCCTTCGTGATCGTTCTGGTGGCGGAGCATGGAAGCAAAAGTGCCACCGGGACGGACACTGAGCTCGTGATGGCCGCCTTGCTCGATGATGCCGTCAGGACCAAGCACCACAATGTGCTCGGCGTTGCGGATGGTGCTGAGCCGGTGAGAAATGATGATGGTTGTGCGGTCCTTGGCGGCCTCGTCGAGGGCAGCCTGCACTACGGCCTCGCTGTTGGAATCCAGCGCACTGGTAGCTTCGTCGAGCAGGAGGATTTTGGGATCGCGGATGAGTGCTCTTGCAATCGCAATGCGCTGCTTTTGACCGCCCGAGAGAAGAAAGCCCTGAGAGCCGACCTCGGTCTGGTATCCGTGGGTGAGGCCACTGATAAATTCGTGTGCATTAGCCTTCTTGGCAGCATCGATGACCATAGCCTGCAATTGCTCTGGTGTACGAGTGTGACGATCGGGCAGGCCAAGCTCGATGTTGGCGTGAATCGACATTGCAAAGAGAGTAGGTTGCTGCTCCACGATTCCGATCTGGCCACGTAGCCAGTCAACATCGAGGTCAGAAATGTCGACGCCATCGAGGCGAATGGCTCCGCTGGTTGGCGCGTAAAAGCGTTGTAGCAAGGAAAAAATGGTGCTTTTGCCAGAGCCTGACAATCCGACGATGGCGGTAGCAACGCCACTGGCAAAAGTGAGAGATAGGTTATGCAACACTGTTCTCTCGCCCTTGGACGGGTATGCGAAGCTGAGATTGTCTAGGTTGAGCTCTGCTTTGTATCCAGGCGGCAGCTGTGTGAGATTTGGCGGCTTTTCGTTGGCTCTAGCAGACTCGGAATGGTCTCGCACTTCGGAGGATTCCGGGACTGCCAAATCTTGCTGGATGGTGCCGATGACAGAGGAGGCAGCGGCAGTGGCCATGGTGAAATTTTCGATCATGCTGAACAGATTGGCGATGGCGAAAGCGCCAGCAAAATTGGCAAATACGACGCTGACAATGCGTCCTGGCAAAAGCTCGCCGCGAGCAATGAGCTTGGCGCCATAATAAAACGCGAGTGCGTAGCCAGCATAGATGATGAAGAGAAGCGCTCCGACACCGATTCCCTGGACGCGACCAGCTTTGGCTCCTGCTTGCTTGGTGTCTGCGGTGAGGGTTCCGTACTCTTGGCCGATGGCACGTTCCTTGGAAAAGGCTTTGAGGATCTTGATGGCGTTGAAGGCCTCTTCGGCCCGCGAAGCTGCGTTGGCGATGCATTCGAGCTCTACCAGCTTGCTCTTTTTGGTGAGAACTCCCATGACTCCTCCTGAGAGCAGGATCAATGGGGCAATGGGAAAGAGCACAAGCGAGAGTCTCCAAGAGAAAGAAAAGGCAACCACGGCAGCAGAGAGAAAGGTGGAAAAGTACATGATAGCCATGGGGAGCTTCTCGCCAATCCCGATCTGGATGAGGTGAACATCGGAACCGATCCTTGCAGCAACAGTGCCTTGGCCGTACTGTTCGAAAAAGTCGATGGGCTTGTGAAAGAGCGCTGAGAGGTAGGCGTACTTGATGTTAGAGGCGATGCGCTCGCTCGTATAGGAAAAGACGGCCATGTAGAGCATGCTGGCAAAGAAGAGGCTGACGCCAAGGTAGAGAAGGATGAGCGCATCCGAGTTGATTGTTCGATAGACATCGGCCTGGGCTTGTTGAATCGCAGCTTTGTCTCCCGTCTTGAGGGACGCAGTGAAGTGCAGAAAGACGGTGGCAATCTTTCCGATAAAAATGTTCATCAAAGGCTGCGCTGCACCAGCAGCAACGGCCATACAGGTGCCGAACAGGTTGAGCAGAAGCTGTCTCTTGGAAGCGTATCGAAATATGTCGAAAAACGAGACCTTGGCAGCCGCTTGGTCTTTCTCTGAAGACTGAACTGTGATCTTTACGTCGACGCTGTCGTGAGGGCAAGACAGCGTCGGCGAAGTAGATGTGCTGGTGGACTGAAACTTCTCACCCGACTTGTCATGCTCGCTGCTGCTGCTGTTGGTGGTGCTGCTCCGATCGCGATATTGGAGAGATCGAATGGAATCGGGGTCCGTCGAGTGCTGCTTCTTTGGGAGCTGACGAGCTGCTTGAGGATCCGAACGAAAGAGCATGTTGAGATGCTGGCACGTAGCTTCGAGGCAGCCTGTTAATGAGGCTCGACAGACGAAGCATCTCAGCCCTTGCTCGAGCTTATAAGAGGGTCTGGTATTGCAGTGACGGCCAAGACACGTGGTCGATCTGCCCGCACTAGAATGACCCGCGCAGGTACATAGCCTGGTCGACGAAAGCTTCCATACATCTTGGCGGAAATCTCTGCAAGAGACATTGCTATGCACTGTAACCCTGTCGAGTCGGTGCTGAGAGGGCGATGCGGACGACAGGATGGAAATACGAGGTTGGCGAGGCTGAATGTCGTGAGCAGAACGAGCAGTAACTCACACGCAGCGACAGACTCGGCAAGACTCTGCCAAATCGAGCCACGCAGAACCAAAGCAGATCACGCAGCGATTCGGCAGCTCCGCTGGGCTGGTTTGCTCTTGCCGTGTTTGACAGGCTCAAGTGCATGATCCCGTATTCAATTTTGAAACAAGTTCGAAAGGGTGTCCTTGATTTGTATTCACGCGAAACGCAGAATGCGCATGATCCGAATACAACCATTATTCACGCCGCTCACTTCAAATTGTGTGGTCGAGTCCCCGCCTGACTATCACTATATCACTGTGACGTTCGAGAGAAATGCGCATAGCATCGCTTGCCGCTCCGTTTCTCTCTGAGAGCACAGTTTGGCTGAGTCGATTCTGGACACAAAGCGCTGCACAGCCGCTCTTCTGTCGGATCTTGATCATCTACCTCGTCGACCTCGTCGACCTCGACATCAAGAACGGTCGGTTGCCATCAGATAGGCAAATGCACTCGAGATGCGTCTTTTGAACTCTGCGTGGCCGCCCATGCTGCCTGCACGCGCCAAGCTCATACGAGCCGACTCGATCGATTTTGTTGCTGTCGGCTGTCCGTGCCCTTCGCATGCCATCGTAAGCGGTTGATGTCCGGTCGGATCCTGCTGGTGATCCCTGTTGCATACCTTTGTTTTGGGCCAATCTCAGCAAGAGAAGCAGATGGACCTCCTTCCCCATGCTGTGGACACGTGCAGCCTCGCCTTCACGCACACGAAACATGACAGAAGCTAGGTACACACGACGAGCGGAATGCTGTGGCGCTCCTTTTACCATTCCGTACCCTTGGGTAGTGAGAGCTGCTGCCCAGCCTTCATAAATGACATCGTTCCTGAGGCTCGTTGTCCTCGATGGCCTCCCACATTATCCAACTGTCCGGAAACTCCACACTTCTATCACGACTCAATCACCAACACGAGCATTACGCCCACTCACAACACCGGAGGACAAGCAACATGGATGCTATTCGATTCTCTCGAAGCAGTAGTGTCTCGTTTACACCTCTGCTGTCTCCGTTCGACACAGAGTCAGCCGTGATCTCTTTCAACGGTTCGCCTCCTTCGAGTGCTTCTCCCGGGCCTGAAGACAAGCTGTTCACCGTTGACAGCTCCGATACGCCGCCTCTTCAACTCGGAGAGCTGCTCATCACGTCACCGTTCCAGCCCGAGGTGTCCATCTCTGTTTCGATTCCCTTCCGTGACTTTGTCGATCGTCACTACCTCGTCCAGATCAGAGATGCCTTTGTGAACCACCTTCGCTCCCTCGACATTCCTTCCTCGGGACAAGAGGCTGTGATCGAGTCCACTATCCTACTCGCCCGCCTTTTGCTCTATCTTGCAGAGAATCTCTCATCCGCCGATCGTTTCGAGCGAAATGCACGCCTCTGTTTCCTTGAGGCCGCTTGGACCAGCTTCTTCTCCGATACTCTGCGCTCGACCGATGTCCACACATTTGCCCGTAGCCTCCCGCCCGAGGCGGCGTCCCTGGTACTTCGTGCCCATTTCGAAGCCTACGTTGCTCTTCAAGAATCCGGCGTATCCGTGGCTCTTCCCACACCCTCATTGCTTCAGAGTGTCCAAAAGCAGCAGGCTGGTCTCTATGCTCTTTTTGGCGGTCAGGGCAACAACCATGGCTATTTTGCTGAGCTCCAGACTCTCTTCAACACCTACCGTCCCTTGGTCGAGCCCATCGTAGCTGCGGCAACAGCTCGATTCCAACATCTTCTCTCACTCATTCAAGCCACTCGCGCAGGTCCGTACGCGTCGCATAGTCATGGCCTCGATGTACTCTCTTGGCTGCAAGGACGCACAGCACCTCCTGCCGAGGCGTACCTCGCCAGTGTGCCCATCAGTGCCCCATTGCTCAGCTTGACCCAGATGATCCAATTCTACGTCACCGCAAAGAGCAGCGGCATGACTGTGCCCCAATTTCGCTCCCATTTCCACGCCGTCAGCGGTCACAGTCAAGGCATTGTTTCGGCGACCGCCATGGCCATGGCTGTCGATGATCAGCATTACGTAGAATGTGTCGTATTGGCCTCCGAGTTCCTCTTCCAGATCGGGCTCGCAAGCCAGCTCTGCTATGGTGACAAGACGCTTGACGACAAGACGTTGGCCGATTCCATAGAGGCTGGCTTCGGTCCGCCATCACCCATGCTTGTCATGAGCGCACCCAGCCGTGCCTTTGTAGAGGCAAGAGTCGACCTGTTCAACGGCATAGTCCCCGAGCACCGCCGCATCCATGTAGCACTTGTCAATTCGCCCAGCACTGTGGTGCTTGCTGGACATGCATCAGACCTTCTCAGCTTTGCGCGCGATGCCGCCGCGATCGCGGCGCCTGCCAAGCTCGATCAAGCTCGGATCCCCTACTCCAAGCGAAAGCCCAGCCTTCGCCTCAAGTTTTTGCCCATCAACCTCCCCTACCATTCACCCTTGCTCGCTGGCGTCACAGATGCCCAGGTGCTTGCGCCGATCGACGTGCAAAAGTGGCAGATCAGTCCTCTCGCCATCCCTGTCCACAGTACAACCGATGGTGCCAACATGCAGCAGATCCCATCCTCATCCATTCTCGAAAGCCTGCGTGTACAGATGTGCATCGCACCGGTCGACTGGATCAAAGCCGTTCGCCCATTGCCCACTACCACCCACTTCATCGACTTTGGTACCGGTGGTACTTCGGGCATCGGTAACATCACCGGACGCAACCTGCGTGGACGCGGATACGACGTGTTGACGGTCTCCGGTACGCACAAGCAAAGTGCCGATTTCTATCGCCTCGATGCTGTTCCCATCGCTCAGGCTTGGCAATGTAGGTTCCAGCCGCGCCTGCTACGCACACCTCAGGGTAAGCTCATGCTAGACACGCCCATGTCGAGGCTGCTGGGCAAGCCACCTATCATGGTCGCCGGTATGACGCCAACCACTGTTTCAGCTTCGCTCAACGCTGCCACCATGCAAGCTGGATACCACATCGAGCTGGCCGGTGGCGGACTGCACGACGAAGCCAAGCTGCGGAGCCGCGTTCAGCAGATCTTGGCCCAAGCTCCGGCTGCTTCGGGGCTCACGCTCAACTCGCTCTACATCAATCCACGTCAATGGAGCTTCCAACTTCCTGCTTGGCTCCAGCTCAGTCGCGAGGGTGCGCCCGTCGACGGACTCTGTGTCGCTGCCGGCATCCCTTCGCCAGACAAAGCCCAAGAACTTCTCACTTCGCTCAAACAGGCCGGTCTTCGCCACGTCTCGTTCAAGCCAGGCAGCCTCGATGGAATCAAACAGGTCTGCAAAATCGCCCAGCAGAATCCGAGCTTTCCCATCTTGCTCCAATGGACCGGCGGCCGCGCGGGAGGACACCACAGCGCCGAAGATTTCCATGAGCCCATCATCCAGTCATACGACATCATTCGTGCTTGCCCCAACCTCGTGCTCGTCGCCGGCTCCGGCTTCACTTCGGCCGATTCTTTCTGGCCTTATCTCTCCGGCCAGTGGTCGGTAGAACGCGATCTGCCACCCATGCCCTTCGATGGTGTCCTCTTCGGCAGCTGGGCCATGACGGCAAAGGAGGCGGCCACTTCGCTGCCCGTCAAGCAGCTCATTGCATCAACGCAAGGTTGTAGCGACAAGGACTGGCAAAGGACGTACGACGCACCCATCGGCGGCATCACGACCGTCTTGAGCGAAATGGGTGAGCTGGTGCACCAGGTAGCCAATCGAGCCACGCTGCTTTGGTCCGAGCTAGACCGTGATCTGTTCAACCTTTCCAAGGACAAGCAGGTTGCCTACCTGGCCAAGAACAAGAGTCGACTTGTTCAACGCCTGAACGATGACTTCCAGCGAGTCTGGTTCCCCCGCGATGAACGAGGCAAGGTGCTCTACGACGTGCAGGAAATGACATATGCCGAGGTTGCCCACCGAATGCTATCTCTTATGTTCATCGCAGCGCAAACTCGATGGATTGATTCGGGCTACCGCAACCTGCTCGGCGACTGGTGCCGGCGCATCGAGGAACGCTTCTCCGTCGTGCGCAAAGAATACCATCTGCAGTCGTACACGCAATTCGATCATTTGCCAGCTCAACAGCTCAACAGCTTGCTGGACCGCTATGCCGACTCCAAGTCCACGCTGCTTACCGGCGAGGACGCCGAATTCTTCCACAGCGTTTGCTGGCGTCGTGGTCAGAAGCCACCTCCCTTCATCACGCGACTGGGCGAGGATTTTGCGCATCAGTTCAAAAAAGACTCGCTGTGGCAGTCCGAAGACCTCGATGCCGTCGTTGACGCTGATCCTCAGCGCGTCTGCATTCTTCATGGACCTGTTGCTGCCTCGGATACAGCTCCTGTCAACCAGTCCATCGCGGACATGCTTGGAGGCGTCGAGCAGGGTCTCATCCAGCATGTCCTCGACCGATTCTACGACGGTGATTCCAACAACGTCCCTGTCGCAGAATATCTTGATGCTTCCGTTACTGGAAGTTCTGCCGCCGCATCAACGTTCACGCCCCCGCCGCGTGCACTTCCCTCGACGATCAAGGTAAGATCTGGAGAGAGAATTGCTGTCTACCCCGTCGACTCGTCCGCCGTCGAGCAGCCGAGTGCCTTCCTGGATGCTGTGGTCGGTGAACAGCCAAGCTGGATCCGAGCGCTTGTACGCAGCTCCCGTGTCAGTCTGGCAGGGCAGCTTCGAGCCAACCCCGTGCAACGATTGCTCTCTCCTCGCGAGGGTCAGCTCTTCCAAGTTCACACCTCTGACAACGGACGCTGCGTTGACCGACTTCAGGTCTACGGTTGCCACCGCAGCTACGGAGAGCAATCGCCCGACTTTTTGGCCGTCGACATTGTCCGTTCTGACGATCAGCAGAATGGTTCTGGCGCCGAAATCAACGTCTCGGTCTACGAGGAGCGTGGTGGCGAGTCTGTCCCACTCCAGCTTCAGTTCCAATACACGCCAGCGACCAGCTATGCGCTGATTCGAGAAGCCGAGCATGGACGCAATGACCGCATCCGCCGATTCTATTGGAAGATGTGGTTCGGTCAAGATATGCCTACCGACGCTCAGCTGGACGGCGTCCGCAGCTTCACGACCGAGGCCCGCCCTGTAGCATCCGCTCAGACGCAAGATGGCGGCGCAATCGCAGTGGACTCGACCATCGCCGTTGCATGGGAGGCGATCATGAAGACCGTCATCACCAGCTGCGACGCCGATCTTTTGTCGCTCGTGCATCTTGGCCATGAATTCCAGACGGTTGCCGGTGCACGACCGATTGCATTGGGCGACATTTGCTCGGTCAGGGCACGTGCTTCTTCCATCACAAACTCCGATACTGGAAAGATCCTCACCGTCAAAGCTACCATCTCGCGCGTCGAAGAGAAGCAACCCGATGCAGTCCCCGTCGTCGAGGCGACTTCACGCTTCTTCTACAAGGGAAAGTTTTCGGATCACCATCGTTGCTTCTCCGAAACCGACTTTGCCTTTTCTCTCGTTCTCGAGGACCAAGCAGCTGAGCAGGTTCTCAGGTCGAAAGAGTGGATCGAGCTCGACCACGGAGCCAACGAGGTCAAGGCAGGAGCAACGCTTGTCTTCAGAGGCACATCGGAGGTGCCATGCTACAAGAATGCCCGCGAGATGCTCGACTTGCACGTTCGAGCCTCCGTCTTTGTACGCAAAGGCACCGAGGAGGTGCAGATCGGTCTCGTCGAGTACGACGCAGATGCTCCCCTTACGACCAATCCGGTCGTTGCCTGCCTCGAACGAGCCGGTTCCAGGCTGCAGGGTGCAGACGAATTTAGCAAGATGCCACTGCCAAACGCTTATAACCTTGCCGAAGGCCTACTTGCCACCCCCAAGACTAACGAGCCGTACTCGCGTGCCTCCCTCGACTTCAACCCGATTCATATTAATCCGTACTTTGCTAACCTAGCGGGACTACCTGCTACCATCGGTCACGGTATGTCGACTTTTGCCGAGTGTCAAAAGTGGATGGAGTCAGCCATCCAGTCGACGGAAGTCATCAACAAGCCGCAGATGTCGCTGTGCACAGCTTTCAAAGCTAATTTCACCTCTATGGTGATTCCGGGCGATCAGCTCTCGGTCAAGCTTCATCACACAGCCATGAGTGACGGCCAGATGGTGGTTCAGATCGACGCGAACAATCAGCGCGGCGAGCTCGTCCTGCAAGGAACTGCGCGCTTCCAGCAGCCTCGCAGCGTCTACGTCTTTACCGGCCAAGGCTCGCAGTCCAAAGGCATGGGCATGGACCTGTACCAGCAGAGTCCAACAGCTCGTGCAATCTGGGATGAAGCCGAACATCATCTCGCGCGACGTCTCGGACTGAGCATCCTTGAGATCGTCCGCGATAATCCAAAGACAAAGACGGTCTACTTCGGAGGCGTCGAAGGGCACAAGATTCGCAAGAATTACATGGCCTTCCAGCACGAGACGGTCGACGAGCAAGGGCGATCGACACGCACGCCCATCTTCCCCTCCATTCACGCCAACTCTCGCTCGTACACCTTCGAATCGCCCAAAGGCCTCCTGTTTGCAACTCAGTTCACCCAGATCGCCCTGGTTCTCTTCGAGCTGGCCTACTTCCGCCACTTGCAGCATCACGGTATCATTGTCGAAGACGCGGTGTTTGCTGGCCACTCACTGGGCGAGTATGCAGCGCTTGCTTCTGTCGCCGGCATGATGCGACTCCGCGATCTTGTTGACGTCGTCTTCTACCGTGGACTGACCATGCAAAGTGCGGTTCCAAGAGTCAACGGCCGCTCGGACTACGGCATGGTTGCCGTAGCCCCTATCAAGGCTTTCCCCAAGGCCAAGGATGTCGATGCAGCGCTAGCTGAGGTCGTCGACCGCATCTCCGAAACCAGTGGGCAGCTTCTCCAGATCGTCAACTACAACGTTCGACAGCAGCAGTGTGTTGTGGCAGGCCATGAAGTGGCACTGGCAGCCTTGTCCACCGTCCTCGACCAGTGTGGCAGCAGGTCGCTCTCCTTCACCGACAAGGCCAATTTCGCGGCTGCTGTCGAGACGGCAATCAAGCGCGCCGAGTCGAACGCCAAAACGACCGGTATTGAACTCAAGCGGGGCATCGCTACAATCCCGTTGGCAGGCATCGACGTTCCTTTCCACTCCAGATTCCTCAGCAATGGTATCGGTCCCTTTCGCCGTTTCCTGGACTCGCGCCTCGACATCGAGACGGTCAATCCTGACGCCCTCGTCAGCCGCTACATCCCCAACTTGGTTGCAAAAATCTTTTCTCTCGAGCGTGACTACATCCAGCACGTGTATGAGGCCACTGGTTCCGAGGTTCTTGCTGATGTTCTCGCCACCTGGGAGCAGGCTCGACTGGATCGTCGTCGTCTTGCCAGGACACTTGTCATCGAGCTCCTTGCTTATCAATTTGCTTCTCCCGTTCGTTGGAGTGATACTCAGACCCTTCTGTTCCAAGACGCATGCTTCGAGCGTCTCGTCGAGTTTGGACCTACACCGACGTTGGTGGGCATGGCAAGCAAGACGTTGGCAGCCGACTTTGCTGTGACAGACCGGATGCTTGGTCTTAAGAGGACTTTCCTCTGTGTTGGAAAGAATGATGCTGATATCCTGTACAGCGTCGATGTCGACGAGGAGGCCGACCACGTCAAAGCCGCCAAAGAGACGCCCAAAGTAGGCGCTGTCGAAAGTGTCGCCGCCACTCCCGTCGCTACGGCGGTAGTGACAGCTCCTGCAGCCACGCCTCAGGCTGCGGCTCCCGCTCTCGCCGACGAGCGACTGGATGCCCTTCTCACGGTGCGTGCCATCTTGGCGCAGAAGCAAAAGGTAAAGATCGCCGACGTTCCGCCTACCAAGTCGATAAAGCAGCTAACGGGAGGCCGATCTACGCTCCAGAACGAGCTGGTCGGTGATCTAGGCGCCGAATTCGTCGAGCTCCCCGAACGAGCTGAAGAGCTCACCTTGGAAGAGCTGGCAGCTGCCCTCCGCCCTGGATATAGCGGTGAGCTCGGCAAGTACACCAATGGCCTCATTGCCCGGCTGGTGGCCTCCAAGATGCCGGGAAGCTTTGGTCTGACGGCACTCAAGTCACATCTGACAGCCAGATACGGCTTCCAGAGTGGCCGCATCAGTGCTGTGCTGCTCTACACCTTAACCGAAGAGCCCGCCAAACGTCTCACGGGAGACGAAGAGGCGACGGTATGGATTGACGGAGTAGCGGCTGTTTATGCCAAGGAGGCATCCGTCACGCTCCCGGTTGCTGGTGGTCCGGCCGGCGAAAGTGGTGCGGCGTCTGGCGCTATGGCTGTAGTCAGCAGCAAGGAACTTGTTGCGCTGCAAGCCAAGATGCAGGCATTGTCTGAGAAGCAGATTCAGGTGCTGACCCAGCATCTCGGCTTGGACCCGGACGCTGATCTTTCCCAACTGGCCGCGCTCTCCAACGAATCAGCAAACCTGCGCAAGGCTCTTGACAACGTCTCGGCGGAGCATGGAGATACGTATGTCAAAGGCATCCAGGGTATCTTTGCCGCCGCCAAGGCCAGGACATTCAAGAGCTACTGGAACTGGTCGCGCCAGAACCTGGAGGAGCTGTTCTCTGACATCCTCCAAGATCGTGTCGGTGACGAATGTGCGCTCTTTGCTCGCATCCTTCGAATTTGGAACCAGCTCGACGATGCCAATGTTCTCCAGCAACAGCTCGACCAGCTGCAGCGATCTGCAGTAGCCGGTTCCGAAAAAGTGATGGCTCTTTTCCAGCCTCTCCTCGAGCAGGCGAAAAGTGGCGCCCTCAAGGCCGCTCCTCGCTTCGTGGATCTCTCGGTGCCCCTCCGACCACGCACGCACCTTGACGCACGCGGCAAGATTGTCTATCAGCAAGTTCCTCGCGATGGCCTGCTCTCGATCCTGGACTATGTCACATGCATGGCTTCGAACGCTGATTTCAAACGATGCGATAGAAAGCCATCGTTGACGAGCTTGAGCGATAAGCTAGACGACTTGGCTCGCAAGCTCTCGAGCTCAGACGAGGATAATGTCCCAGCGATGACCATCAGCTCGCAGTCCGGGCTCTGGGCAGGCAAGAAGGTGAACGAAGTCTGGTCACGGGACGAAGAGCTAACCGAGATCTACTTCCGTGGTCTCGCCAAGCTGGCTGATCGGGGTAGCAGCTACGCTGGTCTCGACGTGCTTTTGACCGGTGTTGGTCAAGGTTCGATCGCCTTCGAGGTGATGCGTCGCTTCCTCAGAGGTGGAGCGCGCGTGATTGTGACCACCTCGACCTTCTCGTCCAAGAAGCTTAAGATGTACCAGGATACGTACCGTCACGATGGTGCCCGGGGTGCTCAGCTGACTGTACTGCCTTTCAACCAGGGCAGTATCAAGGACACGCAGGCCCTGGTCGACCACGTCTACACCACCATGGGGATCGATCTCGACGTGCTGGTGCCGTTCGCCGCGATCTCTGAGAACGGACGCAACATCGATGGCATCGACGACAAGAGCGAGCTGGCCCACCGCATCATGCTGACCAACGTCATCCGTCTGATGGGCTGCATCAAGAGTGCCAAGGCTGTTAGAGGCTTCCTGCACCGTCCCACGCAGGTGCTTCTGCCCCTTTCGTTCAATCACGGTGTACTTGGCGGCGACGGTCTCTACGGCCCCAGCAAGATCGGCCTCGAGACGCTGCTCAACACGTTTGAAAGCGAGGACTGGTCCCGCTACCTCTCTGTTGCCGGGGCCCGTATCGGCATGTGTCGTGGCACCGATCTAATGGGCAGCTCCGACATCGTTGCTGAGTCGCTCGAAACACGTCTTGGCTGTCACACCTTCAGCACTGGTGAGATGGCGCTCAACCTGATGGCTCTCGTCGAACCTGCGTTTGCTTCGGTCAATCAGACTCTGCCTATCCTCCTCGACTTGACCGGGCGAGCCTCTTCGATGTCATCGCCGGGCAAAGCCATGCGAGACGCCCACCAGGAGTGGCAACGCACAGCTGATATCAAAAAAGCACTCCTTTCCGAAAACCGACTTGACTTTGCGACCATGTCGACGACTAGCGTCACCGAGGACCATTACCGCCGTGTCGAGATCGAGCCTCGAAGTCTGCACCGTTTTGCCTATCCGAAGCTCGACAGCCAGCAAATCTGCGAACAGGTAGCCAAGAGCAGCGGTGCGATCAACCTTGACCAGACCATCGTCATCTCTGGCTTTGCCGAAGTGGGCCCGTGGGGCACGTCGAGGACGCGCTGGGAGAGGGAGGTGGACGAGATGTGGAGCTTGGAGGGCCTCGTCGAGATGGCCTGGCTCACCGGCCACATCAAACACGTCAATGGTCGATTGCCTAATGGTCACAGCTACATTGGCTGGGTGGATGCCAAGACGGGAGAGCCGGTTGCCGATGCCCAGATGCGTGCGCGGTATGCACGACAGATTGAACAGCACGCCGGCATCCGGCTGGTGGAGCCCGAGCTGATGCACGGGTTTGACCCCGAGCGCAAGGTAATCCAGCAAGAGGTGGAACTCACCCACGACCTCGGGCCTCTCGAAGTGTCAGCTGCCGAAGCCGAGCGTTTCCGGCTTGCTCACGGTGACAAGGCGGTTGTCTGGCAGGATGAGGCTACCAAGTCGTGGCAGCTCAAGCTCAAGAAGGGCGCCAGTGTCTTCCTTCCCAAGGCCAATCGCTTTGATCGTCATGTTGCGGGCCAGCTGCCAACTGGGTGGGACCCAGTTCGCTACGGCATCCCAAGCGACATTGTAGCACAGACGGACGAGACGGCTCTGTACGCTCTAGTGTGCATTGCTGAAGCGTTGGTGCAGTCGGGCATCGACGACCCCTACGAGCTCTACAAGCACGTCCACGTGTCGGAGGTGGGCACTTCGCTTGGCTCTGCCATGGGAGGATTGCACTCGCTCGCCAAGATGTTCAAGGATCGTAGGCAGGACATCGAGGTGCAGAAAGACATCCTGCAGGAGACGTTTATCAACACAGTAGCCGGTTGGACCAACCTGCTTCTTCTTTCGTCTTGCGGTCCCATCAAACCCACCGTCGGTGCCTGCGCTACTGCCTTGCAATCGCTCGATGTGGCTGCCGAGACAATCCGTTGCGGCAAGGCCAAGATCATGATTGCAGGTGGCTACGAGAGCATCTCAGAGGAGAGCATGACCGAGTTTGCTAATATGAAGGCCACTGCTTCTTCGGATGCAGCTTTCGCAGCTGGTCTTGCGCCCGAGGAACTCTCGAAACCAATGACGAGCGGTCGCAGCGGCTTTGTCGAGTCGCAGGGCTGCGGTGTGCAGATCGTGATGAGCGCTGCCACGGCGCTCAAGATTGGTGCTCCTATCAACGGCATCGTAGCCTTCACACAGACAGCCACCGATCGACAGGGAAGGTCGATTCCTGCTCCTGGCCGAGGTGTTCTTGCCGCGACTGTTCCGCTGCAGCGTGCCTTGGCGAGCTGGGGCTTGGATGGCAACGATGTGGGTGTCATTTCGATGCATGGCACCTCGACCAAGGCCAACGACAAGAACGAGTCCAATGTTTATCACACGTTGCTTGGCAAGCTCGGACGTGCCGAGGGCCGTTCAGTGCCTGCAATGGCGCAGAAGTGGCTCTGCGGTCACGGCAAAGGTGGCGCAGCCGCTTGGGCCATCAACGGCCTCATGCAGAGCATCAACGATGGCATTGTAGCGGGCAATCGCAACGCTGACGACATCTCGGACGAGCTCCGCGCCTACAACCGGCTCATGTACCCTTGCCGATCGATCCGATACTCGCGCGAACGCCTGCACACGGGTCTGGTTACCTCCTTTGGCTTTGGTCAGGTTGGAGGCATTGCCATGATTTTGCACGCGTCACACCTCCTTGGCAGGCTTGATCGAGAAGCCGTGGAAGCGTATAAAGCCAAGCGCGATAAGAGGCAGCAGATCACTTTCCGGCGTATGCACTCGCTCTTCCTCCGAGGCGATCTGGTACGCATCAAGGATGATGCACCTTATTCTGCTGAGGACGAGGTAGAGGTGCTGCTCGATCTTGAGGCACGTGCCCAGCTGTCCAACGATGGTTACTACCGCATCAGGCCCACGCTTCAGACTCGGGCATGATGCTTTTTCGCAAAGATCACTGACTCAGTGTGAGTTTTGGCCGTCTTTTGTTTTGTACATGAATTATTGTATCTATCCGTCACCTGGATCTTGGTTGTGGAAATAAGAAATGGAGCTTGTTTGCGAACTTGGCTTTGACTTTGACACCGTTCCTGAAGCGTGACGCCTGAGAGCGATCGATCAGGATGGCCGAGACGAGACAGGAAGGTAGAGTCCAGGTTGTCAAAGCTGGATTCCACACACCTTTCTGTGACCGAAGGAACGGTGTTGCAGCATGTTGTTCCCATCTTTTCCTCGGCTCGAACTCCAGAGGGTGTGTAACTGATCCTTGGTTGGACTGTGAGACATGTTCTGGGTTAAGGCAGGCACGCCGGCTTTGCTCTCATCATTTCAGCGGACTGTACTCTTGTTGATCATGTCAGCATGACAGGTGCTTTGGTGAGGAGCTCAGTGGACATCACGGCAGTGGCAGAAGGCGTGGCTGCAGCGCGAAAAGGGATCGATATGCGCATAGGTCGTGACTGGTTGGTACGGCGTCAAACGCACATTGTGCTCAACTGCTGCCGAATTGATTAGCCGCAGTACAGAATCTTCCCATGCTCACAGCGCCGATGCTACAACAGCGCCATGCAAGCGTCAACGAGGTGTTGTGTTCTCTGTAGAAGCGCACGATCATCTCGCGCGCATTCCGACATGCAGACTTGTGACTTGTCTACGTTTTGACAGCTCGACGCCGCAGTCAGGGTAGATATTTTGAGGTCAGTACTCGGTCTTGAGCTTCTCAGCGTCATTCTGGAAGTGTCGAGCTTCCTTTAAATACAAGGCCAGCTTCAACGTCGATGGCCAAGTGAGGTCCTCATACCATCTCTGTACCTCTAGCCGCTTCGAGTCGTGCAAGATGTTCAACGATACGGTTCTCAGTGGCCAAGTCGCAGAAGTGCGCGAGGTAGGCCTTTTTGGTCGTCCTTTCTGGCTCAACCTCGTCTACGCAGTCCTTCTCTATTCTGCCTTCCTTGTAAGTGTCCACTCAATGCTGAGGTTTTTTGGCGCTGGATACTGACCACGCTCTTTCGTGGTTCACTTACGCACTCGTATACATCTACAGGGCTACAAGTCATGCTTCCTTCACAAGACCAGCCGGATCCCCGGTCCATGGCATCTGCACTGGACAATGCTACCAGCTCTCTACTACTACGTTCGTGGTACCCAATGGCAGTACGTCGACAAACTGCACGAACAGTACGGGCCCGTCTTTCGTCTTGGAAGCCGCCAGATCTACGTTTCGGACAAGGATGCGATCCGACAGCTGCTAGCCAAAGAGAATCTGCCCAAGGTCAACTGGTATGCTTCACTGTCCCGCGACCCCAAAACGGCTGGCATGTTTACGACCACCAACAAGGAATACCATCGCTCGCGACGTCGTTTAATGAGTCCGGCATTTGCCGTCGAGTTTACGCGCCAACTCGAGCCTTTCCTCGTCGATGCGACCACCAAATTGTTCGAAGGATATCACAAGCGCGTTCTCAAAGCAGCAGACCGGACCAAGCCGCTGCTGTTCAATCTGTACGAGGATCTTGCCTGCCTTGCTATGGACATTTTGGGCGAAACGGCTTTTGGTGTCAGCTTCAACCTGGTTGCCTGCCGCGATGACGAGAATGCCGACCGCAAATTTGCCGAGATCAACAAGCTGCTTGCAAAGTACCTCCACGATGGTGGCATCCGCTTCTTCTGTCGACCGTTTGACAAGTACATGAAGCGCGATCTCAACGTCTACAAGCTCACCAATCCGTTGGTTGATGCTCGATTTGCCGAGACCGAAGCGCGTCTTGCTGCTGTTGATGCTGCCGATTCAAACACTGCAGAGCTGGGCGAGTCTCGCAAAGACATTCTGCAGTTCCTCGTTGATGCCAGCTTGGAGATGCAAAAGGGGCAGAAGGAAAAATTGACTAGGACTCACGTCCGCGATCAATGTGTCGAGCTCCTCATCGCTGGCGGTGAGACCACATCAAACACGATCACGTATATTCTCAAAGCTCTGCTCGAGAACCCAACCAAGCTGGCGAAACTTTACGAAACAATCGAGCCGGAACCGCTCGACGATCCAGTTCCAGGTTTCACGCAGCTCCCGGAGACACCTTATCTCGATGCCTGCATTCAAGAAGGCATGCGCATGCACCCCGTCACCTCCGAGCTAGGTCGTCGCACAGGCAAAGACTCGACCGTCGTTCTCGGCCACGTCATCCCACCGCGAACCGCCATCTCTGCCTCGCTACGCGCTCTCCATTATTCGCCCAAGTACTGGCCCTCACCCAACAAGTACTGGCCGGAACGCTTCATCGCCTCGGACTCGATCCATGCGATTTCGGATCCAGCGCCCGCCGCCGACATGGAAGCCTTTATGCCGTTTGGCTGCGGACCGCGCAACTGCATCGGATCCAAGTTTGCATGGCATGAGATGCGCATGGTGCTCCACACGCTTTTGGCACGTTACGATGTGGCAGCGGTCGAGAAGACAGACGAGGTAGAGTTTAGGCAGTTTGTCACGTTCCAGTTGGCCAAGCCTGAGTATCGGATCGCCGTGAGTCCGAGGATGGGTGCCAAGGCGTAGAGCCAGGGAGAGGTTTTGACTCTGCTTATGCTTACCGGGGGATTCTTTGTGTCGAGGTGATGCGAGTCAAAATGCTACACTGTTTTCGAGATGCTTTGCTGCAGCTCAGGCCAGGCCGTGTGACTCAACTGCAGCGATACATTTTGCTTGTGTTCGAATGCGGTGGCTCCCTCTCTAATGCTGGTGGAGCACCACGAGTGAGACATCAACGACTTGTCATGCTCACCATATGTGCGAACGCCGGCTCGCGCTTTGGCAAGAATCTCGTACAAGTGAGCCGGCAGTGAATGTAGCTGTGTGTGACTGACGGCGTCAGATGAACCTTGGGTCGCGCATAGCGTCGTCAGCATGACGAGATACGCTATCTGCAAATTTGCTACTTCAGCCAGTCTATCTCTTACTCAAGGTAGGCAAAACAAGGTTCATAGTCCGCTGCTTGCCGCTGCCGAGACCCGACCGTAAGACAAGCTTATCGGAGCATAAAACAAAGTTGCATTTGATTGACACATGTATTGGGTGTGCTGCAGAACCATACCGTTGCGAATTGCGATTGATCAACATGAGGGAAAAGCTGCAAGGAGGGGACCAAAAACCGTCTATGTACTAGTGCAATCTACGAGAGATGAGGAATCTATAACCAAGCTGAAACAAAGGAAAATGGGAAGGTAGGAGAGGGATATGAAGACATGCGCAACCATCCGTATGTATAATGTAACTAGTTAGATAGGGCATCCGGTGTCATCACGGTGACACTTTCTCGCATGTTTGAACCACGCCTTGAAATCCCTCTTGCGTTGTGGACCAAAGCAGATTGGGATCCACTTGTTACAATGATGGCAAAGCCCATCCGTCTTGCTAACCGCATCGTTCCAGATCCTCAGCGTCTGTGGAGGATGGAAGAATCTCCTAGTCAAGTTGCTGATGCCATGATCAAACTGCATATGGTACAGATACTGGCTGCGTTTCATTGAGTACCACTCTCCCTGCGGACAGAGAGAGCACCATCCTTCACGGCCGCATTTGCCGCGGCGGGTGAAGCGGGGCGCGTAGAGATCGCTGGGGAACAAGTTGGCCACTTGTTCTACTGCCTCTTCGGCTTGGTGTGTGGCGTCTATGATGGGTCCCGCGTTGTTTTGCGTGTCCGAGAGCGAATTAGTGGCGCATGGGTAGACCAGTTCTTCGTCGCCTGAGCCAGGCCGTGGTTTGAGAACGATTCGATCAGTGATGGTGAAGCCGAGGGATCCACTGGTACTGGCGCTGCTGATGCTGCTACTGGTGCTCATTGTGCCCGGGTTGGTGGTGCTGGTCAGAGCACTGAGCGACGAGCCAGCGCTAGACGGTCTCGAGTACGACGAGGTACGGGAAGGAGGCAGTCTTTGAGGCACATACGTCCGAGTTCCAGGCAACGACAGCGACTGCGGCTGTGACTGCAACTGCAACTGCAGATGCAGCTGCTGTGCCTGTGCCTGTGCTACCGTCATTGCGTCCTTCCCCTCGATCTCACCTTTTGTCGGCTCAGAAGTGAGCGAAGAGCTCCGACTTCGACACTGATGCACATCGGCACACGACTGTCGCCGGCTGTGTGCAGCTGCCGATGTTCGCACCGCTTCCGATTTGTTCTTGCGATGCAGACCAGCAACAGTGTTACTCAGCGACGAGGTCGAGGTACGAGTACGGTGACGATGCGAGTGTTGTTGTTGTTGTTGTGGTGGTGGTGGTGGTTGACGCGTACTGGAACGGCCAAACATGGATTGGGCGCGCAAGAGGCTCTGTTGCAGCTCGAGTACGTTGGCGGGGGTCAGCATGGGCCACGAGGATGTCATGCCCAACCCTTCGGCGGCTCGAGCAAGCGCAGCCATGCGCTCTTCAGAGGTAGCCGGGCCAGCGCCAAACTCCGACTTGACCTCACCTCCATCCTCGTCCATCGCCTCTGCATCCCCCGCACGTTGAGGGTCTGGCAGCAGCTGTTGCTCGTCCTCGTCCATCAAGACCGAGTAGTCCGACATGGGCGATTCGACAAGATCGCCAGCCCCATTGGCCTTGCTGAACCCACTCATCATGACAGCAGCCCACAGCAGCATTTGAGGATCCATGAGCGGATTCCAGGTCGACTGACTACTGGTACTGCGTGAGCGAAGCGGAGGACGTCGTCGAGGCTGATGCTTGGGCGAACTAGCACGTGTAGGCTGTTGGCTCGAAGCGGTGCTGCTGGAATAGGATCGTTTGGGCTCAGACCGTGGCAGTTGCTGCTGCTGTTCCTCAAGATGGTCAAGATGGAAATGATGGCTCGAGTCACAGCCGGCAGTTTGGTCTAGCCAGGAGGCAAGGCTATCGACCTGGGGCCAGTGGTTGTCGGCGAGTGAGGTCTCGGATGGCGAGATCTGCATCTGACGCTTGATCGATGCGGTAGTGGTAGTAGTGGCCTGATCCTTGATCGTCGAGATAATCTGAGCAGGTTGTGCGTTGCCAACTTGACTAGATGCCGACGATGGCTGGGCCATGGCAGTGGTAGCCGTCGAGCACGAAGAGAAGCAAGACGACGATGCCGACGAAGCTGCCGACTCAGAGAACGACGCCGACCCACTTGAGCTCTCGGACTTGCACGTTGCAAGCAACGGCATCAAGAAATCCGACCACGCCAACGACACGTCCATCGCCATCGACTCGCCCGTACCACCCTCCAACATGGCTGGCGACGGTGTCAAAGAGCTGGCAACGCCGGATTGAAGGTGAATGCTAGCCCACATACCGTCAAAGCTATCGGCAGTGGGTGAAGGAGGATCTAATAGCAGCTGATCCAAGAGCTCTTCTCGCTTGATCGTCCCGCTCTGGCCCCACTGGTACGAGCCGAGCGCGGCAAACGTTGGTGTTGTTTCACAGGGTTGAGGCTCAGCACCTTGGTCTGAGCCGGCAGCAGCAACACCCATGTTGGTGTTTGATGGGGTAGCAGGCATCGGAAGCATAGTCATTTTTGTGTTATAAGGAGGGGCTGTAGAGATGAGAGAGATGAGCCTTGTCGGAGCGAAGGGTGAAGGGAGGGGGAGGGGGAACTGTCCGAACCCGAATCCCAAGATCTCTCGCTGCTTAAAAGCTAGATCGCTCAGGGCTAGTTCAGGTACCTTGATGTACAAGCGTAAGAGACCACGTTCTGTGCGCTACATGCAGCACTAATCGAACCATCAGCTTTCCGAGCAAGGGCTCCTTGAGAAGCAGCTAGTGAGACAAGAGCTGAATACTAGCATTGTGAATGCAACGAGCGAGTGCGGCACCCCAGGGTCTGTTGGCCTACAGCAGTAGCATTCAGGAAGCGGCTGCCGAGATTAGGCTGTGCGCGTTGCGCTGCCAACAGCTCTGCAATACCCACCAATAGGCTCGAGAAGGGTCTTTGAAAGTGCATGGATGAAACCAAGCGTGCAAAATCTGCAAAGCGGAACAATGGCCCCACTTGAGCCGTTACCAGCGAGAGACCCTGGGCATGATGACAAGGCCACGAAGGAAGATGGCATTGAAAGAGCATGCGTCCTAAACTTAGATTAGAGGTTGACGGCAATCTTTTTGGTCTCGGGGCGGCATAGGAACAATGGAAAACGGGATACGGCAAGAGGTCCCGAGAAGGTACCGAATAGCAAGCCCGCGTCGAAGGCGGTGACCGAAATAGCCTAGAGAAAAGCTTAAGCGAGATGGAGAGAGAGAGAGAGAGAGAGCCCCAATGGATGCGGAAAAAGGCGTAGGAACGACCCACGACGTGGCCATCTGTCTTGCCACGAGCGAGGTCCGACGCAGATCAGCACCAAGCGTCAGCACGCCGAGAAGGGGGGGAGGGGGGCAGTGTCAATTACGACGGTCACTCTGTGAACCAGGCCGCCATGCCGAGAACACATATCAACGGAGCACCAAGGCCAGAGACTCATACCCGGGAAACAAAGGCTGAAAGACAATATAGTGCGAGAAACAAGCGAGTGACCATGCGAGCTCGCTTTTGCATACACACACATATTGTAGGCTTGCTATCCCACGTTACCCTTTGATCTTCAGGCCCAGAGTTTGCCATCTCTGTCCAAGCGGCAAGCAGCAGGAGAGAATGACATGCAAAGCACGAATCAAGATATCAGCATGAATCTTGGCCACGCCACAATATCACGGTAGCAGCCTCGTTTCTTGTCAGTCGAGTAACACGCGCTATCTTGCATGATAGCGTGGTTCTACGTAACCGATTCATAGTCGATCGGTTCGAGCTGTTCCTATCATGAGCCATGATCGGAATTCGGTTTTGATCACTGCGGATGCGGTCGAATGCGTACGGTTGGGACGGAAAGGGTAAGAGGAGGACGACGGCAGCTGTTGAGCGCGGCATGAGCTGCGGCGGCGGCAGCGAAGCAATAAGCCCATTGTCGGTCGCTGGATGGGGGGGGGAGACGGTCGGGGTCCGGAGTTTTTTTGAACGAGACTGCACGACAACGGCATGGAAAAGAGGCTCGTTGAGCATCGAGACCTGACATATGGGCCGACGGGCGGACGAGCAAGGCATGAAAAACAAAAGGAGAGAGAATCAAGGTGGTTCTGCATGCGTTTTCAGCGCAAGAATTGGCCGGCATGGCTAGAAGAGAGTCAAAGTGACAGAGAAGCATGCACACAGAACAACAGACTCGTAAATCCTCCGACAAGACAGGAATACGCTGATTGGCATCCAAAGCGATCCAAGTGGCTGTAGCGAGGGCAGCGGGCAAGGCACACACGGCCAACACTGCACTGTTGTACACACGCTAGGATTCAAACTCAGCTTGCTTTGGCTTCTTTGCCGACCTCGTTGCTTTTCAGACGCATTATTCTACCGGCGGAATATGAGCACATGCATTTGGCACCCAGACACAGCAGCAGCAGCAGCAGCAGCACAGAAGAAAAAGAGAGTTGTTGTGCAGCAAGCAGCATATCCTTTCGCTTGTGCTTGGTCGTCGCTGGCTGTCGCTTACTGTTACTGCCGATTGCATTAGCGCTAATTGACGTCGTCCGAATTCCGGCCGTTTCCTGTGGGTTGCCGCTGCCGCCGCCGCCGCCGCAGCAGCAGCAGCAGCAGCCCGCTATCTCGCGTTTTCTCATGGCATACAATGCATCAGTTGCAAGGGGCCAATTTTGATAGCTGTATGGCCGCATCGCATGTTCGGCAGCTGATAATCCGGTCGTGGTTGACTAATGCCATTTTGTGTCGGCTGCATACTGGCATCGGCTCTGGCTGTGCTTGAAACCTTGATTCGGCACGCATGCCCGGGCCGTATTGGTCGATCTTCAGCCCGTCGACACGTAGGGCGTTTGGCTTGTTTTCGGTGCGCCGCGGCGGCCGAGATAGCCAACGACGGGCTTTGCGTTTAAACTGTTTGACCAGCTCCGAACCCATTGTCTCGAGTGTTTGCTCGCCGAACGCTGTCTCGCGCAAACTCGACCGGAGTAGCATACATTGCACTTTTGACATGATGGTATCGCTCGTCCAGCTAGGTGTGCACATCTTTCACGAGGGGCGAGCAACGTTGTTCGAAATGTTGCTCGACCCGTGTCGACCCGGTTACGAAGATCGACGTGGGCGGCTAGATGGACCTAGTCAAGTCTCCTTACCAAAACCAGAATCGCCGTTCGAGGTGGGATTAGACAGACGCAAGGCACGTGCAGAAGAAGCATAGACACTCTGATTTCCATGCAGTCTGGCTGCATGAGCACTGACAAGGTTGGCGAGATCAAGACGCCGCTCTCACGGTGGGCTGGCCAGCAGGTACGGCGGCCAACAAAAGGAAGACAAGTCTCCGTTGTGCTATGCGCCTAACAAGCGCACATGTCGCACCGTCCCGTTGACGCTATCGTAGTGGTAACTTCTTAACTGTAGCGTGCATCTGCTCTATTTCCGCCGCAGTTGCTGCGTACATTCAATCCTTCTTCAGAGCCGTTCCTGAATGAGAGACGACGCGCACAGACGTGTAAACGTGGACTAGTACCACGCCAGCACAGTAAAGTGGCTTCCACGTTTCCACTAGTCCACCATGGCGGTTGGCGGATGGCGGATCTTGACAAACTCTAGTGCGAGACTCACGCAAACAAGTCTCTCTCCTGCCCACCACCACCAACAGCTACAGCTACTAGCAGTGCCAAGGCTGATGATGACGATGGCGATATCGATCATGGCCTATGATCAATGTGCCCAGTTGCACCTATCCTTCGGGCGGTAGCAAGCCGTGATGATAAATTCCCAAGAAAATCCCATCAATCTATGTGCCCTGAATTTGTGCAAACAGCCTAACGTCTTTCGGCTGCAATTAAGCGAAATCGGACACACATATCCGAGACTTTGATCAAGGAAATGCGGCTACACCAACCACGTCCGCCATATCAATTCCGATGACGATGGCGGGAGCGATGACACTAAACCACGCCTCGGCTCTGTGCAAGTGGCAGCGTTTGCTAGCATCTCTTGATCTTTCTTTGTTTTCAGATTCGGCGCGGGTTGCTGGCTTGCTTGACCCGCATCAGCACTCGCTACCCCGATTCATGAGCACGACGATCCATCAGATCAAAGATACAATCCCAGCTTGAACCCTGCTCTTACATCGGAATTCTATCGCCTCGATGGGGCCGGCTTGTGCGATCGTTGATGCTAACACGATCCGTGCGCTCGGTTCTCATCACGCTACGCTGGCTTTGTTGCTCGCACTCGTGTCGCACTTTGCTCGAAGCAGGACATCGCTGTCATTGCGTTTTTCGCGCTGTACTATAGATTACAGCAAGATTACATCTATGCCTTGCATTCCCAACGTTTCAAGCTAAATGTCTACATAAGCACCGGATCGCCACCGCAGCGGTGCCTGGTATGGTCTGCCTTCCTAGGCTTAGCTACGCTCCTCTTCTTTTTGTCCGACTTAGGACCCAAGCTGTCAAAGCTGGTGGCATAGGTGGCAACAGCATGCGCAATTGCCTTTGCATTCACCTCGAATGCGTCCATGGCCAAGTTGTCGACGGTATCTCCCTCGCCGTGGTAGTTGTAATCGTACATGACGCCTACCTTGCCACCGAAGAGATCCGCCTCTTCCTGTGTCTTTTTATCGTCGGCGCCCGTTTCCAGACCTCCAGCGGCGATGCCAGCATCCAAAAACGGTCCATAGTCGCTTCGTCCATCAAACATGGTCTCGATCAACGGCAGTTTAGCTACGTTTTTGAAATAATCATGCCACAGAGCTTCCACCTGAGCCGAACCGGCAGGACCGGCTTGGTTGTATTTGCTGCCATCACCGTCGTGTACGCCGAGAATATAGTTGGGCGAGGCAATCATGTCAAAGTTGAGATAGAGACGGATTTGATCCTGGCTGGTTTGGTTGAGGTGTTTGACATAGTATTCGGCGCCGAGTAGGCCGTATTCTTCGGCGGACCACCAGGCGAAGCGGACGGCGTTGGTGACACTAAAGTTTGAGAGTTGTTTGGCGATGGTTAGGAGAGCAATGGAGCCGGAACCGTTGTCGTTGATGCCTGGACCGGCAGGCATGGTGTCTGAGTGAGCACCTAGCATGATGATTTGCGACTTGTTGCCAGCTTTGGTCTCGGCAATCACGTTGTGCGTCTCTCGATCCTCGTTGACGCTGTGCACCTTGATGTCGACCTTGACTGTTTCACCGTTTGCCAGCCGCGATGCAAGCGTCTCGCCGACATTGCGTGCAACACCAGTAACGGGAACAAACGGACCTTCGTCGGAAGATCCTTGGCTGCTCAAACCGGGATAGTAAAAATCGGCATCCTCATCATTGGCAATAATGACCGCAGCAGCTTTGGCTGTCCCCGCCCTGCCGACCTTGGTATCAAAGCTGCAATCACCCCTCTTGATGAGCGCCACTTTGCCTTGCACTTGAGATGGGAAATCAGACTGATCGCATCCCAGATTAGCCACCTGAACCAAAGCCGTGTCGTTAAACTCGCCACTAGGCGAGTATTCAAAGGGGAACGACTTGGTCTTGTTTTTGCCAATTGCCAATTTCGAAGTGAATTCCGTATAGGTGGCGGTAAAAGGCTGGAGGTAGACGTCAAAATAGTCGCCACCGCCTGCTTTGCTGATTTCGTCCTTAAAGTAGGCGATGGTGGCTTTGTGTCCCGGTGATCCAAACGCTCGATTACGTTCCGACGTGTTGTACGCCAGGTCTTGAAGATGTTGTGCACCAGAAAGAAGATCTTGGCGCTTGATGGTGTTTCGCAGGCTTTCCTGTTATAGGCCGAGTCAAACGGAAAAAGGTCAAGTCAGTTTGAGCCGCCTTTTGTCGATCCACTTGGGTTGTATGCGGTATCAGCGTGCATTGAAAAGACGTACCGAGTCGACAGGTGGCAGCTTGCCTGCGAGAGCTTGCTCGCCAACGCAAAGCAGCGCCAGAGCCAGTGCGGTGACTCGAACAAGAGCCAGCTTGAACATTTTTCTAAGAGATAGGGAGGGAGAGGCTGGTGTGTCTAGGCTGCTTGGTTGATCAAGAGATGACATCCAAACCTCGAGCCTTCTACGTCGACGCTTATATGCCTTCTCATGACCCGTATCTGTCCGTTTTTGCTGGAAGCAGAACAAGCTATCGCCCCGGCGCATGGCAGCACGCCACTTTGCGCCAGCTTGGACGCTCGACGCTCGACGCCAAGGCAACCGCGATGGATGCAGAAGCAAGCTAGTGCGGGAAACGTAGTCTCGATGCAGCAAGCAGCTCCGCTATCGGACCGCATCGTGTCCACGCTAAGCGCATCAGCAACCATGTTTGCAAACGAACCACGGGAGAGTCTGAAAGCAACAAAGGGACAAAGCAAGCAGCGAGACGCCCGTAGACAAGCGCATATGGTGTTTCACTGGACGCGGATGCATGCACGACATCTGACCTGGCTGCAAGATAAGGCGGAACAACTGCAGCTCATGACGATACCACCAAGTCTCGTTTGACCAACATTCGGACAAGCTCCGGAGTGGGGGAACAGGGGCGATTGGCGTATTTGTTCTGATTGAGGCGTCTACAGAAGCTACTGGGTATGCAGTTGCAAGCTGAAACGGCTGATCGCAAACACTCTGGGCGGAGCATAGGAACGAGTGTCTGCAGCGACAAGGGCTACAGTCAAAGTGGCTCGGTGGCCTCCCGAATGGGTTCGGGCAGCCGCCGAAATGCTCGATGCTGAGAGCCGCGTCAAACACATATCAAATGTGTCGGAAAGCTTCGGACCGAATCGATCATAATCATCAGCCTCTTAGAATCTATCCTTGGCTGTGTGTTGAACTGCAAGAAGGGATAGAAGCAGCATCTCCAGTGGTTGCGATCTCCAAGACCCAAAAAAGGAGAAAGGCACTTTAGCTAGTACTGTATGATTACGCGCTAAACGACGTTCTATAAATTGCTAACAGACGCAGCGATCCCACGCGAGCGGAAAAGGGACAAGTAGCAGCAGAAGCGAGAGCCCAGATATAGACACAAGTCGAAACCAAACGGGCTCTAGACCTCCCAAAGAAAAGCAAGGTAGCGTCGAGAGAGCGAAAGTGTGTTCTTGGCGCTGCACGTGGTGCATATTTTTGAGACGACTAAGAATCAATTTGACCCACAAAGTGATTTCTTTTTGGATTTTTCGTTCCCCGCAGGGATAACGTCGAAGCAAGAGCAATCCATCCATCCGTGTCGGCGAGACCACCGAGACAAAATCTCGCCTTTCTGTTATTGATAACGGACCGTCGATTGCGGTGTGCATACACTCGCACAGCTCTGCTTTGCTCTGCAAAGACGACGGCCCGGTTTGTTTTCACACAACCGTCGGCCAAACGATCAGGTGCCGCATGAAAACAAAAGAATCACAAACGCATCAAAGATAGCGCGCATACATTCAAGCAGTCAGACGATAACCAATTGTGTTTTGGTCGCCAAAGTGGCGCTGTGCCCGCATCTTCGGACGATAACCGAACCGAATTCGAGCAGGACAATGCACCTGTCGGTCGGTCGACGTGACAGCAAGCGTGTTGCATGAATGAGCGGGCGCGAGAAGAGCAAGAGCGTGGTACGATGGCTCGCTTGCCTACATTCGACGTTTCTTGGCAGGTTCATGCAGATTCAGCCTTTGCAGCGGTCATCGCACATCACACACTGCCCGATCTTTTCTTTGAGTCGATCCACTAGACACACGTTGAGTATTTAGCTCAACCTCCTTGACAAGCGTGTGCCGTGGATATCGCCAGATTGACAAACACAACAATGTTTCGAGCACGGATTCTGATATAGGGCCAAGAGAGTCTGGGACGGGGGGTTACGCCTCTGTTGGTTCAACGAATTTCGTTCCACTTTCTCTGCAGTGCCATGGCAACGCTGTAGTAATCCGTCAGCTCTCGCTCGTCGCCCGCTTTTAGAATCACAGCACGGTACTCTGCAACAGGCCATGCTTGCTGGACTAGGATCATTTTGAGTGCATCGTCTTGGATAGCGTGGCCACTCGTCGCTTGTTGGTGTTCGAGCGAAAGAGACTGCAGACGGTGGATAAAGTCGCCCATGTCTTTACCGTACATGGTGAGCTGGCAGATGCGAATAAAGAGCAGACCTGAGGCTGGCGTGTCTTGAGGCATGGTTGTGTTAAGAGAGGTCGTCAGTCTTGGAGAAAGGTTTGGTTGGCGATCAACCGATCAAGGACAATCGACGACTCAGACGGTGGATGTCAAGAATGCATTGAATAGCAGAATATACTCTTGTGGCAAGATTGGTTCGCGATGCCGTTGTCACCCATCACAGTTGGCCATGATGAAAGTGCCAACATTGATCGACAGCCGAAATGGATGCATTTTCATTTGCACATGCGCTCCCTCACAACCTTGATGTCGATGTCGAGGTCGAGGTCAACGTCCCCGCCTTGCCACCGCTATTGCTCCCACTCGTGTCCGCATACCAATCGCAAATGTACTTGACCACCGTCTCTGTACACCCTCTATACATATGATCTGCTCCTTCTACCAGCTGCAGTCGATGAGAGCCTTGTCTTCTACCATCGGTTGACTGCAATGCTTCCAAGTAGCTCTGTGCATCTTGCTGATCTACGGTGCGATCGGCTGTACCATGGAGGATCAAGACGTGCGTACGCTTGCTCAACCTTTTGACATACTCGGTGGGAGTTTGCAGCTGCGACATCTGCTCGAGATCTTTGGGCCACACAATGTACTCGCGTTTCTTGCCTGCACTTGTGATCTGCCATCGGTAGAATCCGTCCTTGTCGAAACCTTGTTGAAAGCGAGCGTAGGTCTCGAGTACCTTTTCCATCGCCCACCGACCCGATGCCACCACGAGCTTGGGTATGAATTGGACCCGCGCATCGCGCTCCAATTCTTCCGCAGATCGACTCAGATACATCCATGATACCATCGATCCTCTCGAATGCGCCACGATCAACTCTACCGTATACCCCTCATTGCTGCAAACATGTCGGATCACACTCGACAGATCCGCCACGTCATTCTCGAGATTACCCATGGTCCAGTCACCTTTTGAATCTCCATTACCGCGAAAATCAAAGCGGTAAGAGTCGATAGGCAACGCCTGTGCGAGAGCTCGATGGTAGCATTGGTTCTTATGCGCAAGTAGACCGTGCAGGATGAGTGCGATCCGACGTGGTTCTTGTTTGGCCTGCTCGGATTTTCGATGCAAGATGCCGACAATCCCAACGTCGGGTTGGATAGAAGGTATGGCGAGTTCTGTCTCTTGGTAATTTGTCATGGTGAGATCGAGGTTGATGACAATGGCAGCGGGATGATGGCGATGGTGGTGGTGGTGGTGATGATTATGACAGCGATGTTGAATGGTTTCCGGCTGTTATGAATAACCGAAACACCGGCGCATACCGTTTTGCTATCGTTCTCGCCCAGCACTTTTATCCGTTCGTTAATTCGACTATAAAAATGGGGACACGAAAATACAACCAAAAATCGACTCTAATCTTTTCCTTTCTCTCTCTCTTCCTCACGACCATCATAGCCACAACGAACAGAATGGTACAGTCGATCACTTTTCACACGAAAACGATGTTCATATGATGCTCGCAAATCGTCAATCAGCAATTTATTACAGAGGAGGACGAATAACCACAAACGCTGCGTCCTCGCCCACCTTGAACCCAACCTTACCATCAGCGTGGCGCAACAGCGTAGTGCTTCCCGTAAGCAATTTGGTCTCACCTTTGCTTGCATCCACCACCACGTCGACTTGACCCTTGAGCACCACCACCACCTGGAAACTGGCCTCGACCTCGACATCGTGAGCGAAACGGTCCATTCGGAAGTACTCGAGCGCCGAGTCAGCGAGCAAGTTGCTCGTCTTTCTTTGATTGCCTCTGACCACGAGCTTGTCAAGTTGGGCGTGCGTCAACGTCGAGACATCGACTGCTGTCATGGCCTTTTCGAAACCTAGACCGAGATGACCATCTTTCCTACCGTCGAGCTTGAAATCGCGCCATTCGAGCAAGATGCTCATGTCCTCTGGTTCTTGCACTTCCACCAGCAGGATTCCTTGGCCGATCGCATGAAGCATTCCAGGGGGAACATAGACGGTATCGCCTTCTTCCACTTCGACTCGGTGCATCATGGCAAGCATGGTCTCGATCTCTTGTCCATCCACCATTTTGAGCATCTCTGCTTGGCTTACTCCTTGCTTGAGGCCCAAATACACTTGGCCGGCGGTCAAGATGTGCCAAGCTTCTGCTTTGCCGTGGTTGCGTCCGACGTGAATCTTGGCCCAATCGACGTGCGGATGCGCATGGATGGGCAATCTCTGTCCAGCATCGAGCAGCTTGATGAGGAGTTTGGTGTCGATGCCGTACTTGCCCACGTGAGCCGGTCCGAGCCAGGCGTTGGGGTTGGCGGCGATTTCGTCAGCGAGCAGCGTGCCAGTTTGTGCAAGGCGCGTAAGACCGAGTGAGTCGTGCCCCGCACAGCACGTCGTTGATGCGACCCAGTCTTCGGGCTCCCGTTGCGAGCGAGAGGCTTCTCCGCGGAACGACGAGATTCGTGGACCTCCGAGGTAGAATCGCTCCGGCAGCTGGTGCGAGGGCAGAACAATGGGTCCTGATAGCTTGGCGGTGGCAGCAGCAGCCGCCATCGTAGCGTTGGATTCTCCTGGCATTGTTGCGGATTACTTTTTGGGTGGGATAGGATTGGCGATGGTGTCGTAGTGATGGAACGAGCCAAGAGCCAGACGTTGAAATACGATCCTTCCTTCGAACCAACACGGGCAAGAATCTGGAAGTGACAAACGGGACCATCAGCCTCGGTGTTATTTGCATTACGTTTTGCTGCACGTTGCTTTGCCAGTCTTGACAATGCTGTTGGGAAAACGGCAAGAATGGCTCTCGTTGCCGGTCTTTTGGCAGCGTCAGAGACTGTCAGCAGCAGCACCAGCTACACTATACTCTGCAACGTGTGCATTGTGCACTTGTACTGTACTACTTTGCCTACATGATTATCACCGGCCAACTTTGGCTTTTCTCTTCCCTTAATTTTTTACACGCGTCGGCGTCCGGCAAACCAAAAACACCGACCAACGAATCCATCCCCCGCATTCGACCCGCTTTCGAACCGCACAGCACCGCACCGCTCGGCCGCGTATTTGACCGATTCAACGATACTCAGTATGGCTTTCTCCCCCTCGCAGCACCTTGTCCACTTTGGACCATCCCTTCTTGAATCTCGGCCTTTCTTTGGCAGCGTTGCGCCGTTGAAGCGCGCCCGACGACCCGAAAGAGGACCCTGGTTGCGTACCACGCTTGCTTGAGAGGTTGCTCCCTCGCTCGCGTGTTCTGCCAATAAATATCGCCTCTCCGCTGGTTTGCACCTCGATCCTTGTTCTTCTGTCCCCCGCCCCCGTTCCTTCGTACCAACAACGTTCCCACGTAAACTTTGGCGAAACAAGATACCATGACCGCCTCAACTGTCCCCGTCATTGTCAATGCAGCGTCGCAGCTCGAGATCGACGTCGACACGCTCGATGTGCCGCTCACCCAGCAGCTGGCCTCGCTCGGCGTGCAGCCCAACGACATGACGTCGAACCAGTTTATCGTTGCCGATGCGCTCGCCGTGCCTGCTAACCAGCTCTTGTTGGACCAAGTGGTACGCAAGTCGCCCGGGGCTTCGTGGTTGACCATCCTGGATCGGGTTTCGGTGGCACTGTGTGCACTCAACCTGCCCAACATTGCTGGTAGGGCGCTGCTGCAGGCTTCGCCCGCTCACGCGTACAACACTGAGGGAATTGTCAACCACGCTTTGGCGTACGACAAGGAGTTTGCTGCGGTGGGTATTGGTCGCGATCGCTACTGTATCAAGATCCTTTCTACGCCAGAGGGAATGCTCGCCTCGCAAATTTTGGAAGCCCAAGGTATCCGTACGCTCGGTACGGGCCTTTTCAGCGTTCCGCAGGCGCTCGCTGCTGCCCAGGCCAAATGTCTGTACATTTCACCTTACTACAACGAGATCCTCGCCCATTTTACAGCCCCGGAAGATCGCGCCACGTACGAGAAGCCTGCAACTCAACACCCCATGTCTCCACGCATGGCTCACATCTACCAGGCCTACCGTGACCTGACCCTCGCAGACGCTACAATTACTCCCCCCATCATCAAAGCCGCCAGCTTCATCGCCATGAACGAGGTGCTCGCAATGCCCGAGTTGGGGGCGCAGCAGACTACTATTCTCGCACCCACGCTCGCCGAGATGATCGCGACCTCGTCCACCTTGCCACCCGCAGGCGCCAAAGTGTACCGCCCCAGCAAGAGCTATTCGCTCCCCCTGCCCGACACGACGCTGCCATTGCTCAAAATTGACCCGCTCCGAGCCGATGGTCTGCCACAGTCGTTTGATCTCAACGTCGACTACCTCGCCAACAACGGCCAACAGCTTGCAGACGCCATCAAGGCAGACCCAGAGACGCAACGTCGCATCAACGACGCTGTCGAGGTCTTCCAAAAGGCTGAATTGCAGGCTAAAGCTATCATCGATGCTGCTATCGCAAAAGTCAATGCCGTCGCCGCCGTAGAGGCTACCCCGACCGCTGCATAGATGCCAACATGGTGGAGCGTCAGTGTCAACAATGATAGATAGATACGTTTCAACAAGTTTATTACTATGGTCGATAAAGGCAATGTTTTTTCGTTTTTGTTGCTTTCGAGGGTCCGTCTGGGAGACGAGCGTGAGAGCTTGAGCCTTCGAGATATGGACTTCAGGGTGTGAGTGTGAGCTCAACATGCAGCGTACGCGTTCGCGCAGCTTGGATGGACGAGAGTGAAGCAAATATCAAACGCCATCACCTACCGAGCCGCTATCGACATCTTGCCATACATGGCTCTTCTGTCACCTCAGTACGTCACCGAAAAGATGCTGACCCCGCCCGCTTGAAACCCAGCCGGCAGCTTAACACCATCCACGCTCACCGAATACCCCTTTCCATCCCTGGCATCGTCAAACACCACCACGGCCGCATCGCTGCGGTTGCTAGTCAACCTACCGTCGTTGCGCACAAATTGGCCAGGTAGGGCAGCGGGGCTGAGATGGAAGGCCTTGTTCTTGAGAGCTGTGCTAACGGCATGTATTATAAATCGTTGATTGGCTGCCGAATGGTTCTTGGAAGCAGCGCCGATCGAGAGCGAGCCCTGGTCCGAGTCAAAGGCTAGCGCATACTGGTTTTTTTCAAACACGTAGTAGTGGCCTTCGGAAGGTGTACCCCTGACGAGCTTGAATCCGTGTTCGAGCTGCCATGCGTCGTCGTCGTTTTGTGTCCAAGGCACCTCTGGTTGCCCACCGCCGTATTTGGCCTTGCAGACCGCAGCACCGTTGTAGTCACCCTTGCTGTCCTGGCTCGCCTCTCTTACGTTGGGCAGATTGGGAAGCGAAGTATCTTTGTGAGCAAAATCAAACATGGCGGTCAAGTCGGATAGCTGGTCTCGACGCCAGCGTGTCATGCTTTGCTGGGTAAAAGGCTTGCCGATTGCCTTTGCCCATTGTTCGACAAACAGAATCTGTGATTCGTGCGCAGCAGGTTCAGAAAAAACACCCCCGTTGCGAGTAAAGGGAGAAACCACGTAAAACGGTACACGGAATCCAGGTCCTACCGGCTGAGGTCCAAGCGATTTGTTGTAGGGGTCGGTGATCCACTCATCGGGAGCTTCGGCCATTGGGGGAAATTGAGCCATGACATGATCGGCCCAACCCCCGGTCTCGTCGTACGAAACAATGAGCGCGGTGCTGTCATACTTTTGACCCTTGGTGACAGCGTCGATCACCTGCTTTTGCAGCCAAGCTCCATCGAGTGGACCGTAGGGCGGATGTTCGGAAAGATCGGTTGGGCCAATGATAAAGCTGACTTGTGGAAGAGTGCCTTGTTGAGCATCCTGGTAAAACTTTTCCAGCCCGACAAACGCCATACCTTTTTGAGCCAGAGCCGAATTGTTGGGAGCCTGTTGATATTGGTTGAACCAGGCCAGCGGGTTGTCGTCAAAATTGTCCGTGTCTTGATAGATTTGCCAAGAGATGCCCACTTGTTCCAAATACTCGGGCAGCGTCTTCCACCTGAAAGGATAGCACGAGTAGGTAGAACCGTCACTGGCAGTTTCACACCCGGGCGTCTCGTCATTGTCAATCGAAGGACCGCCAAGGTTGCGTTTGGCCTGATCAATTCCAATCGTGCCACCAAGCCATGAGATACGATTCGGGTTGGTAGAGCTGATGACCGACTCATGATAATTGTCGGCTAAAGTCCAGGCTTCAGCGACGGCAAAGTGAAAGGGAATGTCTTGACGCTTGTAATAGGCTAGCGAGTAAGGCGTGTTCTTGGTAGCCCACTTGTTGACGTTGCCATTGTCGTAAGCTGCATGGTTTTGCTGCCAGCCGTTGGAGCCTGCGATGGAGCACTGCCAGCGGTCGTTGGAATCGCCACCTTGGTGGTTGATGTACCAAGGCAGCAGGTGCGAAACGCCAGAAGGGGGAGGAGGAGAGCCTTTCTCTGTGCTCTCTACCGAGACAGGGTTCCAGAAGGAAGACTTGTTGGTGTCTTTGCTGATTACGACATTTGGGTCACCAAAGCCCCTCGTGCCCGCCATGAGCCCAAAGTAATGGTCATATGCTCTGTTCTCCTGCATGAAGAGCACGATGTGTTGGATCTGAGTGATGTCCTTGGCAGCATGCGAGTCTTTGCCAGCGGCATGAGTCCATCTTGGCAGCTGGACAGCGGCAAGGGCTAGCAATGAGAGCCACGAGGTTGAAATCATTGTCAAGGCGAGCGAGAATCCCCTTAGCAAGCCTGAACAGAGGGGATGGTGGTGCTGCTACGGCTATGTGGGACAGGAAGCGCTCTGGTCTAGCATTGACACCGTATTCTCGAGGGCATTATAAGCCTCGACGGGTGCTGTCAGGGTCCATGCGATTCGGCGAGAACGGCGATGACACGGTGAGCAAAGTTCAGAGCCAGCATCAGGAAGAAGAAGAATCAGAAGAAAAGTAGATCTCGGTCATGTTTGTCTCGGCAAGCGATTGTGGTCGACAAGTAGGACGGCGGAACGTGGACATGGTGTCAGTGAGAACGGGCATCAGAGCGTGGTATGGTGTCTTAACCGAGGCTCAGCAAAGCGAGAAAGAGTCGCGTCCAATCAAAGGATACATGTTGTCAAACAACGCTAATGCACAAAGCTGCAGAAGATGAGCACGTTGACGAGGCGGAACATGCAGGTCAGCGAGGCCTCAGCCGCGACGAGTTTGATGGCGAGCAGCAACCTTGTCAATGTGGACGAATGTCTGAACGATGGATCCGAGCTACGCTTCCATCCTCTGCTGCGATACTGAGTCTGCTCGACCGAGGGACGCTTGAGCTTTGACTGAGTCAAAGTGAGTTGGGCTATTGAGCTATAACAGAGCCGTCAGTTGAAGAGCGTGCTCGCGCAAAGCCTCACAGATTTGACAGGCGCTGAGTTTGAAATGCCATCCAGACTGCGCTCTGCTGGCTTGTTCTCAATTCAAAGGGTCTGATCCGAAACCCAAGGCTATGTTCTTATGGCTCAAGCGAAGTGCAGGCTATGGCTTTGCGAGGGAACGTGTTGGTCTGCTTTGCAAATTCTTCCCTGTTCCTGTCCAGTCACACAACAAACACAACCCTTGTTCTCCTTCTTGTTCGGTGCACCCGCTCCCGAGCCGAAAGGAGACCGACGGGTCGATTCGCCAGCCATGGAAGCATCTTGAACGGGAAAAACCCACCTTGCAGGGTGCAACAAACGGCCCTACCGACAATGCCCAACGTGCTCGAGCCTGCATCGGCACTCTTTTGGGATGCTCTTGTCTTCCTTTACACGCATGTGACGGTAGATCCGCTCGCAGTCGGACCCTTCGCTCTTGTACGAAGAAGAGAGGGTTCATGTTAGACTCTCTTGGACGTTGCTGCGCTTGACGATGACTTTGTGGACGATGACAATGTTCGTTCCGATCCTTCACGGCGTCAAACGACCATCATGACAGTCTGCCGGTCAGCACGGCCTCTGCGGACAAGCTTGTTGGTCATTCTCGCTCTCAGTATCCTCTCATGGTTCTCGATTCAGTGGTCGGCGCTACTGCAGCGCAACAACTACCTCGTTTCGCCGCACCCATGGTGGTTTCAAGCTGACAGTGTTCACAAGATCGGATCCTCAGCAACGTCTCGTGTCCAGTATCACGAATGGAATGTCACTCGCGCCGATATTGCTCCTGACGGCAACGCACGCCCTATGATTCTTGTCAACAACCGCTTTCCTGGCCCTCCTCTCCAAGCAAACGTGGGAGACACGCTCGTCATCAAGGTCAACAACCAGCTTTCTGCCAATGATTCCTCCTCTTTTGCCAAATGGGACACGACAGCACGATCTCGATTTTCGACCAGGATTGACGACTACTATCCACCAGGCACGGACGAACGTCTGTCCATTCATTGGCACGGTTTGGCGATGCGAGGCAGTCCGGAGCAAGACGGTGCTCCTGGCTTCACGTCGTGCTCAATTCTTCCAGGGTCGAGTGAGACGTATCGTTTCCAGGTCACGCGGCAAGATGTGGGTACGCATTGGTGGCACTCTCACACCGGCATGGCGAGATCGGATGGATTGTGGGGAACACTGATCGTTAGAGATCCAGTCAACCAAAGCGAAGAAAAGCTCCTGTCAGCTGCTGCCACGCCGCTACAGTGGCAACGTGAACAAGTTGTGACCTTAGGCGATCACTACTTTGCCCCCGGCATCGAGCAGCTCTCTTGGTTCATTTCGCGTCATTCGCTCGGCTTTGAACCAACACCTGACAATATTCTGATCAATGGTCAAGGCACCTTTGACTGTAGTCGTCTTCTCGATCCAACCCAGTACAATTGCACGTCCACTCTGAATCGACCTCTGACCATTCACCTCGAGCAAGGCAAGACTCATCGTCTGCGCCTCATCAACGTTGGATCAGTAGCACATCAAACCTTTTCAATCGACCACCACAAACTCATCGTTATCGAAGCGGATGGAACGATCATTGAGCCGTATCTGACCACAAGGTTGTCGATTGCCCCTGGACAGAGGTACAGCGTATTGGTAACGGCAAATTTGACGGCAAGAGCATTCTGGATGAGGTCGGAAATGGATCATGAATGTTTCAATATGCCCAATCCCAACTTGGAGTATCAGGCAAAAGCGGTGGTGCGCTACACAATTTCGGAGGACTCGGCGTTTGATCTCGAATTGCGCACCAAGTCATCTCAACGGAGCATTTTGGCGAATCGATCAGGTCGGACAGCGCTGCCGCAGACACAGCCTTGGCCACGAAAGCGAGACGAACAGCCATGTCACGATGAACCAGCCCGTCTGTTGCGTCCGCTCCGCAATCGAGGCGAGGGAGTAGCACTAGCACCGACTCTGGATTTGGCAGCACGAGACAAACGCGAGATGATTACAGTTACCATGCCCAAACTCGATCGCAACGGCCTAGTCCCCATATCATTGATCAATAGAACCCAGTGGCAGTCTCCTCCTACTCCGCTGCTTTACTCATTTGGTCTTGCGACTACCAACGCTTCTCATTCTGCACCATTTGATCCGGTGCATCAAACCGTGCTCGCCCCCTCACCCGCTCATGCAGTGACGCTCGAGCTCATCATTAACAACAGCGATGAAGCTCCGCATCCGTTCCACCTTCACGGACACAAGTTTCACGTGGTTGCGCTCTCCGAGTCGTCGGTTGGGTTGGGCAGCTACTCGGCTTTGAGGCCGAACTTGGACGCAGAATGGTTCGAGGCAGATGCAGCACCGGTGAGGGATACAGTCTCAGTGCCGAGGAGAGGATTTGCGGTGTTAAGGTGGCGGTTGGACAATCCGGGTGTGTGGGCGATGCACTGCCATGTGCTGGTGCATATGCAGACGGGCATGGCGTTGGCGGTAGTGGATCAGCCGCAGAAACTGGTCGAGTTGCGTTTTGCAAAAGAGCTCCATGGACCTAAGAGCGCAACATGTCCCGGCCATCTGACTGCGCCGGCTTGAACAACATTGTACTCTCTCATCATTGTAAAACGAGCCATCCCGGCCAAAGTCCAGAGTATGGCATGGCATGGCCAGCCCGGCGATCAATTCTGGCCGCAGAGCGATTGGCCACAATGAGGCTCGGCAAAGCTCGCAGTGCCAACAGCCTGAAGCGTGGAGCCGAAGCGGACGCGCCAAGTTTGCTTCCTAAGGGAACCGTTTGAATCTCACTTTGGCTTGCCCTGCCTCGAGTCTTTGCGTTGTCAAGTCAGTCACAGAAAGCACCGAGAGGCGTGATGTTGAGCCGAATTTCATCTTGCATGATTGGCATTTGAGTTGCGGTCATTTGTCGCCTTCATCGACGTAGGCTTCTACTAGCTCTGAACTCACATTGTCTTTGCACCGCTGCCCCATCCCAGACCATCATTGCTCCTGAGCACCTCTCTCACATCGACGAGCACTTTGCCCAACACGTTCCTCCCTCTGCCCCCTTGCGACTCTCCCGTACCCCAAAACACATCGGTGGGGCTAACATTACAGATCTCCCTTTCGCCCGTCTCTAAGAGACTCTGGCGCAATTCACTCCACTGGCTAAACTTGGCGAGCACTACATGATGCATGACGCGAACGTTGATACCGTCGGCGATCCAGCCGGGATTGTAGAGTGGAGTGTGGGAGCGGGCGACGCGCATGGCGTCGAGCGGGTTTTTGGTGCGGCGAATTTTGGATGCGATCTCCGGGTGAGAGGGGAGGAATTTGAGCGATTGAAAGAGGTGTTCGGCGGTAGGATAACGAATGCCGTTGTAGACGACCGGGTGAGAGGGGGATGAGTTGGAGAGGTGGAAATTCGGTTGGTCGGCGCGGAAGAATGTGATGCGGCCGAGCGAGTCTGGTTGTGTAGGGATGGTGAGAGGTGAACACGCTGAGGGTTGGACAGTTTGTGGTTCCCCGCCGGAAGCTGTTTGCGCCTGCTGTGGCTGTTGCTGCTGTCCAGCCTGTGCAGACTGCCCATTTCCGTACGGAGAAGCAGACAAGACCCCCGGATCGGCATACGCCCTTCCCAACCCCGCCTCCCTCTCTACCTTAGCATCCTCGTCTTGCACGAGTGTCGTCAAGGGCGCACCTGTCTCGACGCCATCGATCGTCCTCAGTCCCTCGACGCCGTCGCCGTGCGGCCCACCGACACCGGCGTGTGCAGCAGCATCGTGCGCCTGCTCGCGGTTCGACTTGTTGCCAACCGCCGCCGTCTTCCACGTTGACGGCTTGAACAGAGAGCGTCGTTTCCCTGCTCCTACTTGCCCGGAATCCGCCACAGCTGGGTTGGTTGCGACGGCCGTCATGTGTTTTCTGGTAGATCGAGCTTGCCTGTGTGGGTGCGCGAATTGTCTTGCTTTGCCGTGTAAATGTCTGTTGACGCGATCGTGACCGTGATTGTTACGTTGACTTTTGAAACTCGGCGAAGCTCTTCTTTTGCGACTAAAGCAAGATGTTCGATACTGCTTTATACTTCTGAAAGCCTGTATACGCTGGTGAGAGTGCTAACGATGGAGGCTGGAAAGGGAACCACAAAGGAATGTTGTACAGCATCAGCATTACCACATGCTGGGATTGGAAATCGCGGCGTCTTCATCTCGACGCAGACACACAAGCAAGTCGACCTGTCAAAGCACGCAAGATGTGTACCGGTGAACGACATTTTGTTGCGCCGTTTGATTTGACACTTTAGAACAGCACACAAACCACATGACAGCCAAGGAAATCAATTCTTCCGGGTTGAGCCAGCCACCCCGGCAAGTGGGGGGGTTTTTTTGTTTTATTTCTTTGGACCCCACTTTCTCTGTCAAAACCGCGCTGAGATTCGTTTCCACACAACTTCGTACAGAACAGCACACGAGGGGTGTATACCCGCGTGGGGCCAGCTCAACCTCGGAAAGCAAGACCGAGAAATGCGTCATGACCACATCCAACATCACAAACCTCCCGACTGCTTCAAACCAAGCAACACCGACACCGACAATCCGTCCCACTCAACTATTTTCTCATTTGCTAGCCGCGAACTTACTCATTCGCTGCACGGTAACCTCATGTCGATCTCCGCCAATGCCCGGTCTTAACCTTTCTCTCTCCGTTCCCCCGTCCGCGGACAATCGCCATCGCAATCTTCACGTTGCGAAATACCCTGAACGCCTTCGATTTGCTCCCTCTGGTGCTAGATTACCCTCTTCTTCTCAAACATTGCATCCACCACCCCGCTGTGCAGGCCGAAAGAAAAACAGTTCTCGCCTTAGCAAAGAGATGAAAAATGAAGAAGAAAAAGAAAACGAAAAGGAGACAAGTGATAAATAGTGTACACCCAACATTGAGACAAAAAAGAGAAGAATAGATACAGGAGCGAGAAAACGCAGAGTACAATCATAGTCCAAACTTGAAAAAAAAAAGGTATATAGGTGAGGTGAGAGAGAGAGAGAGAGAAAGAGCGGTACTGCGGCAGCGGACCTATTATACCTTGATGGTGGCAGCTCCAGGTGCAGCGCTCGTCTTGGGTCCATCGGCAGAAGCGGCACTCCATTCTCGTTCGTGTTTGAGACCGCCGTTGGACTCGGTGGGTGCCAGAACATCCCCTTCGGATCGTGGTCGGCCCACCCCTTGACGTGGTTGCTGCTGGTGAATAGGATCGAAACCAGGTCCTCCACCTCCTCTTGGTGCACCGCCGTGAGCAGCGTGCGCCGTAACATAAGGTAGTCCGGGCCCCTGACTTACGCCCGGATGCATGTACGCCGGATGAGGCGCCATGTTGGCCGGAATCCCCATCGGCGCCGGTCCCATCGAATGATGCGGATCCACTCCGTGCGGCGGTGGTGGCGCCATCGGCATCCCCATTGGCATGCCCATGGGCATGTTCGGCAGGGGTGCGCCTCCCGTGGCCTGCACCAGCTGGCTCTTGAGAAACATGTTTTCGTTCCGCAAGGCGCCCACTGTGTTTTGCAGATTTTCATTGTCGTTCTGCAAATATTCGACCTTGGCCTGCAGCGACGCCAACCAGGCCTTTTTACGTTGACGACACTTGAGCGCCGCTTGTCGGTTCCTCTCCAAAAAGTTCTTACGCTTCTCATCCATGTTGCCTTTGCCTTCGCCGTCATCATCGCTATCCCACTGCTGGTCGTCGTCGTCTCCATTCTCCGACTTATACGAACCGTTGCCATTGGCAGTTGCAAGTGCATTCGCTGTCTGTTCGGCGGCGGCGGCGGCGGCGGCAGCAGCCGCCTTTTTGCCACCCTTGCCCGTCTTGGCAGCTTTGGCAGGAGGTGCATTCATCAAGGTGGTTGCGGCGGCCGATGTGCTGCTGTCCTCGGTCGAGTTGGACTTTTTCCTCTTGTTTCCAACGGGTTTCGCCTCGTCTACAGCGGCGTTCTTGACATTCTTGGCGCCGGCGCCCTTCTTGGGTTGGGGCTTGGATTCGTAGAGCGAGGTGGAACCACCTTCGCGCTTCGACATTTCCTGATGGGCACGACTCAGCAGGAAGAGACCCGAAGCGGCGTTCTGCTGATCACCGTTGGCGCCGTCCAAGGGCTTCTGCATCATCTGTGGGCTGATGCTCTGCGAAACGCTTCGATCCGAGTCACCGGGCTTGACTTCGGCTTTGAGCTTAGATCCGGCGAGTTTGCCAGCATCGCCACGCTCGTTGGGGAATGAGCGGCTAAAAGCGAGGTCAAACGCATTGTGAGCATCGGTGGGCTTGCCGGCAAAATTTTGGGGTTGGGTGGATAGAGCCGAGCCTGCAGCCCCACCAGCTGCAGAAGGGTCCATGGATCCGCCATTGGCGGCGGCGTTGGCGGCATTGGTCAAGGCGGAGAGCGTGTTGGGGGTGATGGTGGCGGCCGAGGTGGAAGCGGCTGAGGTGTTGTTGACCATGGCGGCGAGGAAGGCGGCCGTGTTGGGCGAAGGAGGCGGGAACGACATGCCACCGCCGAGCGGCGTCAAACCGGTCTTGAAGTTGGAGAGGTCGGGCGTGAAGCCAGTGCGGAACGAGTTGGGGTCAAAGTGGGAGCTCTGTGGTCCTGCGAGCATGGCGGGTGAGAGAGGACCGGACCTCAAGGAGCTGGTGAGACCCGCCGACCAAGGGTAGGTGCTGGTCTCGCCCGCGGGCGATGTGATGGAGGCGACAGGGGGCAAGAGAGGTTTGGGCGTGGAGCCGGTGGCCTCTTGCGGAGATGTCTGACTCTTCGAATTGGAAAAGGTGCGATCGCGGTACGCAGCGCCTGGACGGGTGGAAAGAGGAGGCGTGCTGACGTTGGTCGATTTGGCGTCGCCTTTGAGATCGGAGCGGCGGTCGATGGACTCGGACGAGTTGGGACCGGAGCTGAAGGACTTTTCGAACGGGTTGGGTTCGAGATGGTGCTTTGCGGTGGATCTCGCGGGTGAGCTTCGACGTAGGGGCTTGGCGGGAGGCCTCGTGGCTGTGGCTGGACGAGGTGATTGTACGGCGATCATTGTCGCGATTGGTCAGTGTTGTCGTCGTTTTCGATGTTGGAGGATGTTGATGGTGACGGTGGCGGTGATGGCGGTAGTAGTGGCGCACAAGATGAGCCGAAGATGGTGGTAATGAGTAGGACGATGGCGACGATGTGTGCATCGAGAGTGCCATGAATGGTGAAGATCAGATACGGCAGGTCAGGGCAGCAAGAGGGAAAGCGGTGAGTAAGACTGGTGATCAATACGCATGTGCGGGGATCCGGAATCCGGATGGACAGGAAGATCGTGCGATGCAGGGTGCACGCTTAGCGTAAGGAGCTGAGCATCGGCCAGCATTCGGTTCGAACGCCGTCGGGATTGATCTCGATGAGGACGACGGGCACGACGCCGATGCTACTGTGCTCCCTCGCATGAACGATCCCGCCGATTTGAGATGCAAGACGCCGTTGTCCATGTGTCGAGAATACGTACCTGTTTCAGACATGGCTGGAAAGGATCGAACGTCCAAGGTTTGTGGGTCGAGATAGGCTGGCCAATGCGCAGAACGAGGCTGGAGAAGAGGCGCAGAACAGTGGTCTGGAGTCGAATCGAATCGAGACAGAAGCGGGAATCGCGGAAGGGTTTTCCTGTGCTAGACGCTCGGCAAGGTACTTCGAGATCGCAAAAGAACGGGCGAGGTGAGTCCGAGTGAGAATCTCGAAAAGGCGGAAAGGTGATGACGATGGTATGACGATGGTGTCCAGAAGGAAAGAAAAGAACAGCGGATGGCGGATGAGTAGGGCAGGAATGGATTCCGAAATGGATGACGCAGCGCAAAGATGAAACAGGCAGCTAGCTGAGCAAACCGGAGCCGATGCCGATGTATGTGGAAGGTTTTGTCGGTGTAAGAGGAAGTGTATGATAGGTTATGGTGGAGAGCGATGGAGAGAGAGGGAGAGAAGGATGCTCGATGTCGGTGGAATTGGAGACTGAATGCGCAGCACCGAACACAGAAGCTCGGCAACGGCAGTCCTCGACTGGCAAAGCGCAGCAGGAGCAGCGGAAAAAGCGATAGAAGAAGTGCAGGAGCAGCAGCAGCAGCAGCAGCAGCAGCAGCCGGAGTGTTGTCGGTTGTCGATTGTCGATTGTCGATTGAGGGTCGAGGGAGTTGGTCAGTGAGTGAGACTGGCTTTTGATGGACGACGGAAGGGGTCCGAATCAGGGTTTCCTGGTCTCGTATCCTGAAGGAAGAGTGGCAGAGGATAGAGAGAGAGAGAGTTGAAGAACAGAGAGCCAGAGCCAGAGACTGGGAGAGGCGAACGCACGGCGATGGTGATGGAAATCCAGGCGAGCCAAACTGAGCGCAAACAGACAGACGAGCCTCGATGGGCCCTTTTTTTCCAGGCTGATCGGCTCGATGCGCGGCAAATTTGGCTTTTCCATTCCTCTTTTAATTTATTTATCTTTTTGCTGGTCAGATTCGAAACACCGGAAAGAGAGCTTTAAATTGTCGTGGTACGGTGACCGTGAAGTGCAAGTGCAAGTGAGAGAGAGACGAGCACGGCTCCATTGGCACCTCATCTCAATCTCATTTCAATCTCTTTCTCCTATTTCTGGTAGCGACCTCACTAGTGTAGCTCCACGAAGAGCAAGCTACAGGATCTAGCTTGCGTTTGCGATGTTGTGAGCAAAAAAAAAAAAGCGGACCAATCCGATCTGAGAAAAACAGCGCCCGGCGTGCATTGCATTGCAGGACAGCATAGGGAGGAGGTGCCAGTTGACTGGTTGCGCGCGCGCATTTGCACCAAAAGTTAATGGAGGGGACATGCTGTGTTGAAGTGCAACATTACACCACTCTGCTGCTTGCCGGACGAGGACTTTCTGTGGTAGACTGTGCCACGCGGTTTCAATGCAAAGAGTATTTACTCTCTCGTTAAGTCCGCTGTTGCGTGCTGCACTTGACTTGATGCCTTGCCTTGAAATTTGACTCGGCATTTCACGAATCCAATCAAATATTGTAGCCTGAAGTACAGTTTTACGGTCGTAGCTCGATTCGAAACCCGACACCGGAATCGTATCGTGTTGGATCTCCGTGCAGCCCTTCAATTGATACACGAGAGGGAACGGCGAGCAGATGTCGGTCAATGGGGTTGGCGGTTGGTCCACCGCGTGTGGGCGAGAGCTCGAATCTCCTTGCTGCGCTCTGCTTGGCGTTGCACTGGATCCGATCCGCAGCCTCTCCGATCGTAGAGCCACCATGGCGCCACTTTTGTTCGCCAGCTCGACCAAGGCTTTTGTGGTTGGAAAGGAGCGGGCGAGCGAGCGGACGGGACGAGCCGAAGCTGGCTTAGCAGCTTTGCTCGCTGCCGATGGCGCTTGGGGCTAGCAGGCTTGCAAGGAGCAGCGGCGTAGCCGAGATAACGATCCTCATAGAGAACAAGCTGTACGGCAACTTGAAAGCCGTCCAAAGACGTTTTCAGTCGGCCATCACGGCAATCATTCCCAGCCGACCTCTCATTCTTGCTTGCTGTCTCGACTGTATTGAAACTTCGCGAGTCGCCGATGGCTCGCATTCACTTTCGAAAAGGCTCGCCTCAAGCCTGTCAGTTCGAGTTCAGAGTGGACATGCGCTTGTACCCTCTCATCACTGCCACACCGCGTGACTCGCTTGCACTATCACTCCCTTGTGCTTGATCGGCAAGGCGGAGGGACCAGTGGATTGAGGTTCCGCCCCAGATCGAGACGATGCCTTCTTTCGAGATGGGCGAAGGAGAGCAGCGTGTTCCTCTTTGAATCCCGTGTTCACAGTCCGCATTCCAGCCTGGCATTTGTCGCAAAAGCCGTGGGACGAAGGACTTTCCAATCACCTGGCACAGTTTGCGGGTCTCATTCACCGGGATCGACAACACACACGCAACACATAGGTCGGAATCCGTTCGACTCGATCCGAAGCGACAGGCCTTTTGCTCATTGTTCCTGCTGCGATCGTCGATGCCTGGGTTTCGACGGCCCGGACCCCGTGCTCAAGGGGTCCACGCTGTCTGCTTGGACCCACACGGACTCACATATACACCCTTGCCTCGGTTGCGGTGAATGTGCAACCCAAGAATCTGGCACCCTTGGACCGGTGGTGGCGGCTGGGCTGGCGCTTGTTCATTGTGCTTGAGAGCGTGGGAGAGTCTACAGTAAACGACGGCGGGGCTCGAAACACCAAGGACAAGTCGTCCTATACGTGTCATGTGCTCATCGAGCATCGAATTTCTCCTCCAGCACGACCGGATGACGTAAATCATGACGCAATTTCCTTTGGTATACATTTGATCCTGGACTTTCCTGCAAAGACTTGAGCGACTCGCGACACGTCAAACCAGCGCGTTATTTGTTTCAGGCTCAGAGCTACAACTCGGTCTAACATTCTTTAGCGCTTGCCATTTTGACACTTCGAGCCGCTGATGAGAAGCGGAAAGCACTACGAGAGGTGCCTGACCGGCCTCTGCTTGTCTGTCCGGATGGTGCAGGGCCCCAAAGCTTGGCGACACCACGCATCGGAGACGATGCAAGACGTTTTTGCCCGATTCCCTTTCGTCCCGCTTGATCGGACAGTTCATTGTCGTTCTTCTTCGACAATCACGAGGAGGAGGACGAGAGTGAAACGACTTGACATCAGTCACTTGCGATGCAAAGCAAGGAGAACCTTGCCCACGAAGTAAGCTGGCGCTCCCATTCGGAAGCAAGTTGCGAGATCAGGCTGTTACCGCTCTTGGATCCCCCCGCTTGGGGCACGAGCGCACTGTGCGAAACCCATGGAGACCCCAGCGCGGAACACCCGTCGCCGCCGCTCCATCGTTCTGCGGTCACTCTAAAGACTGAAAAATTGAAGTTCATTTCCAGGGAGAACAAACCAACAGAAATTAAAAGACTGAGTATCGAGAAAAGACCATGCAATCGGTGCGAAACATGCCGTTCTTGTCACCATTGACGCAAACACTCTCGCTAGGCTGCAGCGAAAGGGTTGACTGCGCTCCACGCGCCCTCACCTGGCTTAGCACTGCTGTCCATCGGATGCGGGAAGCCACTCTCGCCCCCTTCGGCACCTGCCAGCGCCGCACTGTTGACGCTCGCAGCTGCCTCTGCATTCACCTGGCCGTACTCGTCGCCGTACGTTTCCTTGGCGTGTCTTTCCAGAATCCCGGCCAGAGGACCCAACAGCCTCGTAAACGCGCGCTCGCTCATGGTCACCACGCGCAACTTGGCGGCGGAAGCAGCAGAGGCGGCGACCGTGGCGGCACGCGGAGCATTGTTGAGCAGCGCCAGTTCGCCGAAATAGTCTCCCCTCGAAAGCTTTCCCACCACTTCCTCGGTGCCGGCCTGCTTGGTCTTGCGCACCTCGGCATCGCCTTCAACGATGATAAAGAATTCCGAACCGCGCTCGCCTTGAGCGATCACGGCTTCCCCGGGAGCATACTCGCGCAGCTCGAGGCTGTCCGAGACCTTGGCACGTTCGGCAGCCGAGAGTCGCTCAAAGAGCGGAACATCCATGAGGAACTTTTCGTACAACGCCCGGCGACGCGAGTTGGTCTCCATCAGGATCGAGCGGAACGTGATTCGGTCGAGCGCCCACAAGGTGCATGGCGATGTCGACAACACCGTCGCCGCACGGGGCTGAGCATAGAGCAGCGCAAGTTCACCAAACGACGATCCGGGGCCGTACGAGACCTTCTTGTCGCCGAGCGCCGAGGTCGACAGAGACGTGGAGGCGGGTTCGGGACTAGGGTTGCGAGGTGGCGACCTCACATAGACGTCGAGCGTACCCGATTCGACCACGTAAAAGTAGTCGCCCTGCGCACCTTGTTCAATGACTGTGACATTGGCCTCCACCTGGACCTCCTTCATGGCGAGCAGCACGTCGCGGTACTGATCCTGCTCGAGGTTGCGGAAGAGCAGGTTGTTGCCGATTGAGCCGCGAATCCTCTGCATCTGCTCTTCGGATTTGGGGATGACGGTCTTGGGAAGCGGCGAGCCGTCCGACTCGGCGTTGACGGCGGAAGGAGCCATGCTCTCTGCCGAGACCGAAGTGCGTCGGGCAAGGTTGAACGTGGGGGGGATGAGAGGCGCATTCGAGCTCGACGGCGGAAAGTTGGAAGGCGGTGCTGCTACAGGAGCCGAGGTCGCGTCGGGTGACTGAGATGCATCCATGGGGACGGGAAGTGAAGCCGCTGGTACACCCGCAGCCGCAGCGCTAGGAGCAAACGGATCCGAGTTGAAGATGGAAGCACGTTGTGTAGGCGAAGCATGGCCGGGAACAGATGCACCGCCGAAATCTGCGACATCGCTAGGACCGAGCGAGTTGTGAGAGAAGGGCGCGGCAGCAGCAGTGGCGCCTGCGAAGCTGTTGGGGTTGAAAGCCAGGTGAGCTTGACGCTGTTCCTCCAATTTCGAGTTGAACCAGTTGGCGCAAAACTGGAGGGGATCGGCCGGCCGTGCGCGAGCGACGTCGCGATTGAGGTCGTTAAGGAGCGCAGTGTAGCTGGTGAGAGGCATTATGAAGGATATCTTGCGCTATTAATAGCGACGTGCGACTGGGTGAAACGGGTTGGGGTGTTGTAAGTGCGATGATTCCAGCCCACAGCTAAGGTCGTCGTGCAGTGGTGATGCTTCGAGGGATGCCCTCTGTGTGTGCGAGAATGGTTCTCGAGTATGCTTGTTAGTGTGTTCGTTGATTGTGACAATGACTATGGTGGTGGTCTTGCGGGAATGGTGGCAGCGAATAGAAAGGAGAACTGGAACGATGAGCGAGGGATCAGAGAGATGAAGAGAGTTGAGAAGGAAGCGTCGAGCTGCAGTCAAGCTCGCGGCAGCTCAGCAGCAGTAAAAGACCTCAACACAGACAGAAAGTTGGCGCGTGCGTCGTTGGAGGAGACCAAAAAAACCCTTTATTGGCAGATGACAAGCCGAATTGGACTGTCAAAAAAGGCCAAAAGGCGAAAAAGCGCTCGACGGATGCAGTTGGAATGAATATTTCAGCAAGCGTGGCTTTTTTTCTTTCTTTCGCGAAAAACATGGCTTGGGAAGCGAACAGAAAGAAGCAGTGGCCGCCGCACTGCCTACTGAAAGCAGCAAGAACGGCGTCGCTTTCGGTTTGCGGCTCTCACCCTGAAAATGGGCATTCGTTCTGAATAGAATCTGGATAGAAGCAAACTTGTACATCACAATGAGAGATGGCTGAGCAGGCATCCGACCTCGCGTTGCAAGAGGGGGAAAGCACCAGAATGGGTCGATAAGAGCAACACGGAAAGGAGCTGAAAAGCAATCGCCGTGAGAGAACCGTGCTGCACTAGACAATCGCCGTACAAAGAAGGCAAGCCGACGAGCCCGTCTCACAGTTGGTGTGCAAGCCAACCACCAAAAAAGCGACGCCACCTCTCACGCCTACTGTAGCAGCACCAGCAACAGCCAGCAGAGAGCAGACAGCAGCATGCACAAGCCGCATCCGCATTGGGTCTGACTCGCAAAATCCACACACCCAAACATACAATCGCCGTTATTGCGCGCACAGACGCTTTTTCTAGAAATTATAAATGCATTTATTCGTGCGCGTACGAGTACAAAGCAAGTCTAACATCGTTTGGTCGCGCCAAAGTGATCGTCGTCTCGTCGCAGAGTCGGAAGCGATAGGAAACTGAGAGAGAGGAAGACCGCGAGAGAGAGAGGGACGCGCTCTCTTGAATTTCCATCCTTGAGCAGGCACTAGAGCAGTCTTGCCTAGCAGTCCTTCTTGGCCATCTCAAATTTGTTGTTTCAGGCTCACCGTCGTTGTCGTCGTCGCCATCTCTCAATCTTCACCATCATCGCCGCTTCCACCACCCCCTTCGTCCTACCCTCCCTTCATTCGCAAAATGGCTGCCCGTGCTGCTGCAGTGGATCTCGCCAAGATCTCCAACTTGGGGCTCGGCAAAAACACTCTCGCCCAGATCTCGGCCTTCCGTAAGCGTGCCGACGATGCCAAGCGTCAACTTGCACAGCTCAAGCAGCAAACCACCGACGTCGACTTTGCTCACTACAACAAGGTGCTCCGCAACAAGGATGTCGTGAGCCAGGCCCAGAAGATTCTCTCCGAGTTCAAGCCTGTCACCTATGACGTTCAGGCTCAGCTCAAGGCGATCGACGCTTTCGAGTCCAAGGCTGTTAGTATCCGCGTTCTCTTTCTCAGCAGTGGCAGCGTCTATCAAACATCTGGCTGGTGGTGCAGCGTCTTTCGTCGACAACAGTTTCTTCGCATTGCATCGTATCGCAATTCATCGCATCGCACTCTATCGCACCGCATCGCCACATCGCCTTCCCTTGGCAGCTTCCGACTGCTTCACATTGATTCGACTCGAGCCGAACTGCAACAACGCTCTTGACCCTGTTCCGGTGTCTTTTGACCGCTGTCCGAGCATGTACGACCGCATCTTGAATCGCCATCGTGCAGCCTCACTAAGCTTTGCTCGCACGGCCCCATTGCCTCTACAAAGTATCACCTAAGAAGGCTGATCGACGTTTAGCATGGTAGCATTCGGAAGAGTCATTCGGCGCCCCTCATTCCTCCAGCCACCCTCGAGCAACACCGCTTCGCAGCTCTTGTCCAGAGGCCTCAATAGCGCTCGTCGGCAGTGTCGATAACAACACTCCGACTCGACGCGAGCCGCTACCGGTTCGACTTTTCGGCTGCAGCAATTCTCCTGGCTCATCTGTATCGAAGCGTTTCCGGCCTCCAACCTGTCGACTGCACTCGTCGACATCTCCGAGAATGGCTTCAATATGCCGCTGCAGCACAGTAGCGCAATCAGTGACAACTCGAGAGCCGGCTTTCCCTTCGCAAGGGACGCTCTCACAATGACCGACACTGAGCTGCCAGAGAATGCGATGCGATCCTCCCTTATATGCAATGCGTTACGTTGCGATGCAATGCGACGCACTTGTTCGAGAAGTCGAACAGCTGTTGTCACCACCAAATGCCAGGCGTGTTCGCCGATGCTGTGCGATCCGTCCCGTCGTCAACCAATTGTAAGGTCAACCAATTGTACTGACAATCTCCCAACCTCCCAATTTGACTTCGAACACAAACAGGTCGAGCAAGCCCAGGCTACCTCGTCCAAGATCGAGGCTGAGCTCAAGGACCTCAAGGCCACGCTCAAGAACATCGAGGACGCTCGTCCCTTTGACCAGCTTACTGTTGACGACGTGGTGGCGGCTCGTCCCGAGATCGGCCGCACCGTCGACGAGATGGTCAAGAAGGGCAAGTGGACCACGCCAGGTTACGACGAGAAGTTTGGAAGTGAGTATCTCATCCGCAACGCGAGTTGTTAAACAGCCGAATGCTATTCGAGACGGATTTGCTGACGATCTCTGCTATGTTTGGCGGCTTCAACAGACCTTTCGGCCATCTAAACTGGTAATTCCAGTCGCGCGGCGTGGGATGCTGGAGCAAGTGTTTATGTTTTGTAGACAGCACAAATTTTGCGCAATCGTATCTGAAAACGAAACAAAAGCAAAAGCATGTGTTGGCAAGGATTAAGGATCACAGGGAAAGGAGTACGAAACGGTGAGAAACGATGTCTGCGGTACGGATTGACCTTGACACGGGTTCAGAGCATTGAGGAAAGCAGCCGAGCGGAAGCGGCTTGAAAGGCGCTCGGGCGCTGCATCGCCTTCAGGTGGACACGATTTGTACGACAAAGCATTTGCGGAGGCTGTGAGTGGTGCACGGGTAATGCTTGCCAGTGTCTCTCGGTTCAATTGGCTGATGCATACATAGGCATCGACAGCAAGCCGTGAAGGGATCTAGTCGGCTCCGCTCAAATAGGAACCACATCCAAATGTGTATGACTCAAGCCCACCGCAGGTGCGGGGGCTTGGACACGATTCGGTTTCTGACCATTCTGACCACGGAACAGCAACTGGCACAAGTGTGAGCGGGTCACGATTCCTGCATGTGCTGAGTTCATCGCACTTTGCTTCGCTCACCGAAGCAGCTCTGTGAATGATGCTCATGATAGGGATAGTCAGACTTTGCAGAGCAGTTCCGAGCATCTCGACTCAACACACGACGACTCGGAAGAGATAGTACAACGCGCTATTCCCTCACGCCAATCTCTCGCAGCTGGTGCTCGTGCCATACCAACTTCAGGCGCGCTCACACTCCCACAACAGAGTGGGCATTGGCCGTTATGTCCTTGTTCAGGATCACGTCTTTTGTCGTCGTCACATCGTTCGCACCATCTTCGCTCGAGTGTGGTCCAAGCCAGCGTTGCCAGCGTGACTGCGTTGTGTACGTGCACAGACAAGTAAAAGCGAGCGGTGCCTATGAGATCTGGCCAATGTCACCCTCGTCTTGGATTTTGCCCGACCGCACTTCGGCACCACCCCGCCAAGGGCTTGCTGTCGATCAATCTGACCCTCAACACGAGTGTCAAGTAACGCCGAGGCCCAACCAAACCATGGCAAACGAGGCGGTTGCTTTGTCGTGCGGGTGCGTTCGGCAATGTACTCATTGCGTGTGCAGGTCCGCTCCAATCCAAACGCTACGAAGGTCAATTTCAAAGGGCATGAGTTCGGCCGGATTTTGTTAATATCACGTGATAGTCATTACACTCGCGCAGTGCCTGGCTGATCACAGGCAAAATTTTGAATTTCACCTCTTGTATTCAACATGGAGTGTCGCGCGCCTAGCCCGGAAGAGCTCCTCTCAGCCTACAAGCCTTGAAAGCCAGATTTCGAGGTTGCAGAACAGGACCCGCAGTTCTACACGAGCAAGGGTGTGAGGCAGAGCGAGGCGTGAGGTGTTCGAAACAACGAGAGGCAGCACAGCGCGGTTTGCCTCGCTGAGAGCACGGCTCCGCTGCAAGAGACTGCGAACGAAGTTGAGAGGGCGGTAGAGAGTGTGCGTCGAGCGTGTGGATTACCCTGCAAGATCGCTCGAAGCTGTCTACTCTTCTCTACCGTCATCCACCATATACATCAAGGTAAGTTTTGTCTCTTGTATAGCAGTGGAGCAATGCATACAGCGACAGCATACGATACAGTACAAGCACAGCACAGCACGCATCGGCACAACGAAAGCAGCATCGACGATCGCAGCCAGCCGACAGCAACACTTTTCATAGAATGCATCGACATCTGAGAGGCGCACACACTTGGAATGGATCACCAACAGGCAATGGCCCGTCGCACCTCGACATTATGATCGGATAAGATTATCACCATGATCTAAGCGAACCGACAAGAGCTGCGCTTTACAATTGGGTCTGATAGACTGCAAAATCGATGGTCAGGAAGAACCTCAGGGCGGACAGGCTACTAGACGCTGGAGAGTCAGAGTCAGATGTCGTAGCAGCTATCGAAAGGGCTGGCCGTGTGTCGCGATTCAACGAAGGGCTCAATTCTCCGAGAGAGGATGGTATCTGCCCCGACATCTGCCACGTATAACGCCTCTGGCTCGGAAGGTCTCGTTCGGTAGCATCCTATCACACGAACTGCGTCGTGTTTCGCCCGCCACGCTTCGAGCGCTACAGTTCAGCGATCAGCAACAGTCCAGCACTAGTTGGCCATCGTACGAACTTGACTCGACATTCAACTTCAGATCTGGCCGGAAGGCATGGAGCGCCGCGATCAGCCCACCCTCTCCCTCTCGACGACTCGCTCGACGACTGATACGCCTACGCTCCGCATTGACGGTAGCGACGCATATTTCTGTCGCACATAGCTCGGCCTACACTGTGATCAGCCGCCTGCTGCTGCATTTTCAACACTCCAAAGATCCTTTCCTCGCCCGCACCTTCTAAGCTACAAGATTGCTGTGCTGTCGTCTTTCTGCTCTCATGCTCGTCGTCTGTTTGCATCGCTGCCAGCTGTTGCACCACAAAAGGTGCTTGCCCGCCTCGAACCGTACGCTCACCATCTCTCTATCGCTCGGTCACTCTCGCTCTTCCAACACTCGAACCAGATGCCGCCCAAGAAAGCTGCCATCGCCGCCGCGGCGTCCAAGTCCGCCAAAAAGAAGAAATGGTCCAAGGGCAAGGTTAAGGACAAGGTACGTTTTGCAAAGGGCTTTTTTACGATTACAGTCTCTACTCTGTGGTTTCTAAATTGCTGACATCTTTCCTTTGGTCCTTGCTTCGCTTGCTTGCCGCGCACCAATAGGCCCAGAACATGGTTGTCCTCGACCGCCCCACGTACGACCGCATTCTCAAGGAGGTGCCCACCTTCAAGATGATCTCGCAGTCGACGCTGATTGACCGCATGAAGATCAACGGTTCGCTCGCCCGTGTCGCCATCCGCCACCTGGAGCGCGAGGGCCAGATCAAGCGCATCATCCACCACAACGGTCAGCTCGTCTACACTCGTGCTTCCGCCGAGTAAGCGCGACGATCAAGGTCTTGCATTCTGTATATCTTTTCCCATAACACACACGCACCACGCACATACGAGGGAATTGGCACATTCTGATTGGGACTGAAGTCAAACTCTCTCACAAACACATACGCACACACCCAAAATCAAAAACGTTTCAGGCTCTCTTGAGCTATGCACAGCATCATCTTGTTGCCTTTCTTGTGTGTGTATGCGGCCAGGATCTGATGTGGCCGATGTTTTGCGGCGAGTATGTGAGCAATCATGGTGCGATGGGAGGAAGCTGAGGCGATGTAGACCGCCACTGCGAGGATGCGAGCTTGACTTCTGTCGACCTCGCTGTCTGCGTGCATCCTTCTATCGCTCTCGCTCTGAGCGAAGCAAGCGCCGGCCTCAGCTCGGACCAGGAACGTCGTTGGGGTCCTGGGTGCACAGGCAACTCTGAAGCACAGTCGAAGGCGCTTACATCACGCGTCCGCTGAGAGACCACATGTAGAGTTGCGATGAGAGTGGAAGCATCCCGCTATGTCTCCATGTATCTTCACATCCACATCGTCCTTCCTAGTCTTCGGGCATTGTTCTCAACTGTCGACAAGGACAAAACGGGTGCACGAACCGTCGCAAGGAAACGGTTGTGTCAGCAATCATCACCCTCCGAAGGGACTTGATCGTCAGCCAATGTGCTGCTGTGGAAACATACCTGCAAACCATGAATGTCCTTGATCACATCCTTCAATTGCTCGTTGACCATGCGATGCGCCTTGACGGTCGATAGACCTTTGAAGTCCTTGGAGCTCAACTGAATCGCGTAGAAGCTTCCGCAGCCACCTGTATTACGAATCTTTGTATCAGCGGCTGTTCCTTCTTACGTCCTCTTTTAAAGAAATGGCACTCACCGCTAACATCTTGAACCTTGAGAACGGACGGGTTGAATTTGGCCGTGAGGATGTCACGGATCTTCTGCTCTCCTGCTGTGATGTCTTCTTGTGGCGATGTGGAAGTCGAGTCGCTGTTGGCTACGAGTTGGGTGGTCGAGAAAGATCGCAACGGGATGGCTGTGGCTGTGAGTGACGATGACGCGCGCCTCGCCGCTATGCTTCTTGCTGCTGTTGTGATGCTTCCGAACATTTTTGTCTGTGATCACTCGGGTTGCTTGAGTGGTTGGTCGTCGTTGAATCGTAACAAAGCGAGATGCGTGAGAAGTTTGACAGGTGGAGAACCCGAATCTGGTCGAGTGTGATTATTAATGAGCTCGAATCACCCGATTCGAGAAGAGCTGACTCGTTTTTTTTTCCTTTATGCTTTTTTTGGTTTTTGGCTGTGAACAGCGGAATTTGGCGGCTGAAAATCCTAAATTAAACTTTCTTTTCTTTCTCTTTCTTGAATTCTGTCTCCGCACAGACACAATCGCACCAAATGGAGGGAAAAAATCTCATAGGATTTGTCGGTACCACCTTCTTCTTATTCTTCTTCTCCAAATCATCATCATCACCATCTCCATCCAACGGAACGAGCAGCTATGGCGGACGATCAAACAAGTACGCACAGTGAGCCATCGCAACCAGCTTCAGGATCCGCCTTTTTCGATTCCTTCTTTGCTTCCGCATTGCAACGTGCCAATATGTCGTCAGGCGAGCTCAAGGGTCTTACGGACGAATTGAGTGCTGCTGCGCACCCTGTTCCTGCGACTAGCGCCAGTGCCAGCGGCAGCGGCAGCAAGGATGTCTATGCACCCGATGGAAACGGCTTGGACTGCGGACGTGACCCCGGCGACGTACCTGATCCGGTAGAAGACAAGTCGTCGTCCCTTTCCGCTCCACCAACATCGACAGCAGCAACATCAACGACAACAACTACACGGCAGCAATCGGCACTGGCAAACGGCGTTTCTTCGCTCAACTTGGGCGCCGCAAGCCCGGCACAGCCTTCCAGTTCTTCGACATCCTACGTTCAAGCCACTAGCTCGTCCTCCATCTCCTCCCCGACCTCGGCATCTGCATCCATGGCACACCACTCCAACGCTCGAGCAGCCGCAACCGCTCTTCTCTCCCGCTCCAGCTCTTCCCAGTTGGCTGCGCACGGACAACCATCCTCAAAGATCACACCGGATCTCGGCTTGCTAGCCACCACCCGCGGTGGAGGTCTTGGAACCCCCACCGGGGAACGAACCTACATCGGCTCTGCATGGGCACCCTCGGGAGCCCAAACCCCCGTCATGGATCCCAACGGCCTCGGTTGGCCCGCCAAAGCCACCTTGGATCGACTCAACCACACACCAGCCCAAGCCGAAGCCAACCAGGCCCGCCTCGCCCGCGCTATCGCTACGGTGCTCGAATGCATCGGTGAAGATCCGTCTCGCTCTGGTCTAGCAAAAACGCCGGAACGTTATGCGAAAGCGCTGCTGTGGATGACCCGCGGCTACGAGGTGCGTCTGAGCGACGTCATTGCAAATGCAATTTTCGACGAGGAGCACGACGAAATGGTCATTGTCAAGGATATCGAGATCTTCAGCCTTTGTGAGCATCACATGGTCCCGTTCACGGGCAAGATCCACATCGGATACATCCCAAACCGCTTAGTGATCGGGTTGTCCAAGCTGGCAAGGATCGCAGAGACGTTTGCGAGGAGATTACAGGTGCAAGAGCGTTTGACAAAGCAGGTGGCGCTGGCGTTGGACGAAGCGTTGCGTCCGCAGGGCGTCGCCGTCGTCGTAGAGTGCGAGCATCTGTGCATGGCCATGCGCGGCGTCCAGAAACCGGGCGCGACCACCGTCACCAGTTGCATGCTCGGCGTGTTTAGGGATCGTCAAAAGACGAGGGAGGAATTCTTGTCGCTCATCAACAAGAGGTAGCCACTCCTAATCCCGGAAGCTGTCACGTTTCAACACCATCGCAGCAACATTGTTTTCTTCTCCAGTACCAAGTCCCGAACCTCAGTCTCTCAAAGCAAAAGCAAATCTTCGTAGCGCAGCAAGCAGCATCCTCTTTCAACAGTGTATCACCACCTTGTATCTTTTTTCAATGCTTTGTTCATACCCGGCTCCACCCGGTCCCACTCTATCCCTCTAGCTCCCCTCAGCTTCCATAGCTTCCCACTTTCTTCCTCCCTGGACTCTCTTTGCAGCCACTAGGCATCTTTCTCTTATGGGCACGTCATGACATCCGATCCGCAGCTTCTGATGAAAAACGGCGTGAGGCTTGGGCCGTGCCACTGCTCCGACGTGTGTGAGCGTGGGTCGGCGATTCATCGCGTGTGAGCAACGAGCTCGGGACGGCAGCAGGCAGGCAGGCAGAATGCACATTGCCAATCGAGCGTTGGATTTGCGTCGAGCATTCGCTCACAATCTTGTTCACACCCTTGTTGATTCAGCTTGCCACTCTGACGCTCTGCAACGACCACTCGAGCACAACATGCTTCTACAGCTCTGCATTGCGCGTGCTGAGCACAAACCAAACCGGGGCAATGAGCATGCATGGAACTCGAACGCGCTTGATATTGTATATCAATCCGGCGGATCTAAAACTCAAAACTCCTACTCAGATCCTTGCGAATCAACTCCCTCATCCCTGTCGGCATCAACGGCTGCCACCTTCCACTCGCCAACTTTGGTCTCTGCTCATCCACCAGATACCTGAACGGCATCTCTACACTTTCGCCCTTGCCAAAGTTCAATTCGGGATACTCAACCCAAGCCATCTTGCCACGAGCTTGATCTACGTCGCCCCACTGGTGTTCTTGCTCCGAAGTGTCTGGGAGCGAGAGGAGGAGGAGGTCCTCGACGCAGCGTTTGGTAACGCCGAGCGCGGTATCGGTGGTCATTTGGATTCCGCCAAGATGGCGCGACGGGAATCCGAGCTGGCGGAGCGACGAGGTACGGTCGCGGGGCGGGTCGTCGCCCAAAATGCCTCCGTAGAGGAAGTATTCAAAGGGCCCTTCGGCAGCACCTACTTTGCCTTTGCTCTCTATCAACCCTGCATCACTGATCGAAACAGCGTAGGGAGATTTAGGATCCAACAGACACACTTTCGACTTGTCCACCCCCCTCGTCTGCATCAGCGTGGTAATGCTCGCCGTGTGCAGCTCGAATTCAGCCTGAGGTCGATCCGACGGTTTGGACAAGTTGGAGCGGAGCGACTCGAGTGATGCGTGCGACAGCGATGTGAAGTGAACAGTGGACCCAGGTCCGACGAGTTGCAGCATGTGTCGATACTCGAGCAGTGCCCATTCGGGGAAAACGGCGGGGGCGTCGGGATCGTCTTCCTCCATGTGTTCGATGACGTACTGCGGTCGTTTGACCGCGGGAGTGGCGGTGGAAGAGACCATGTTTGCGGTATCAGGATCGATTAAGTGTGGTGAGAATGTGCTTGGCGGTTGTTGTCGTTGTGTCGTTGACGTCGTACAAATTCAACCAGAAGAAACAAGAAAATTGGGAACGCATCGTGAAAAAATATTGAGGCGATAAAAATCGCAGCTTTTCTCCACAAATCCGATTTCCGAACATTGTCTCATAAACGCCATACTCAAATTCGCCTCGTCCTTCCACACACCTCGATTTTTACCTGCATCGCCCATCTCCAGTCATCCCTGACCCAACCCACAATGGAAGAAGGCGAACTCTCCACCAACCCTGCTTCCGCTTCGGGCAGCGACGAACTCTACAATGCGCTCCACCAACGTCTTGTCGCATCGGGCGAATGGCAACGGCTGCTGATCCTGCTCCGGCGCATGCTCGATGAATCGGGCTGGGAGACCGAGTTCAGCAGCTTTGCTACGAGCAAAGCCAAACAGCAGCCTGTGCTGGCCGTTCCTGAGCTAATCGATGTGCTCACTCCTCATGCCAAAGGTACCTTCTTTTCTCTGAAACTTGCAGAAGAGATGAGAAGCGCTGGTCATGGTTGCTGATCTTGCTCATGTCTCTTTTTGTGTCAAACAGATACACTTCCAGCACACGTCAAGGCGCATCTACTGGACAAGCTGAGGGATTTCCTCGACCGGAATCTCGAAGACGCATAGATCACTCCCTTTTACCAAGATAATCCGGAGCTGCGAAGCAGGCTTTCGGTCCCCCCCATATACCCACAGACGACCCCAACGATGTTCGCTGGAACACTCACGTCTCTCGTTCGTCGAATCTCGATGTTTTGAATCCATACTATGACGAGGAGTAACTTTGCCTGATTCGCACTTCTAGCATGTGCGAAGATTGTTCATGTGCGAATGGCAAAACACAGGACGGTACAAATGAGCGTGTCCTGAACATTGTCACACCAGCGCATTGAGAGTAAGGATGCAGGTCGATGGCAAAGCCCAGAAGCCCAAGAGTAGCAGGTTGGTTGCGAGGTTCAACAGAGTCAGTCGCACGACCTTCGTATGAAAAAGCGGTAAATGTAGACATCGGGTGATATGGGCGGCACTCACAGTGGAATACATGTCTTGCACCACGCTATCCGTGTCTTCCCAGTGACATGCCAGGTCGGCTGTCGGTGGCGCGCATGGGTTCAGATCAAGGAGACAGAAGTCAGTCAAGCATTGCGTGCGGCCGCGCGGCGAATCACATGAATCGCGAGCACCTACCTCTGCAGACAGCAATGCGTTTGCGAACGAGTCAAACACCAAACGGAGCAAGGCATGGAATTGAAAGCAATTTAGCAGCCTTCCTCATCACGCGGCTATGGTTCGGCGGAAAGAGCGGGGTTGGCAACGTACCTTCCACCTTGACCCAGGTTCTCGACGAGCTGCACTTGAACAATATATTTGAAACCTGTTGAAGTCGAGGTGATGTTTGTAAACGCAATTGCTGTTATGAGCATCCCCGCGATCTAGCCGCCTTTGCTGTCGGCCATAGTTGCCTACCTTTTGGTTCGATCTCTGAGCGGCATACAAGGCAAGTGATTATATTGTCAGCTTGGCCAGTCCATCCACAGCAGCTGCAGTGTTGCTTGGAATGGTCTTGTTATTACCCACCCAACATCTTGGCCTTGATTACCTCGGCGATGGATCTGCTGAGCGCGCGGTTCTTTTCCTTGTCCGACTTGTCCCATGATGCATTGCGTAGACGTGCGGCTAATGTGCTTGAGAGATGGGGTTGTAGCTGTGCTGCGTCGAATCTGATGAGTTGATGCGCACTCAAGCCAGGTGTCAGTCAGATCAAGACGCGGTTGCGCTGCCATTGGGTGTAGATGCGCGACTCACCTTGTCCGTGGTAGATTGGAAGTGGAAGAGGGTGCCACGGGAGAGGCTGCGCCGCTGAGTACGGATGTGGATGAAGAGGCCGAGTGACGCTGTTGAGCTGCCATTGTGGAGATAATGGCTGATGCTGCTGATGGCGATGTCGATGCTGAGCTGTTGTACATTTGGAAGCGGACAGCTGAGCTGCGCATGCATGTGCGTGTGCGTATCAAAGTGTTGATCTCGCCAAAGAAATAAATATTAAAAGTACAGAAAGTCGCTTCGTGTTGTTCTCCCTTTGGCCGTCACACTCTGTGCGTCTGCAGTTGCGTCTGCGTTTCCTCGACCGCGATACGCGCTTTGAAATGAAAATGGCGTCGAAAAGCATCGCGTCTCCATCGGGGCTTGAGATCGCTCGCTCATGCTTTCACTCGTGCAAAGCGCAATCTTCCAAAAATTCCACGCAAACACGCGAGTCGAACAAGCACGAGCCAGGTTCACACCTAGTCCTTCTCTTGACTACATCATCATCATCGGCTGCATCGCACGGTACAACATGGTTCGACTCAACCTAGCTGTGGCCGCTCTTGCAGCAGGCGCCATTTCAGCCTCGGCCTCTTCCTCGTCACACACACCATTGCGAGGCGTTGCTCCAGCAGGTAAGTCTATCTCTCCTCACTGTCACCATCCTCGTCCCAGAACCGATGTCTGACCAATGTCTTTGACGCTTGGCCCTTCGCTTCAAGCAGACGCCCCAAGATATCAACCCACCAAGAATGCACAAGGCCAGCTGCGATGGAAGTGCCTCGATGACTCCAAGGAGCTTCCCTGGTCAGCAGTCAACGACGACTACTGTGACTGTCCCGACGGTTCCGACGAACCAGGCACCTCGGCCTGTCCCAATTCCACCTTTTACTGTCTCAATCAAGGCCACATCCCCGCCTACATCCGTTCTAGCCGCGTAGACGATGGCATCTGCGATCCCGAATGCTGCGACGGATCCGACGAATCCGATGGCAAGGTCCACTGTCCCAACCGATGTGATAAAGTCGGCAAGGAGTATCGCAAAAAGATGACCGAGCTGGAGAATCTTCGTCGTGCCGGTGCCAAGATCCGCGACAAGTATATTGCAGATGGGCGCAAAGAAAAGGAACAGCTCGAAGCCGAGATTGCCAAACTCGAGATTGAGGTCCAGGTGGCTACCGAAAATGAGGCGAGGCTCAAGAGCGAATTGACACGCGCAGAGACCCAAGATAAGGCCGTGATCGATGCAAAGATCAAAACACCGCTCTACGCCAAGCTCGTCGATCATCATAATGCCATCAAGGCATTACAGGACAAAAATGCAGCCCTCAAGTCCGAGTTGCAGACGCTTACCTTGCTGCTCGACGATCTCGCCAAGGGATACAACCCCAATTACCAAGATATGGCCGTCAAAGGTGCCGTCGTTGCATACAAGGAGTGGCGCGGTATCGCTGCTGCCGCTGCGGGAGACCAAGTCAAGGAAGAAGCCGACGACACCGCCAACATCGATCAGCTCGCTGCTGAAAACATCAAGCTTTCCGAGCTTCTTGACGACGGAGACTGGCCTTCCAATAAACTCTCGACCTTGCTGAGCGATGACCCTCTAGATATCATGGATCGAGGTCTGGCGGGTGCTAGCCACGACAAGCGTGTCTCCGCCACCGAAACCGACGGCGGACTCCTTTTCCGCATTCACGAGTATCTCCCCGACGGCATCGTGCCTTACTTTGAGGCTATGGTGGATACCCTGCTTGATGTGCTCATCAAAGCCAATGTCATCACCGACGTCAAGCGCATGCGACCCAAATCAGAGCCCGAGACCGACGAGCCAGAAAACGTCGCTACCGCCCGCCGCGCCCACACCGATGCGGCCAATCACCTCTCGCGCACTTCGCACGACCTTTCCTCACGCAAGAACAGACTCGCCGAATTCTCTACCCGCTACGGCCGCTCCTCCGAGTTTAAAGCCTTGGAAAACAAGTGCTTCTCGCTCAACATGGGCGAATACACCTACGAGTACTGCTTCTTTGGCCGCGCCACCCAGATTCCCAACAATGGCGGCGGCCAAATCTCGCTCGGCACCTTCACACGCTTCAATCCGCGCCAGGATCGCTCGGTCGATCAAGACGAGTACTGGATGCAGCAGATCTATGCGCGAGGTCAAAAGTGCTGGAACGGCCCCGAGAGGAGTGCCATTGTCGATCTGCAGTGTGGCACCGACAACAAGGTCTTGGACGTCTTTGAAGCTGAAAAGTGCATCTACTCGATCAAGGTGGCCACCCCAGCCGTATGTTTCCCGTCCCCACAGCAGGCTACACAGGGTGCAGGGCACCCGGTCAAGGATGAACTCTGAGCTCGTGTCAACTCACACATTGTACATAGTAGACCACACGACGCGTGTTTGATACACAAAAGCTTCTCAAAAACATCCAAAAACGAGAGTGCTCGTGACCTCATGGTCCTGTGCGGAGCGAGACGTTGAGACGCAGACTGAGACCTCTGAAGGAGCGACCCCTTTCACACTTGGAATGAGCATTTTCGAACAAAGGCTGCTCATGGCGCAATTCAATCGCACAGACACATGCATTCGTGGTGGCAGTCACAGTCACGCAAACGAGATGAGGTGCAATCAATTATGAATTCGTCAAAGCCGAGAGAGCAAACTTCGAAGACATGGGTCGGAATGCAATTAAGCATACGTGTCGACGAGCGCATCTCGGAGCTCGTTGACCGTATCGCCTCCGTTGCCCGCGCCAGTGAGCCTGAAGACGCTCTCGATGACACTGATCTCTGTTGCGGTAGCGTCGGTTCCGCAGAAAGCGGCAAAGTCGTTGACGACCAAACCAGCGCCAATGAGATCCGAACCACGGTTGACCGTTCCGGCGACCAGTGGCACTTGAAGCAGCGACGAGAGCTCGTCCTGGTCTTGCAACGAGGTGCGCGGGTGGGTGAGGGCGCCCTGGTTCGAAATGGCCGAGTAGGAGCCGACTAGCACATTGTCGCCAACGGTTTGACGGAACACTTCGACTTTGAGCACGTCGGCAATGATTTCTTCTGTCTCGCGGTCGAGGTCTGGATGCACTAATGCGACGTAGTCTGTTGTTCGAATACGGGTAGGAATGTAATCAAAACGGGAGGAGTTCAAGTCAGAATGATGCCCATGCAAAGAGGTGAGTGGACCGAAAAAGACTGGGTGGGCACTGACCATTGCAAGCAATCACGTTTCCTAGCGCCGAGAGACGCTCCTCGACACGTTGAATAGCGACGGCTTCGGGCAACGAGTTTCTCAAGTGTTGCAACTCTTGATCGGTGGTGGTCGAAGGAACGAGCAGACCGTGACGGTTTCCAACCGTAAGACGACCGACGAGACGGGTACCGGCGATGGAGCAATGCACGACGGGAATAACGTCGGCCAACTCTGCCTCGAAAGTCGAGTAGAAGTTAGCACTGCCGCCAATGGCAACGAGGCAGTAGGCATTGGTGAGGCGTGCAAAGACCCCGATCTCGGACGAGTTCTCGAATTGACAACGAACAGCCATAATGGGAGTGGTGATGGTGGTGGTGACCGGGAGGGTGGTGAGGAAGGCGGTAAGGGTCAACGTGGAAAGCAAAGAACAGGTTTGGTCGTGAGTTTGACTGACGAGAAAGACTACGTCACCAAATCAGTTTCGAGATGTGGATGTGAGGTGCAAGCTTCAAGTGATTGAAGACGGGTCCTTTTATGCTTGTTGATGGTAGGAAACAAGCGTCGATGTTATCGTCTCGGTGCTGTAGCGAGTGATGAGCAGTGAGCCCAGTGCTGAGTCCTGTTTGGATGATGGATTGACACAATCAAGGTGGAGAAAATCCTTCTCCTTTGGCGTCAAGTCGCGAAATTCTTGCTGACATAAGCGTCAAAGCACGCATTTCTCGGAAGTCGCTCTTGCTCTCGCTCAGAGTCACAAGAGCACGAGTCATGGATCTCCGCGGGAACCGTCTGTGCTGCATAGGTGTGACTGTGCGTGGCTGTGACTGGAGAGCGGTGCCCGATGGCATTTTGTTTGTGACAGATGCGTGTCGGATCTCGGTGGAAGAGGCGACTGGAACGTCACTTTTGATATTATTTTTTTGGTGCTCGACGAAGAGGCAAAGGCTACTCACATCAACACACCCTGTGCATTGACTCTCCAGCATCGTAGCTCGTAACGTCAGAGTCACACTCGCTCGCTGCAGGCTCTCTCCTAACACAATTTCCCACTCGACGCAGCAACTAAGCTGCTACATTCGCCATCATGGATCGTGAGTCTACCCCGGTGACACCGAAGGCTACGCCGCTCCACCGCTGACATTTCTTGGTGCTGCAACCCGCTGGCTTGCACAGTCTCCGGCCTCTCGTCGTCTGAACAGCAGGCCATGTCCCGTATCATCGAGCAGAAACAGATGAAGGATTTCCTCAAGCTCTACACTGGTCTCGTTGAACGATGCTTCGAGTCGTGCTGCAACGACTTTACCTCCAAGGCGCTCAGCTCGAAAGAAGTAAGCTCCTGATTACCATAACGACGCCACCTCGGGCACCAGACCCGCACAATCGGAGTACTGACCGGCTGCTTTTCATGCCATGCTTGATCGCTAACATAGGATACATGCGTGTCGAACTGTATTCAAAAATTCCTCAAGCACTCGGAGCGTGTCGGCGCACGATTCGGTGAAGAGAAGTATGTACCACATTCGTCCGGCCATGTCGACGTGAATCTCGACGCTGACGCTCCGACTCTTCGACCTTGCTTTGCGAAAATGACCGACAGTGCAAAGATGATGGCGCAGCAGCAGAACAAGTAGTCGTCTTCCAATCCACAATTTTCTTCGAACCAGCAACGTCCCCCCCCCCACCCACTGCTACGAACGACTGAGTATTCCTATTTCGGCGCATCTGCTTGCTTGTGCGGTCCGACAATGTAGGACAAGTGAAACGGAGCGCAGATGATTGGCACTGCACAAGGTCACCCGGAAACGCTCTAGCGACTCGCAGAGAGAAAGCGGAGCCCGCTCAAGTTTCAGTGAAGCGCAATTGCAAGATCGTGAGATAGCGCCTCCAATGCAGATAGATCGGGTATTTAGGTTGAGCAAGGACATGTGGCAAATGCCGACATTTCGCCGTACCACTCGGCCTTAGCCGGCATGAGGCCATCAATGACGGTAGCACAGATCAGCAGATGTACGATGTCGATGTCCGTCTCGGCTTCTGCGATCCAGACCGGTCATCCGGACAGCGCGGATAAAAAGGCAAATGGGTCGGATGGTTACGAGACAGTAAGGCGACTTGTCGACGGTCAAGCACCGTAGAACCTTGATTAAGACGATCAATGTCTGCCTGGTCTTACCACAGAGCGCAAAGCGTGCTCAAAATCGGGGAAAAGCCTCGTTCATCGATCGCAATGCAATAATGTAACAATAGTTCGATCCAATTTTGTTGATCGCGATTCGACTCTGCCGATTTTCTCTGAAATCCGGAGAAACTGGGCGAAAGCACATCGTCCCGCATGGCCATACCGTCAATTCTTGGCGCTAGGCTGTCCTCCTTGCAGCCGTCTCTTTGCGTCTATCTTGTGTGACAGCATGCCAAGCGCTTTGTGATGCGGATCGTTCTCGACGTGGTCACATCTCCTTTACCCCTCCGTTGCCATCGTGAGACAGCGTTATGCCTTGAGGTGCGGAGCGGTCATAACGAAACAATGTCAGGTGCAACACGTTCCAGAGCAGAGGAGGCCGGAAATTGAACTTTTGATCACGAGTTGTTGTTCAAATTCTAGACCTGGACGCGGCCCTTCGTATGACTTGCCTTTGCGGGCACTCTCAGGACGCGCCGACAGGTGGGCAAGGCGGGGCTCAATCGCAACCCGCGTAGAAACGTGTGCAGGTGGCTTCCTGCAGTTTTGACCCGCCCACTCGGACGGGCAACAATGTGAGACATTCTTACGCAGCTTCACAGCATACCATCGAGGTTCAACCAGCCAGCGCCAAATCTATGGTTGGCATGTGCTGCGACGTCGGATGGATCTCTTGAGCTGCTCCTCCTTCACCACTCTTAGCCATCTGTGTGCCCTAGCCCGCGATCTCGAGTATCGCACAGCCGCCAACCTTGCCCAAACTGCATCGTGAACTCAATCTCAAGCCTCGAGTTGGCCAACCGCAATGCAACCGTCTCTCGATGCTGTACAGCTGTACAGACAAGATTTGCCGCCGCTTTGTACACTCGGCTCGATTGCGTTTTGCTTCATTCGCCGCACACTGCGTTGGTTGGCTTGGTTCCGGAAACGTCTTGTGGTGCCAGTTTACCGACAGTGTGAGACAAAGTCCTACGCAGTGGCTGCTGCAGCCTGAGGAAAATCTCGAATCAAGGCGCGTCGGGCCACGTCCCTTTGTGCCGGACAAGTCTTGGACCATTTTGCCGTCAACAGCAATGCAAGGAACCGCAGCTGGTTCGATCGACCCTGAATTGTCATGCAAGCCTAGGTCTCCATCCTTCCCGTGCTGGTTCGAATCTTGCCCTCTAAAACAAACGGAAGAAAGGATGGTCTGCCTCGCTGCTGTCCACACACTATCACGACTTCCCTTTCTCCGCTACTTTCTCCGCTTAACTTGAGACCCCGACCAACATGCAGCCGCTAGTGTGCACCGTGGAACCGGTCCTCCTCCGTCCTTCTATGGTCTGCGCCGTCTCTGCTGGGAGTCCCCTGCATTGGAGCGGGGTCCCTTGAGTATACTGTAAAGCAACAATGAGGGTGGACCGTACCGAGGTTCGTTGTACCACACAGGTCTGCAGGCACCGCGTCGAAGCTCCTCCCTCCTTTTCCCCTTGCGCCGTTCCTGTCCAGAAGCTGTCTCCAAGGCGGTTCTCTCATCCCAGCATTCCGCCTCCTTGGGCGCCGCTTTGTGCAGTATGGTGTGACTCTCTGGCTCAGTTGCCGGGAATCGTTCTTCGTTCCTCTTTCGGTATCTTCTCGTCCCGATCCGCTCAGCTGTGCCACTGGCTGCCACTACAATATAAAGTCGGTCGATGTTCCATCTCTCTCCGTTCATCGTTGAAGTCTCCGCTGTCCCTTCACCAGCCCCAGCCCGTGTTGCGCTAGCGTTCCTTGTTCTCTGTGCAATGGTTCGCCTCATAGCCGCTTCGCTCACAAGCGCGCTACTTCTCGCAGTCGTATCTCCATTCACACACGCACTCCCTGTCTCAGTCAACTCTACCGATTCAATCACGAGCGACCTCCTCGAGTCACGATACGATGCTTTCGCCTCCCAAGCCCATTTCGAGCGTCGCTACCTCACCAACCTCTCTCCTCCCTCCGGCTACACTTATTCCTGGGGCATCGACAGTCGTCGTCTCTCCTACGGTACTAGCTCGGGTCAATACATTACTCGATCTACCATCACCGGCGCAACCAGCGTCGGCCAGTCCCAGGTTAATGCCTGTGCAGCTCTTTGCACAAGAGATTCTCGCTGCCGCTTCTTCCACCCTGTCCAGATGAAGGGAAACTCTGAGGGCAATGTCGTCTGCGCCCTCTTCACAACCAAACAAGACAAGTCCGGCGCAACATACTCTTCGGGTCCAGGTAGCACCGGCGGCTCTGTAGTGTCCTCTTATGGCTTTGCTCGTGTGATTTCAACCACCACCACTTCTACCGTCAAGTCCACTTCAACCAGCAGATCATCAACGTCCACGACCAAAACTACTCCCACTTCCACCACGACTACTTCTAGCTCGAAGACCACTTCCGCGACCTCGACCACTACCACCACCACCAGTGCTACCCCAAGCCTCCCCGCTCCTCCTAGCGGTGCCACTCTTGTCCAGTTCCGAGGATGTTCCACCTCGCAAGCGACCGTACCCATGTTCGTGAACCAAAATTTCCCCCAGACTGGCTCAAGCACCGCCAGAACCGCTTGGATCGTCCAGCATGGCTCCAGTCGCAACTTTGACGACTATTTCAGCTCTGTTCGCAACGTCGTAGGCGACCAGGGCATCATCATTGCTCCCAACTTTTACGCCAACACGGACTCGGGCAAGTGGTACCAGCCCACACAGAACCTCGCCTGGAACAGCAACGACTGGGCAAATGGTGCTGATGCTGTGGCACCCTCGGGTGTTTCCTCGTGCTCCTCTTTTGACGTCTACGATTCCATCGTCAATCTCCTCCGTGACTCAAACAAGTTTCCTAATCTTCAAAAAGTCTATGTCGTTGCCCATTCGGCGGGTGCCAGCATGACGACCAAGTACGGTATCCTGAAGCCCTCCACTGGATACAGCTACGTGCTTGCCAACTCGCCTTCCATGCCTTACTTTACCACCATTCGGCCCAACTCCACTGCCGGCTGCTCCGATTACAACAGCTGGGGCTACGGCTTTGGAGGTTCTCTACCTCGCTACGTTGCCGGACGCCTCCCAGACGGCGCACGCGCATTCCGCTCTTGGATCTCTCAGGATCTCACTTTCATGACGGGTGACCTCGACACCTACTCGCGCGACCAAACGGGTGACCAGAGCTGTCCCGTTCAGGCACAGGGCGGTCAAAATCGAAGAGATCGTGGCTACGCTTGGTGGGCCTACATCAATTTGCTTGGTGGTACCTCAACCGACGTCTCCCAGTTCTACGGCTATCAGTCGCTCAAAGACCAAGGTGTCGCCAGTCTCAACCCTCCCAGCTTTGGCGCGCGATATTGCGTCGTCGACGGCGTGGCTCACAACAACGATGCCATGTTTGCCAGCGATTGCGGTCGCGCTGCTATCACGGGCGCTTCCTATCTTCCTCCTGGTCCAGGTCCCATCAGGCCAGCGTGATCTTTCTCCCCACACTCACCATCTTGCGCTTGCAAGTTTCCAAACTTTTTTCAGTCTATGGGTTCCAAAAGTCATCGTCACAGTCTTCAATCGTGTGCCTCGCCATCTGTCTCTCTAAAATTTGGCTCGACGGCCGCATCGGATAGTAATACAAGTAATACAACTTTCATATTGCATTTCTTTTCGGCTCCAGTGTGCGCGTGCGATCTCTGGCCGTCTGTTGATGGTGTCGAAGGCGATCAAGTTTGTCCTCGTCCAGAATGAGTCATCGAGGCGATTGGCCAGGGGCAGACTGACGTTGCCTCTATCCTCAGCGTGTGATCTGATGCCGCCGACGTGTGTCGGCCTTTCCGTCTTTGCATACGGTCCGTGGCGTGCTTCTTCGTTGGTCAGCAGTGAGATGTCAAAGCCTAGCTCACCTTTCGTTTCCTTTTTCCGCAGACTTTCCCGCTTTGATCTTTGTTCCCCGCGTTGAATACTCTTGCGCCTTGGCAGAAGCAGTCGTGCCTCCTCTGAATATCTAAAGTCCCGTTCGGATGACCCGTCCGCATCGACGGTCTCGAGACAACGAACGCCCTGGTCTTTCTTGACGTGCCCAAGTGTTCGCGGACACGCTCTCGATGCTCACCGCAGGCGTCAAGCGTTTCGTGTGAGGTTTGCGAAGCGACCGCTCAGAGCTCTGCGGATCTGCTCAAGATTAGGCATGGAAGGGATATGACCATTCGGAGAGGTATTCGGCAACGAGAGAAGCTAAGCGACCTCGAGCCCTTTGGAACAGTCTTGCGCCACTTCGTCAACAGGTTTCAGGCGTCTGACCAGCACACAAGTCCGATCACTTTCTCATGGCGAGTGAATGTATGAACATTGACGCATTCGACATCGTTGTACACGGCCAATTTGGGCCGTCGTGTTTGTACGTGAGCTTCACCGGGAGCGTTGACGACGCGAAGCGACAGGTCCTGCTGTTGCCAATGCCTCGGTGGACTCTTCGGGATGCCGAAGTCGGCCATCCCTGCACAAGCCTGTGTTCCGTTTTCGTTGAAGCCGTCCATCGTTCTTCCAGGTCTTCAATTCGTATTGCGTTCTGATCGCCATACACAGGCTTCTGGTCTGAGCGTGACGCAGCGTGACGCGAGGTTACAGACAAGGCCAAAAAGGCATTCTCTTTTCTATTTCGTTCGTCAGACCGGGAGGAAGGCGCTGATTTACACGGACGTGGTTGCAATGCAAACTTTCATCAATTCATCACATTGCGTTTCCTAATTGGTTCGTCTATGCGTGAGGGAACGCCTATGTCAATTTTTACATGAATGAATTGTCACATGCTGGATTTTGGCAATTTGAGAGTCATTCGAAGATTTAGATCATGACATCGTCCACGGGTTGGCATTGTCTGCCGTACATACCTGCTTGGCACCGTCTGCGTCAGAGCGCAACGAATGTTTCGTCGCGCCTGTCTTCAAAGTTTGTCCGATCGCTGCAACACCGGAGCGTCACCTGATATATATTTCTGTGTCGATGGCCTCCTCACCAATCATTAAGAGTTGTATAGGCAACTTGTAAAATTCTGGTATGACACGATCCCACTTGAAAAGTATGGGCTTTTGTCAGGCTGCTACCTTTTTGTTCCCAGCATAATGATCGCATATTCCTAATTTGACACGATGACCATTTCTTATAAGAGTGAGTTATTTCAGGCTGCTATTCTTTCAAGTCCAACAGAATGGCCTCAAAAAAGTTTAAAATGATGTCTCAGTAATGCGACTGTCAGAGGATACGTGTAAATAAGTCACGAGATGTTTGTGTTTAGTTGTAGGAAACGACCACAACACACAACAATCGCAAGCTGCTTGGCCGTTGAGACAACAACTCAAATCACTTTGTTCGTACTAGTCTATGACATTCTTGATCTGCTTGACAATTTCGTTATCAGCAGTTCATAGAAAAATCATTGTAACGAGCACAGATAACAAAACATTCTTCTGTGCTCCTCAGGGCCCGGGGGGGGGCAGTGCTGTGACACAGAACTAATTGAAGGCAGATTCGGATTCAAAGTGTTCGTTCTGTCAATGCTGGAAGAAGTCGTGCTGCACTTGCACTGGCGATGTGAGAAAGAATTTGCCAATGAGGTTTCACACTATGAGCATCAAGACATGCTAACGGATTTGCGAGGCCTTTGTCATTGCATGATATGCATCCGAGCGCATCGGCTCGGTTTCAATATACAACAAAATCGTACACCCTCATTAGTATTGTGCGCCTTTCCGACTTGATGAAAATTCGTGTCCCAGCAGATCACGCAGCTGGCAAGCATGCCAAGGCGCGCTGGATCGAGTTTGCTTCTGGTAGCGACGTCAAAGCAGCGACGGGATGGGAGACGTCGAAATGGCTCAAGACATGCGCAGTCCGTGACATGGCGCACAAATGTTAGATGGTGGCTGCACGTAGCGCGCCCAAGACTATCTATAGCCGGCCGCGACGAAGTAGTTGTGCATTCGAGATAAGACAACTCGGCGTCGCAAACTAGACAGATCTCGCCGATGCCAAGGGAGGCGAGAGGAAGATCCGGACAGGAAAGTACATCGGATTCGCGTGAGCGGGAGACTTTCTGGTGATACAAGCGAGTCGATCAATGGCAGCGAGCATGATCATTCATTCATCCGGACTCCCTTGTTCAAGGCTTCAGGTGACTTTATGCGGCTTGTGTACCTCAAAAGCGAGTGTCCGTTGGAACACAGAGACAGGGACGGGAAAACTCGTGATCCACGTCCCCGACGCTGGTGTTCCGCGACGAGGCCATGGCGCAGCACTGTAAATGGCATGGGGCTGAAGAAACCGAAACGCATTCGCACGAATCGTAGAAAGTCTCAGGGATCAACGAGCAAGAAGATGGATCGGTGATACAGTGGCGGACAAGCGTTGGCGGAATTCGCAGAGCAAGAGTCGACTGATGGGCCTTCACGAACATCGCCGTTCGGAGCAAGCAGCTTATTCGTTCTTGGCTCGCATGCTTGGCGTTCTCACTCGCCGTGTGTGTTTACAGACACGACGAAGAGCTTTAAAGGTACGGGAAGCTCTTCGAGACAAGTCCAATGTCGTGGGTGACGAGGAGGAGCTACAAAGAATCTTGGCAATGCAGTAAGCTGAGTCCACGAATGCTACCCACTGTATGGATGCAGCGACTGCGAGCGAAGCAATGGTGCTTTGAGACTCGCTCAAGATAAGATTTTAGCTGCCAAGAGAAGCTGCAAGACGGCGATCATTCTAGCGTCGACTCGTTCATTAGTAGCGACCAACCAAAAATGAGTGGCGCGTGCAGAAGAAGAAATCTTTTGCCGGTAAGCATGCTCGTGTCGAAGTGTGGAAGCCCACTGGCAGCGCGACACGGAGCCTGATGAGGGCAAAAGCCTCAAGATGAGGCGGGTGACAGGTGAGTGCCTGTCAATGGAACGCCGGGGCGAGCGACGTGCTGCGTCTGATGGGAGCGACAACCTTCGATTCTGCTGTGAGAAATTGATGCTTTGAAGGAGCAAGCCCACCTGCAGTGCTGGACAGGCGCCACTCTTTTTTTGTTGGCTTATGTGCTGCAAGGAGCGAGCCAGTGCGCTCGCTCGGTTGCCAGAGAGACAACTAAAGCAGGAAGTATAGTCGAGCCGACGCAGCAGAAGAATGCCTGCGGCTCGGTCTTGGCTTGGCTTTTGAGCTTAGTGTGGGCATGCTCTCAATAGAGAACCGAGAAACACAGTCGCGTGGTGCATTGCTTTCGGAGAGCCAAAACACGACTTGAGTCCTCAGCAGATCACGCGGGCACGCACATAACAAAGCCGAGGCGTGTTTTTATTTTTGCTTTTCGACCAGTCGCCAGGAATCTGCAACTGCCTTGCACGGAAGGCGACGAAGGTTGCATTCCTAGTCGGCGCTAGCTTCCAACGAGTGTAAGGTTGTCACTCGGAGCTACGGTATTGCACGGCACTGTACTGCTGAACAGGGTGACGTGTTTTGATATCATTGTCAACGCGTTGGATTGTACAGCACTGCATCGTATTACATTGTTGTCGACTTTGCTCGGTACGCTAGATGCAGGTGCTCGATTCTTTCGTGCTAACGCCAAGGTACAGTCGAAGTTGAATCTATTGTTGATCAGCTATGTCAGCTTCCTCTGTGCTTCGCTGGACCGATGGAGTCCGCGGCTCAAATTTTAATATGCTGGCTCGGCAAAACCCCTCGAGCTTCACGTTCACCGGCGCATGTGAGAAGCAAAGGCAATAGACTAATCTACAAATGTTCGAAGACGGACTACATGTGCCGAGACAAGGAGTAGCGAGACCCAAGTGGCACAGCTTTGGTCCATTATGTCTCTCTTCTTCCGCGTCCGGTAGTGAAGAGCTCGCGACAGGTCGGGACCGAAGTGTCTTTTCGACTGAACGGAGGCGACAGAGGAGCGAGGGAGAGGCAAATCGCAGGATGGAACGAAAGAAAGCCTTGAATTCCTTTCTCTCTCTAGGCCACAGACGGAGAAGCGGTGGTTCCAAGATGCCGGAGTTCCATTGTTGCTCGGCTCTGGTGGAAAAATTCGACAGTCGATCCGCTCCCATCCGACAGCACAAGCGAATGACCCCTGTTTGGTAAAACTGCCAAAATAGAAAAACCAGATTCTGTTGTTAAAGAAATATTATAAAAAGAGATCAACTCACTTTAAGCACGGGAGCACTGCACATCGGCAATCATACAGAACTCAGCTGCTGTGGCTCCCCACCTGCCTGCAGATTCCGCTGGAGCGCATCGTTGTTTTTCCCTTGTCTTGCAGCGTTGTTTTGGATTTCTCTCTTTTTGGTCTGGTCCCTCTGCACAAAACTGTACTCGCTCTCCCGTGTTGTGCCCCCAACCTTGTTTTCGCCGCTGACGACACTGCTCGATTTTCCGCTGACAGCGGCCCCCCTTTTCCTCGTTGGCTTGCCCGCCTGCCTGCCTTTTCGAGAAGAGAAGTGTTTCCTGCGGAACGAAGGGACGCCGCCCGCCTGCCTCGTGGGCACTGTGCACTTATCAGCACGTTTGTCAGTAGCACCCTTTCGGCAAGGTCTTCTGTGATGACCACGGGTCTCTCATTACGAGAGCGTCCCTCTCTTGGCGTCGCTGCTGATCAACATCAACACATCAAAACATCAACAACGATGACCCTTGATCATCCGGCGCCACAACAGGGCCAATGATGCTCTCCATCGCCAAGACAAGCCAAGGGTCGGGATGAGAAAGCAGCGGATGAAGCCAATTTTGATCCTCTCTTTCCCGACTGTGTCTCAGCTGGAACAAAACAAACTCTGAACCTCGTTGCAAGATTTTTTTTCAGAAATTTCCTTGAGACAGTCTGAAGGCGCCGGCAGCTCGGGGTCTTCCTGACTGGGACTGGACCGTCCAAAGGGCTATTGGGATCGGAGACCATCATCGCTCGCTGCTCTGCTTTGCGCGTGCATAGTGATTATGTTTGTGATTGCTACAGTAATCGATGCAACGAGGCAGCAGGGTTCAACTGCTGCGCTGTGCTGCTGCAGGCGCTCGGCCACATTGCTTATGGCTTCTAGTCTCCACGCAATGCACCTTCCACCTTTGGTCTGCCTCTCCCTCTCTGTCCCTGCGTCCCTCTGGTAGTGTGCCCGTCGCTGAGGGCGAATCCTTGTTGTTGTTCCTTCCGCCTCCCCGGACTTTGGGCGACCTCGTCGTCGTCCTCCTCCCTGCCTCTTCTTCCTCCCTTTCTAGCTGCTGCATTGTGCGTGCGTTGACCTGCAGCGGCCGTTTGCAACTCTACTGTACAGTGCCTCCCTTGCCCGATTCTCACTCTAGACAGCTCGGCCACAGGTCGCACGTCGGCTGCCATTCGCATTTCCTTTATATCATTGTTCAATGCCGTTCAGTTCCTCGTCCGAATCCGTTCTCTGAATACATTCGCTCCGCTGCTCCGTCTTCGTCGACGTTGCCACCATCCTAATAACGTCCTTTACCCTTCTCCTTTCCCCCTAGGCATTCTGATCCCATCACGTCTCTCCGCACCAGCCTCGTTGGAACATACGCTACCTTATACTTCTACCTGCTCGCTGTTTCCATCCGCTTCACCTTTCATCTTACCCACCCGTCTGGTGGTCATTCCCTCACTCGCGTCAGAGCTCCAACATCTCACATTCAATCCGTCTGGACCCGTGACATGCGATCGTCCACATCGGCGCTTGTCGCCACCATCGCCTCGGCGCTCTTAGTAGCGCCAGCAGCGCTCGCTCAAGTGCAGATCACTCCCTCAGCAAACGTCGCAGGCGCTGGTTCCACCGTCTCGAACACCATCAACCCTTCCTATGCCGGCTTCGGTATCGAGCCGTCCGATCTGTTCGTATACACCGGAAACACCTCTGCAAACAAGCTCACATACAATCTTCTCAACAATCTCGCAGGCTATACCGGTGCTCCTCCTCACATTCGAGTCGGTGGCAATGCCGGCGATACAATGCTCTACGATTCTAGCGTGACCGCCTACACGCTCGTACAGAACTCGGACGGCTACCTCATAGGAGGTAGCAGGCCTTCAAACAACTACTATCTCTTTGGTGACAACTACTTCAGAGTCATGGACTACTTCCCCAAAGGCACTCCCCTCACTTACGGCCTCAACCTTGGCTACACTGGCAGCGACGCCTTGACGCGCATCGTTGAACAGGCAAACGCCGCCTTTGATATCATCGGCACCAACGGCACCGTTGGCTCCAAGCTCTACAGTCTCGAGATTGGTAACGAGCCCGATCTCTATGTCGACCTCGGTTACCGCAGTTCAAATTGGAGTTCCACCGATTTCGGCAACGAGTGGTCCTCCCGCGCCGAAGCCATCTACAACAATACATTGTCTAAGCATAACGTTAGCTCCGACTTTTTCGAAGTCGCCGCTACTGCTACCACCGCTTCCAAGAGCGGTCAGCAATTCCGTATTTCCAACCTGGTCAGCAACACTGCCGGTGTCGCCGTTGACAACGGTATCTACGTCGCCGGATGGAACCAGCACGACTACTTCTACTATGTCGGCGTCTCCAAAACCAACATCACCCTCGACTATCTCCTGGATCTCTCCAAGACCTCTCATCAGTTCATCGAATGGGCCGGCCAGGTCGGCCAGGCTGTCACCACCGGAAAGCCATACTATCTCCGAGAGATGGGAAGCATCGGTCCCAATGGTCTCCAAGGCATTAGCGATACCTTCGGAAATGCCCTCTGGACGCTCAACTTCTTCTTTTATGCTGCCAGCATCAAGGTCGATAGCGTCCAGATGCACATGACCCAATACTCGTATGCTGCGCCATGGCAGACCAACAACTTCAACAACGAGGGTGCCCACGTTCGACCAACCTACTACGCCTGGGCTGCATGGGCTCAGACCATCGGTCCTACGTGCAATTCCAAGATCGCTCCCCTCACGCTCAACAACCTGCCCAGCTCGTACACCAACCGTCTCGCTGCTTATGGTGTCTACCGATCAAACTCCCTGACCTCTGTCGTCATGATCAATACGCAGTTGTATTACTCCGGCTCCGGCAACCCCAGCTACCAGGACTTTACCCTGAGCTTGCCCTCCCTCGCCGGTCAGACCGTCTACCTCTCTGTGCTTTATGCCGCTGGCGTTGATGCCACCTCCGACATCCAGTGGAACGGCATCAGCTACGAGCAGAGCGCCAATGGCCAAGCACGCACCGTCAACAGCACCCAATGGACCATGACTGTTGGCTCCGATGGTACCCTTACCGTGCCCGTTCGCGACACCCAGGTCGTCGTTGCGAGCACTGTTCGACTCGGTCATGAGACTGTCAACAGCACAGCCTGCGAAAACCTCGCTAGCTCGACAGCTTCTGGTTCCGGTAGTAGTGCGACCTTCAAGGCCACTTCCGGCTTCAAAGGAGACCTCCCCATCAGCATGACCGCCATCATTGCTATCGCTGCTGGCGGTGGTGTCTTCCTGATTGCCCTGCTCGGTCTCTTCATCTGGTGCTGTGTGCGCTCGTGCAAGAAGAGCAAGGCGCGCAAGGCACGCAACGTCGCTATCCTCAAGGCGCCGCCTCGAAACGATGACCTGCCCTTGCTCGACAAGAGCATTGGCGATGACAGTCACGCCTCGTATCCTGCCTACCAGAACTCGCCAGCCCTGAAAGGCTGGGAGAGTCCCATGACGTCGGTGAGCCATGGTCATCAAGTCCAACCCTCTCAAAGCTGGCAGTCTGGAGTCGAGCCGGAATACTACAACTACGCGCCATACCAGTATAGTCCCCGCGCGCAGTTGCCAACCCCACCGCAGACACAGCAGCAGTATCAGACCCAGCCGCCGCAATCCGGCCATCTGCAAACCCCATACCAAAACCAGGGCAGAAGTCAGTACGGCAGCAGCCAGTACGGTAACAGCCAGTACGGTAACAGCCAGTACGGCAGAGGCCAGTACGGCAACAGCCAGTACAACGGCAGCCAGTATAACGGCAGCCAGTACGGTCATAGCCACAACCATGGTCGCGCCTACTGAGCGACACAGCCCGCTGCGCTACCACTTTTACCTAGATTCCACATACTTCTTATTCTCACGGACATTTCTTCATCATCGCATTTCTCCAGGAACAGTTGCTCAGGAACTTTCCAGTCAAGTTCAGAGCCTTTGTAACTCGGTTCAAATACCCTTTCTCCTTCTCCGGGCCTTGTCCACTGTCATCACTGCACCGCGAAGACTCCACACTCGTTTCCTTCATCTTGCAAGCCCGCTCTATTATCATTGTTCACCATCATGTATTCGCATGTCTCGTTGCTCAGGCATCATTTGCACGTTTTTCTCTTGTTCGTAGGCCTTACCCCATTGTTGCTGCTCTTGTAGATTATTCGAAGCACCTTCTGTGTAGAGCGTTCTTGACTTACCTGTCGGTTCTATTTCGAAGACCTCGCCCTGCTCTCAATTTCCATCACGCATTTGGAGCCATTCTTCTGTCCGGCCGCTTGGATTGTCTGTCATGGAAGTGCAACACAGGCTTTGATCGAGATGACGATCGACAGGGCAAAGAGAGAGTCGGCAGCCATTCGCCGCAATGCATCCAGTCTTTGTTCCCACACATTCGTTCTGAAGCGAACCCATGTGCCTCATTTGGAGATGACGATGATTGCACGACGCGATGGCGATGAGTTGTGCTGTCGACATCTACTCGTACTTTGTCGACACATCAAAGATCCTGCTGCGCTCGGTTAACCCCCCACCAAGTGTGCGCATTCTACGGCACAGAGCAGTGCCACGGGTCTTGTTCAGAGGCCTTTGCTTCGGGAACATTCTGCGTCATCAGCGCCATAGCCACAGAGGGCATCCTTCGCGCGTAGTCAACCTTGTGACGTCGAAATCAACAAGCAAAGAGGTCCGCCTCCTTTGACGACCTTGATAACTTTATGTTATGAGCTCCCGGAGCGGCAGAGGCATTCCTTCTCCACGACTGCTGTCCTGAATGTTCATGAACCCACTCCAGAACAGCTCATTGTGCGCATTGTTGTTTTCATTGGTGCTTCTCTCGCAAGCATTCGCTCAAGTGAACCGGAAGCATCTTGAAGCAACACGACGAACAATTGAGCTCCATTGTGAGGCGGTAACATTGAACTCGAGATAAATGCGGCGGAACAAAGGACAGGTATAATTCATCTGAGGACATATTTCTATGACGTGGACGTTTCGTCACCAGCAACCAAGAGACTCGCTTACCAGGCGATTCTGGCAATAATGCTGTTAGGGAAGGTGCGGACAAGCAGCTTGCGAAGTTCATCCATGGCCAGAATGCCGATGGCGAGGGGGATGGGAATGAACCAGAACTCGATGGGAATCGAAGCGGTTCCAAAGAGGTTCTGGATGCCCTTGACCTCGGTGACAAAGATGGCGATGATGAGCGCGGCAAGGGGGCCCAGGATGAGGTAAGGGTTGCGGCGTTGTTTGCGAACAGGGTCGGCCTGGAAGATAGAGAGACGCTTATTGCGGACTGACAGCAAGTTGCCCCACTGAAGGATGACGAGCGTGACAAAGTAGACACACTGGCCAACGGCGAGGAAGTGATTGAGCTCGTCTGCCGTGTAGCCGTGGAAACCGTCCCCGAACTTCTCGAAGGCGAAGAACATGTCTTTGACAGGGATCTTGGCGTACTTCCAGATGTAGAGGAAGAACATCGAATGGGCAGTGAGCGTCTCCATCATACCGATGAACAGGTAGCTCTGACCGTAGATAGCCTTGTTGACCAGATGATCGGCCCGAGGGTTCCTTGGCTCCAGGGAGAGTAGATCAAACTCTTCCTTTTCAAAGATGAGCGTGAGACAGCAGACCAGGTCTGTGAAACAGCAAATGATAATCATGAGGAAAGAGCTGAGCGGAAGTGGGACACCGAAGAAAACATTGAGGATGACGGGCCAGTCCTCGGACCAACTACCCGCAGGCAGAAGGTACGAGATGACTTTTTGCAAGTTCTGGAACACGAGTCGACCAAGCTTGATGGCCTGGATGATCGAGCTAAAGTCACCCATGAGCACAAGATCGGCAGCTTCCATAGCCACGTCGGATCCAGACACCATGGCAATACCGACATCGGCTGCTTTGACAGCAGGGGCATCATTGACACCATCACCAGTGACTGCGACGACGCAGCCGCGGTCGCGCAGCTCGTTGACAATCTTGAGCTTCTGCTCGGGGGTAGTGCGCGCAAAGACAATCTCTTCGTAGCGACAGATGACGTCCCATTGCTGCTGTGTGGTTTGCGGGATCTCCTTGCCTTCGACCAGCAGACTTGCTTCGATGATGTCCTTGGGCCCGTTCTGCTTCTTGAGTGCCTTCTCGCTGAGGACAGGGCCATCGCTGGCGTATCGTCCCTTGACTTCGAAATCGGTTATGCGGTCGGGCTCACCGTTGTGGGTGAAAATTCCGACCATCTTGCCGATCGCAGCTGCGGTAAGGGAAAAGTCACCCGTCACCATGAAGAAGCGAGAGCCCGACCGTCTACATTCGGCGACGGTATGGGGGATGTCAGAGCGAGGGGGGTCCATGATGCCGAGCAGACCGATGACGACAAGTTCGCCACGACTGGCGGCGGCGACCTCTTCTTCGTATTCGGTCGTTCCTGGTTTGAATGCGGCACTAAACTGGCGCTTGGCGAGGAGAATGACACGCTCGCCACGGCGAGACCAAGTCTCCTGCATGTGCACGAGCTGAGTGCGGGAGATGTCGTCGAAAACCTTGGTCTCACCATCTTGAGCCGAGAAGAAGTGCGTGATGCGGGGCATGAGAACGTCCGGCGCGCCTTTTACAAAAATTTCGTCGGCGGTGACGGTGGCCTTCTCGTCGTTGGATCGCATGACGGTCAGCATGAACTTGTTCTTCGAGTTGAAGGGAATGTCGTAGACGCGGCGGTAGGCAGCTTTGATCTCCTCGGAGCCAGGCAGAGAGGCCGAGAGGCGAAGGACAGCAGCATCGGTAGCGTTGCCCTGGACGCTGCGCTCCGATGGCAGAACGGCCTCGCTGGAAGGGTCGAAAAAGGCGTCGTTGCAGAGAGCCATGCCCTTCTTGAGTTCGTCGAATGCCAAGGCATGGTCGAGGCTCGAGATGCCGCTGCGATCGCATTCCTTGTCGACGAAGCCAACCGAGTTGACAGACATTTTATTTTCGGTGAGAGTACCGGTCTTGTCCGAGCAAATGACGTTGACGCAACCGAGGGTCTCGACGGTGGAGAGCGACTTGGGCAGTACCCTGACATCACGCATACGGCGAGCGATGAGCGAGAGGGTGAGAGCGACGGCGATGGGCATACCCTCGGGGATGAAGGCGACGACGAGACTCATGAGGTTGGTCAGGATGCCGACAGTGTTGAGGAAGCCGGGGTGGTCCTTTCGAAGCCAAGCGAGCCAAGTGATGAGCATGATGAGGACGAGAGTGACGGTCAAGCCGATGATAATGTAGACGAAACGGGAGATCTCCTTCTGAAGCTGGGTTGGCTTCTCCTTGTCATCGTTGGTGAGCTTGTTGATGCGGCCCATGACGGTACGCTGGCCGGTGAGGACGACGATACCAGTGGCGTTTCCATTGCAAACGTGGGTGCCGAGAAGCGCAATGTTCTTGGTCTCGAGAAAGTTGGGTTCTGTGGGTTCGACAGTACCGGGAATCTCCTCGGATTCACCTGTGAGCACGGAGCGGTCAAATTTGAGGTCGGCGGAGGCCTTGATGATTCGCATGTCGGCGGGCACTTTGTTACCAGTGGAAAGGACGCAAACGTCGCCAACGACGAGATCGGAAGCCGAGATGGACTTGTGTTCGCCGTCGCGAATGACGACAGCGTTCTCGGGCAAGAGGTGGAGAATCGAGTTCATGACCTTCTGAGTCGACCAGTCTTGGAAGGCGTTGAAGATCGCCTGGAAGAAGATGACGATGAGGACGACGATGGCGAGAGCAAGGTTGTAGGCCTGGGGAGGGTTACCAAGCGGCCTCCAAGAGATGAAGAAGATAACAACGCCGATCCAGAGGATGGAACAGAAACCTCCAAAGGTGTAATTGAAGAGCTTGAGCCAGTACTTGTTCTTCTTCTGGGTGAGGACATTCTTTCCGTTGCGCTCAAGACGGCGTGCAGCGGCAGGGCTGTCGAGACCGGAATCGGCGTGCACATTAAATCGCTGAGCCAGCGCATCAGGCTCGACGGTGTGGAAATCGAGCGAGCCGAAAAAGTCGGTATCGGAGAGATGTTCCTTGTTCTTGCCACTCTCGATGCCTTGAGACTCGTAGATCTGAATGCTCAGAGTACGGAAGCCAATGGGAATGTGTGAGCGGGTGGTCTGGGTCCGAGGCACCTTGATGCTGACGCGTGGCAATGCCGATGGGCCGATGGCGTCAACATGGCTCTGTTCGGAGGGTGTTTGGCGGAACTGGTCCTTTTCGACATCATAGTCGGACTGGGACTTGGAGTCGGACATGGTGATGTAGATTGGAAGGCTAGCGTCAATCGAAGGGTGGAGTGAACAATGTCGAGCCAGAGCCAAAGCCAAGGGAGGAGAGATGTGCGCGAAGATTGGCGAGAGGTCAAATTCACAAGGAAGGGGCCAGGGAGTGGTGGTTCAAGCCAGCGCTTGGTTCTTATAGGGTCGTCGAGTCGACGAGGGAGGTGGGTTCAGGAGACCCTAGCAGCAAACGGGGACAAGGACGCCAGGGTTGTGCACAGAGGTGGCCAACAGGAAGGCAACAAAGACAGTGAGCGCAGAGTATCTGGCTGTAAATGAGCGAGGAGGGTTGAGGGGATTTTGCTGCCGGTAACCACGTTGTGAGCGGTGGCGAGGCTTTGACGGTCTAAAAAGTCAGCCTGGCGAACAGCGCTACACTGTGGGTCGTGGTGGAACCGCGCAACACAAGGAGCGGGCTCGCAGATTGCGAAAGGGGGGACTGAAGCACGAGGGTAAAAGGGCAATCTATGGTGCAGAGAGGCGGATGCGCACCCACAGCGTGGGCGCTAGACAACGATCAGCGACCAGAAAGAATCAGGAACGTCGAACACGGAAAGCACTGGCGGCACTGAGCTTAGTGTCGGGAATGTTTTGACGTGCAGCCTTGGCAGCCTGTGCGACGGCCTACAAGGGCACCAATCTAAAGCCAAAACCGGAGAAAAACAACGAGGCGCACATGGGGTACCGTATCGCAGACAATCCGCAGACGGGATTGGGCTAGACGAGCGCCCAGATGCTCTGGCCCAACGGTGGGCAAAGGGATGCTGCAGTCAAAGCATTGCCACTGTGGGCGCGCGGACACCTGCGGAGTTGGCGAAAACTGCACATAATCAATCATTCAAGAAAGCCTAGCGTTGCGGAACGGAAGGCAAAAGTAACGGGGAACAGGGTTTAGGGTGCGGAGATGGATGCAGTGCGCTCTGTGTGAAAGATGCGCAGAGCCAAACGAGGGGGTGAAAAGATCAAGAAGGCAGGCAAGGGATGTTCAGTTCGCCAATGCAGAACAACGAGCGAGGGCCGAGGGTTGAAGGAGGACGACGAGCGACAAGAGGTGGCCGACCGACGGCGATCAAAGCAAGGGCGAACACGCGGCAGATGCAAACTCAAAAATCGCAAAACACGAAGCGGCGGGCGCAGCTTTTGACAGCTGCCAGAGAGACGACGGAGACCGAAAAACAACAACCACCATCGCGCTGCGCACAGTTTCAGCAGCAGCCTTGGGCAATAAGACAGCAAGGGCAAGGTCGCAGGTTTGTCGGTGGACAGTGAAGCGAGCCAATGGACTACGAGGGCGAGGCGGTGAATTGCACGTTGGCAAACTTGGCCGACCAGCGAAAGAAGGAGCTTTGCAACAAGGAGCAAAGAGCAAAGAGCAAAGAGCAAATAGTCCATGGTCTTGGGGTTGCGGACGTGAGTCTGAGCTATCGTAGATGTGCGTCTACCGACTTCTATGCATGCGTTTTCAACAACTGCACAAGCGAAGCCCGAACGGACACACCCTCGACCCTCACTTATCGCTCTCTTGTCTCTGCTCTCCCATCTCGAGGGCTTAGGGTTCATCGATCGGGCTCAGCAATCAAATTACGACGAAAGCTAGATTCAAGCTTTCATCGAATTTCAATTTCTACATTGTTAAAACGCTAGATCTGCTCTACCACCACGTTGTGAGGCGCAAATTCCAAATTCCTCACCCTTTGCAGCTGGCGTTTCTCTCTTTTGTGCAAGTGAGATGCGGCAGACTAACGGCATACATGCAGAAACAACGCTTAGCGGCGAGCGACATCAATCGGTAAGTCATTGTGGCCATGGCTCAAGCGACTCTGCGTTGCATCCGCACCTTCCAGCAGGCCCGCTCTCAATCTTCCGGACAGCAATTGGTTCAGCGTGGCACGCGGTTAACGCTACTGCACCAGACGCACGTTTCCAAACAAATCCTAGCTTTGCCCGACTCGTATTGCTCGATAGTGACAGTGACTTTGCCTTGAAAGCATCAGGGGGTTTTCATCCTGTGAGCATGGATTTGTGCGTCCCGCTCTCCTCCCGAAAGTGGCAGGACTCCAGAGCAAGAATCAAGCCGGGCTGCATCCTGGGAGAGCGTGGTACCCTCTGAGACGCAGTCTTCCAGCAAAAAAGGCCAGAGAGCCAACTTCGGGACCAGGTCTTGCATACACACCTTGCAGCTGGGCGACGTTACCTTCGCCCCGAACGTCCAGGTTGTCCACATTCGAGCAAGATGAGATCTGCGCAACACACGTCTCGCACCCATGTCTTACCGGCTGTCGATGAAAACGCTGACATACGCTACAAGCTTACGCTAGCAACAGATATCCGAATACATTACTTCATGGGAGCGGGGCGACGGTGTTGCTACCGCTGATGACGATGATCTTGCCAGGATGACGAGAAGCATGAACACGACATGCAAGCCAAACCCTCGTCTCGCTGTTCATGCCGACATGCCTGTGACCGCCGGTCGATGTGCAGGCCTCTCTTCCGGAAACGCGCGTGCAAAAGCCACCCGCCAAAATCGCGCGTCTACTCGTTCTCGCTCCGAGCATCCCGCGATTCAAAGGGCCTGACGTATCCTCGGCTATCGCCGTTCTGCGCCACGAGATTTCTGGCGCCCTATACTGCCAGCATCGCTTCAGCATCCCAGATGAATTCAAATTCGCGTGGCCATCAACTCGCCAACGGGTGTATGACGACCTACGGTACACTGAACATCCGGATTGTTCAGAAGCAAGCACTGGCGCGCTTCAATCACGGAACGGTCCAAGAAAGGACTTCGGCACAGGATTTAAAGCAAGCCAGGCTCGACGCTGCTATCGTATAATTTGGTGTAACTTACTGATGTCGTTGCTGCTAGCACCAACCGCTTCTGAGCCGCGTGATGCTTGCTCGGCGTAGACCGTTCCTCTCGCTTTGGTGTTAGCGTCGCCTTAGCTGGTGCCCTGATTTACAGACGCTTGCGTCTTCATCGACACGCGTTTGCGCTGGCCAGAATTCTGATGTAAACCTCCTGTCGATGTAAACCTCCTGTTCGCTTCGCAGCCGTCGCAAGCGTTGCCTCCACAAATTTCGCTTGACCCCCCATATGGATGATGTGGAGCGAGGCTTATCCTATTATTGGAATGATTCATGCGTTTGTAGCTCCTATCCTGATCGCTTGCATATCGACAAGCCTGGTCGTTCGACAACTGCACGACCCTCTGAATAAAGGTCCAGAATATGGTCAGGGTGAGAGGCCTCGCGATTCGAGCTCCGTCCTGCATGTTTCGCCGGCGTTTTCTCCTTTCCGCTCCGAAGTCAGCATACATTACCTCTCCGCGGCGTCACAGCCGTCGATGCCAGGCTGAGTGTACCGCGATGTCTTCTCATCGGAGAAGCCGAAGCTTTTCCATGCTCACAATCGTTGATGGCGTCTGTGATCTCCTAGCTTGCTTGCGGCTGGTGGCAAACCGAAGACGCAGCGTCATCGAAAATCTCATCTACAGAGACTTATTATTAACATTGATATTAATATTAATATTATTCACGTACACAGGCTTTTTTTCTGAAAGCTCACATGAGAATGAAGGAGGTGCGAGAAATGCAAAGGAATTTACGCTAATAAACAAGGTTGGGCCACTGCTATTGTTAAAAAGTGACTAGCGTAGCCAAGACCACGATGCTGGGCTTGATCAACGACCAAGGGCCCAATCCCTCGCTTCGCCTTGAATCATGCACACGAGGGCTATATGTCAGCAGCTTAGGTTGCAGCAACTTCGCGCCGGTGATCTGCACGCGCTTTCCGCCTGTCAAAATAATACGTCGGTCTGTCCGCCTCGGGCAATTTACCTCCTGTTATCTGCTGCCAGCATTTCTTGCGTAGCGTCGTCTCCTCAGTCTTTGACGACATGTTTCAACGATGCAGGGATCAGCCTCGGAAACGGTTTCCTCTTCTTTGCTGGTGGATTGGATTGCATGTGCATTTCAAGCCCCGTCCCTTCGCTGCTATCTCATGCCTCGCGTCCAATTCTTGCTTGGCCCCCCTCCCCAGACTCTTGGCTCTTGGCTCTTGACTGCTGGCTGCTGGCTCACTGGTGCTTCGCTTGCGTTGATGCGTGGCGTGATGTGGTGCACCTCTACACAGCCCATTGCATCAACTCTGCGTGCTTTGATCGCTGAAGAAGACAATTGGACCCTTTCATCTAAGCTTTCTGTCAGCTGCATGGTCTTGAACCGGACTAGCTCCGCCGACAGACGCATCAAGACAGCAAAGCTTGATTCCCGAGCCAGAGAAACTAAAGTCAAAGCTTCACGTTGAGCATCATGTCCTTTGGCGCTGAGTATTGTCTTTGCTCTTGCTCTTGCTCTCGCTCCTGCTGTGCCTCTGGGTTCTGGGTGTCATCCTCGGGATCTGTCTTGGGCTTCTCACAGCCACATCCACCACGTTTCAGCACACACCTCCAGGCTCACAATCCTCAACTGCTGCTTCTTCACCCAGGATCCCCAGCTGAACTCGCTTCAGGCGGCTTTGCACGAAACGACAGGGACAGTATAGGCAGAAAGTGGGCGCGATTCATCATCCCTTCCCTGTCAAACTCCCACTCCTCAATTGCTGAACCGCGCCCACTCTCGACTTTGGTATCTTGCACTGTCCCTCTAGCGTGTGAGTTGGCGGTCTCCACTGTGATCGCCTCATCGTTTCTTCCCACCAACTTCTGCTCCTTCGCATGTCTTCCGATCCAGTTGCGGCTCTTCCGTTCCTCGTCATCCTTCAAGTTGCCAGTGTTTCGCTTCAGCCGAAAAAAAGTGCACCCTCTCCCTCCGCCCCGTTCAGCTTTGGCAGCTAGCACCAGCACGAGCTCAGTCGACCGTCTCTCAAGGGTTGAGTTCGGTACCCAAGTGGCCGTCGGACATTTATCGTTCCCACGATCCCTGCTTCCTTTTCCACAACGAGCCCCTCCTCATTGATCACAGCATAGCCTCATTCGCGCTACCACTGCGATAAGCTCCGTTCCTTGCGGCCAATCTGCATCTTCGACTCGTATATATCAGCCCACCGCTTCACCGCCCTTCCGGCTCCCATCGTCGCTCTCTGTTTCTGTTTCTGGCATCCACGCCTCATCAACCGGGTTCTACCGTCGCCTCTCCGCAGCAACACCACCTCGTTTCGCATCATGTCGAGGCTCTTTGCCATCCTCGCAACAAGCTTGCTCCTCCTACTTTCGGCGACGCATGCACAATCGAGCGACCAAACCACGCTCTATGCCGACACCTCTTGCAACTCGGTAAGCATTCGTCGCCCCGCTTCCCTCGTCTCTCGTCCGCGTTCGTCAAGTTCTAATGCTGATCTTGACTCGCCTGTTCTTGCTTGTCCTTGCAGAACCTATGCCTTCGAGCCGTGTACAGTCCCTCTGAGAAGAGGATGAACATGACCATGTCAGCGAACGGCGGTGGTGCCCCGATGGGCTGGTACGCTGTCGGTACCGGTAGCAAGATGGATGGTTCCAACATGATGGTGAGTGCGATTCCACGAAGGTACAACGTTTCAGGCACAGCGACAGCACCGCCCATTTTGGTCGTGCCTCCATCGGTTTCATGCCCTGACCGGTCGTTTCTCTTCCTTTTGCCGCTTTCTTATCGCGTTCACAGATTGGATGGGTGGATACTACAGGGAATGTCGTCATGTCGCAACGTACCGCTTCTGGACATAGCGACCCGACGACCAGCATAAAAGCACTCGCCGCCAACCTCGAGACGAGGCACTCCTTCTCCAACAGCTCTGGCACGGTCTGGGCTTGGTCGTTCCCCATGTCTAGCTCCGACACGACCCCTTCTGCTTCGACGCCCTTTATCTGGGCCTCCAACAAGAATGACAATCCTGCTTCGAGCACGAGCGCCTCGATCAAACGCCACACTTCCTACGGCTCTATGACCTTGGACCTCACAAAGCCTTACTCGGCTACGTCTTCGTCGTCTACCGGTAGCAACAGCGGCAGCAGTAATCCCGTGACGCCAGCAACGGATGGAGGCAACCTCAACCAATCGAACCGCCTCTTGAACAGGAGCAACAAGCTGATCATTGCGCACATGGTACTGATGATCGTCGCTTGGTTCGTCCTCGTCCCTGCCGCCATTCTCGTCGGCCGTTTTGGCCGTACCTTTTTCACGTGGTTCCCTGTGCATCGCAACATCCAGATTGCCGCATTTTTGCTCGTCCTCATCGCCATGATTCTCATCATCGTCGAGGTCGGGTCTGGCGAGCACTTTGACAGCACGCATGCCAAGGCCGGCCTGGCTATCTTCATCATCATGTTTGTGCAAATGGTGCTGGGCGCTGTCGGTCACAAGACAAAGCGCTTCAACCCTTCGAGGATCGTCCACGCCGTCATCGGGCTTGGCGTCACGATTGCCGCTGTTTGGAACTCGACCGAGGGTCTCTCGCTCTGGCAGTGGGGTCCACCTCGATGGGCGAGCTGGATTCTGTGGATTTGGGCTGCCTTGCTCGCTGTCGCATACTTGGCGGGCCTGACGCTGCTGCCTCGTGACTTGCGACAGTGGCGAGAGAAGTCCGAAAGCTCGCGCAGCGAAAAGCAATACCTTGGTCTTCAGCACAACTCTTCGCCAGGAGCCTCAACGCAGCAGTATTCGCCGAGCGACCAGCCTCCGTTGCATCCTGGCTGGGGTGCACCGCCGCTTCAACAGACACCTTCGCGAGCCTATCAAAGCTACGCTCAGCAGCAGCACGATGCTCTAGGCAACCGGGACTAAATGCTGGCCAAGATCACAGTCGCCACAGCTCTGTCTAATCCACCAATGCAAGCCCGTTTCTTCGTATGACACTGTGAATCGCAATGCGCATGGGCGTGGCAGAAGCCGGATGCTGTGCGTGTGAACAAGTGTGTACGTATGTAGCACACGGCGCGAGCTATCTCGGCCGCTACAGCCTGGTGAGTCGAGACAGGATTGCCATGGAGAGCTCGCGCGCCACAATTCACTCGATCTCGAACGACTCGCGTGGGCCAGCTGCTGGCCGCGAACCAGGCTGGCAACTTTGTCCAGGAGAGCTTAGAGATGCATCTGCACAGGGCGTGCTGCCTCTGTCGTGTGCTTGCTGCTTTGGCGATGTCCCGACGACTTGAACAGAGCCGTGCGTCTCGGCAGAGCCGCGTGCCTACACCGAGAGTCTTTTCAGCGACAGATCGTGGATTGATCGCGAGATAGACTGGTCACTATCTTCTAGATGAATTATTAGAGCATCTCGACTCTTCTGACACAGGCGTGAGCGCTCGAGCGCTGAAATTTAAAATCCTCGAAGAACTGGAAAACGTGTTCGAGAAGCGGCTGGAAGGCGCTTGATGAATGTGGAGGCGACGTGACCTTTCGAGAAGCTCTAATTTTCCACATGATAGGGTTGGGTGGCTTTTTTATAGCGTGTCTCACCAGTGTCAGCATGCACGGATGCGTCCGCAAAGCTGAGTTTTCTCCAGTCAGATGTCGAAAAAGTGGGGTCCGACCAAAATGGTTTATACTACAGTGCTGAGCTGCCACACTATCGTGCTCCTTGACTGAATCATCAAATCAACTAGCAAGGGAAGGACACACAGCTGTTCTACACCGCATCCTCATCCAGACGACAATCATATAAAAGCATTCCCCCAGCATCGTCTCATTTGCATTCCGTTACATCCATTGCTACCCCGACCATCGATACCCCCCATTCACCATACCACAGAATGTCGTTCGAATTCACAGACAGAGCACAGGCGTCGGTGTCGGCCGCGCTTCAGCTCGCCAAGGACCACTCACACCCTCAGGTCAGCCCGGTGCACATTGCATTGGCTCTCCTGACTGACGACACATCCAATTCGCAAGGTGTCCAGTCGACCAACGAATCAAGCCAGTCGCTCTTCAAAAGCATTTGCTCTAAAGCTGGGGTCGACATCAAAATCTTTGAAGACAAGCTCCGCACCACAGTGCGCAAAATTCCGTCCCAATCCCCACCACCCGACGATATCAGCCTTTCGAGCCCAGCGCTCAAAGTGCTCAAGGAGGCCGAAAGCCAAAAGAGCACTCAGCGAGACGCTTACATCGCACAGGATCACATTCTTCTCGGACTCATCCAGGACAACACCATCAAACAGCTTCTCAAAGAAGCCGGCCTCGCCAACGAACAACTGATCAAGACGGCCATCACGCAAGCGAGAGGCGGGCGACATATCGATAGCAAGAGTGCAGAAGCAGGCTACGACGCTCTTGCCAAGTACTGCACCGACCTCACCCAGCTCGCCGCCGAAGGCTCCCTTGACCCCGTCATTGGCCGTGATCAGGAAATTCGACGAGCTGTGCGTGTCCTCTCGAGAAGGACCAAGAACAACGCCGTCCTCATTGGCAGCCCTGGTGTCGGCAAGACCGCCATCGTCGAAGGTCTCGCACAGCGTGTCGTCGACCGCGATGTTCCCCCCAACCTCCTCGGCAAGATCCTCAGCCTCGACGTCGGTGGTCTCATGGCCGGTGCCAAGTATCGCGGCGAGTACGAGGAGCGTGTCAAATCGGTGCTCTCGGACATTGAAAAAATGACCGCTGACGGTACCCCCTGCATCCTCTTCATCGACGAGATGCACCTTCTCATGGCCGGCCAGGGGAATTCGGGAGGCGGCATGGATGCTGCCAACCTGCTCAAGCCCATGCTGGCCCGTGGCAAGCTCCGCGTCATCGGTTGCACCACCGCCAACGAGTACAGGCAGTACATTGAAAAGGACGCAGCACTCGAACGCCGATTCCAGTCGATCCTCGTCAACGAGCCCACCGTCGAGGACTGCATCGCTATTCTCCGAGGCATCCGAGACAAGTACGAGGTGCACCATGGCGTTCGCATCCTCGATTCAGCTATCGTTTCGGCAGCACAGCTCGCCAAGCGTTATCTCACCGATCGACGCCTTCCTGACTCGGCCATCGACCTGGTAGACGAGGCCTGTGCCGATGTCAGGGTCTCGCGGGAGACCGTACCGGAGGAGGTTGACAAACTCGAGCGAAAGCGTCTCCAACTCGAAATTGCCGTCCATGCGCTCTCGCGAGAGAAGGACGCCCAATCCAAGCAGTCGCTCGAAGAGACCAAGAAGCAGATTCAAGCCATCGACGACGAGCTCGCTCCCATCAAGGCAGCCTTCGAAGCCCAAAAAGCCAAAGGCGAAGAGATCAACACTGTCCGACGCAAGATGGAAGAAGTTCGAGCAAAGATCGCCGAGGCCGAGCGTCGCTACGATCTCGCCACCGCCTCTGATCTCAAGTTTTACGCGCTGCCCGACCTCGAGACCAAACTGCAACAGCTGCAGGCTGCCGAACGCAAGCGCGAGGAGGAAGGCCTCAACTCGGACAACAACGCCGTCACCGCCGACTCGATTGCCGCCATCGTCTCGCGCTGGACTGGCATCCCCGTCTCGCGCATGCTCGAATCGGAAAAGAACAAGCTGCTGCGTCTCGAGCGCACCTTGGCCAAAGAGGTGATTGGCCAGGACGAAGCGGTCAAGAGCGTCGCCCAGGCCATTCGACTGTCTCGCTCCGGACTCGCTGACGCCAACCGACCCATCGCCTCGTTCCTCTTTGCTGGTTCCTCCGGTTCCGGTAAGACGCTGCTGAGCCGAACGCTGGCCAAGTGCATGTTTGACTCGGCCGATGCCATGATTCGTATCGACTGCAGCGAGTATTCAGAGAAGCACTCGATCTCGCGTCTTATTGGCGCGCCGCCTGGCTACGTTGGTCATGACGAAGGTGGTGTGCTGACCGAAGCGGTGCGACGCAAGCCGTTTAGCATCGTTCTGCTAGACGAGATCGAGAAGGCCGCGCGCGAATTCATTCAGCTCTTCCTTGGAGTGTTGGACGAAGGACGTCTTCAGGACAGCCAAGGTCGCCAGGTGTCGTTCCGCAACACGATCATTATCATGACGTCCAACCTGGGCTCGGCGTACATCAACGAATCTGAAGACGAAGCGATGAATGATGCGACGCGCCAGCTCGTGATGAACAGCATCAAGACCGCCATGCCGACTGAATTTGTCAACCGAATTGACAGCATTGTGGTATTCAGCAAACTCTCGCGTCGCAACGTCAAGTCGATTGTCGATGTGCGTCTGCGCGAGGTTGAGCAGCGCATCCACGCCAACGGCGGCAAGTCGAAATTGAAGCTCGACGATGCAGCCAAGGACTTTTTGGTCTCGATCGGCTTTTCGCCCACGATGGGTGCGCGTCCGCTCAACCGTGCTATTCAGCAGGAGCTGCTCTCGCCTCTGTCGATCCTGATCTTGTCGGGCAGGATCAATATCAAGGACGATGCAGCGATCCACGTGCACTTTGATCCGCACAGGAACGGCCTGGTGGTGCTACCCAACCACGAAGGCAACCAAGCCAATGGAGCCGAAGACGAGCCAATGTCGGACGACGATGACGACGAGGACCTCGACGATTACGCAAAGATCGAAGAGGATCCGCTTGACTGAATCTCTGCAAGGCCATCTTGACCACTCACCATCCACCACTCAGACATCGTTTTGAAGAAGAGCACACACACACACACACACACACACAACCCTCCTCGCAGCAATTCCTTGATTTCTCTCTGATGATCGCATCCTGTCACGTCCGCATCTGTACTGTCACCAAAGTCTGTTCTCGTCATGCAATCCATGGGTCTGTTCCAAAACGCTTCGCCTTGCGTCTTTTTCGCTGTTGGACCTGAGAGCATCTTGTCTCCGCGTGATGAGAATTTGCATCTGACCATTTTTTTAAGCTGTCCATCGACCAAAGCGGACGTCATCTTGGCAAGCACTGGCTTGAAATCAAATTTTGTGCTGCTGCTGCTGCTGTGCAGCCTCGCGACTCTTACCCAACTGTCCGCTCTCGATCAGCTTTCCTTCGACCGCCTTTTCCACCTGAGGGATCAACTCTTTCAACTTTTCCCAATCGTTTCCGATCAAACTCACGTCGACGCCGTTGTTCCACTTTGGGTAGCTGCCGACCTTGATTTCGAGGGGTTTGCACTTGTCGGTGAGTTGGACGAGGAAGGGCGAGATGTTGGATTCGGGGAGACGGGTGTGGATGAGGACGCGGTAGGGGCGGGGGCGGTTTGGGTCGAGAGGGAGGTAGGATTCTAGGCCGTCGATGAGGGCTTCAAAGAGTCGGGGGACGCCGGGGAGGATGCAGAGTTTGCCTGCCATTCGTACGACGGGTACCCAGAGTTTTTCGGTGGGGAAGATGACTTCGGCGTCTTGTGCGGGGAACAGCGCCATTCTCTTTCGCGCCGTGATCATTTCTTCCGTGATAGTCGAGGTATTGACCTGCCTCGCCTTCAAGTTTTCCGCCATTCTCCGAATTACCTCTTCATCATACACCAACTCTCCATCTTTACTAAACGCTTTTGCCATCGACTGATACGTGATATCGTCGGGCGTGGGACCGATGCCACCCGACGAAACCACAAAATCAAACTGAGACGTCAAGCGCTTGGCTGCCTCGACAATTACGTCTTCATCGTCCGGAATCACTTCGATGCGCTTGAGATCGATCCCAAGGTCAAAGCAGAATTTGGCAAAGTAATTGGAGTTAGAATCTTTGGTCTTGCCGTTGAGCACCTCGTCGCCGATGATGAGGCAGGCAGCGGTCGAGATGTAACGGTTGGGCGAGCCGAGCGGGTTGGAGTTGGAAAAATCGGGCAAAGGAGTTTTGGTGAATGTGGGCATGACGGGTTCCGGTGCAGCTGCCGAGGCCGAGGCGGAAGCAGGAGCGTTAGAAGTGGAAGACATGGTGATTGCTCGATGCCCGATGATTGCGGTCGGAGGCCGGAGGGCGGAAATGGGAGAATAAACGATGGTACGTGCTGCAGAAGATAGGGTGAATCGAGCTGCTGGACGAGCCAACATGAATGAGACGGCGAGGTGGATGTGCGGTGCTATGTAGAAGAAGCCTAGGTGATGATGGCCACGAACCAAGGTGCACTTTGTTAACTTGCGCCCGGACCAGATGCACTGCATGGAACCGCTCATACAAGGATGCACCTTTGCGTAAGAATTTCTCCACATCTCGATCCCTTTTCTCGGCCCAACATTGTTTATAAACGTAATCCCACATTTATTTACGGAATATGTAAGTTCAGGCTGTTCTCATGTTTGCCTGACAGAACAGTGGATAGCATCACACAGTCTGGCAAGGCAAGGATACGGATCTGTGATTGAGTTCAACCCGTCTCACAGTTACATGACAGAACGATCCAGATAGTGATCAGCGCGCGCATTCACTGTCCACAGGCAGCCGTCCAAACTGCATCGCCCACCTGCACTGCATTCGCCTTCTTGACCTGCTCGGCAGCCAAAAACTCGTCCAGCGCGCATCCACCAAACTCGTCGGTCTTGCACAAGGTAGCCAGATCGAACGGCGCCTTGTTGAGGTGCAGCTGGATCAACTCCTTGTTCTTGCTGGGGCAGCTCACTTTGCGCCACTCCATCTGCGCTGCAAATGGGACCTGATAGCTCGTCCTCCACTTTCGCTGTGGGTTGATGGGGCCATCGACGGGGAATGACGGGTCGTAAGCGAGGCCGAGCGCGGTGAGGATGTAATCGATCGTCGTATCGTGGCCAAAGTCGAAGAACAGGGATCGCTGCGCGCCGTTTGGCTCCTTGAACAGTTGCGGCTGGGTGAGTCGTTCGGTGAGGTTCGAGACGAAAAGCGAGCCCATGACTTGGCCCGAGTTGTTGGGAAGACCGTAGCCAAAGGCACCGCGCATGAGCAGATCCAGCTCGTACTCGAACTGCTTGATCTGCTCGGGCGAAAAGACACCACACCAGTTGGACTTGGCTACCGAGCCTTTGGCTGCCAGCTCGTACGCACACGCCCACAGCATCCCATGTACGTTGTCGGCAGTAAAGTTCAATCCGGGCCACACGTCCTTGACTTCTGCATTGAGCTGGGCAGCGATGGGCGGGAGGTAGACTGAGCCCCATTCGGCCGCGGGTTTGGCACCGGAAGAGTAGGTCCAGTTCTTGCATGTCTCCATCGGTGTAATGTAACTCTTGACGCCTAGGCTTTCGCTGATGAGATTGAGCGTGCCCGTCGAGTTGTAGTTCTTTCCAAGATAACCAGCAGCGAACCACTGTGCACTTTCCACCACACGATCCTGCTGACCGGCCAGGAAGAGCGTCGTGTTGTGACTGGGATAGTCGAGCTTCATCTGGACACCATGGTCAAAGAGCTGTCTCCTGCCGACGGCGGTCAAATCATCTTGTTTGAGATTAGCACTACTCCAGCCGCCGCCATTGTCCATCAAGAAAGCAAACTTGCTTGGCACGGCGGATCGAGGAGAAAGCAGAAGCGAAGTACGATTGTTGAGGTAGTACGAAAGGTTCCGTATGGTGCCAATCTCCTGCGAGATGGGTCCACGAGATCCATGTCGGTGAATGAGCGATACTTGCGAGACGTGGCAGCCGGATGGGACGCCGAGCGAGAGGTGATCCGGGATGGGCGCATCAAAGTAGGGAGAGAGGTTGCCCAGGTGGTGCTCAAGCACAAACTTGCCGTGGCCGTCACTGTTGCGAGGGGCGAGCGAGGGGATAGCAGAGCCCAGGGAGAGCGTCGCCAGCTGGCAAAGGAGCAGCAGCGCTACTGCTGAAAACGTCTTGACGCTTGCGCTCAACATTGTGTGACCCTTTGGCAGAATAACACCACTGGAAGCGATGTTGGATGAAGACGAGAGACAAAAGTTTGTTGGATGCGTGCCACAACGGGGTTATTTATACGAGCAGCGCTAGCCTCGCCTTGCTCATTCCAAGGCCTTTTCTTCTAAATCTCATCTCCTTCACAGATGCTCCTTTTGCATGACTATCTCTGCATCCGCCGCCGGCTATTGAACTGTGTCTATCGTGAACCTTATCGTGCGCTGCTCTCCGAGCCGCTTTCTTCCCCTTAGCCTCGTTTCGCAACTTTTTCGCACGTGGCTCTGCATCCGATCCCGATGTTCTAGTGTCTATTGCGAGCCCCTATCGTGGAACCCACCCCACCTTTGTTCTCGAAGTCAGTTCCTCCTGCAGAACGATCCGCAAATGGAAGATTCACACGTGTCTCTGACTAGGTCGCCGCGGCTGAGATGTAACGTTGAGCCTTATCATCAATCACTTCTTCCCCCCACGCTGAACGGCTGCTCGGATCATTGAATCCCCCAAGCCCCGCCTGAACCCCCTTGCCGACCCCGGCGGCTGCTCGGGCCCTACTTTTGGCTTAGTCTTAATCAAGCTCCACAAGAGATTTCTGGTGTGCTGACGAGAAAGTTTTTGACCACTTCGGACAGCCTCAAGCCGATGCGGGAAGGCAAGCTAAGCGAGCTTTTGATGGACTTTTCCGACTCGCCAACTTGGACAACCGAGCCAAAGGCTTGGCCGAGCGCCTTCTTCACGCCTTGTACTCTCTGCGCGCCCAAACGCCGATTGCCTTTCCTTTTTTCGAGGATTTGGAGCGGAGCACTGTCGACCGCCGGAAAATGGAATAGTTGGATTGTTAAGTTCACAATTGCGAAGGAAGAAGGAAGCACAAACTCTAAATTTGTGTTGGTAGATTCGGTTGGCTTCTTGCACAGCTTCGAACTTCACCCTCGGCCCTGACTTTGACTCACCATGTCTTACATCTAGATAAGGTATTAAAGTTGCTATTTCTTGTATGAACCCCGCGTTGTATCGAGTCTCGGGTGTTATCATCTCATCTTTTGATGAAAGATGGGGGGGGCAGCTTAACATGAGTCGAATAAAGAGGAACTTTGCGTGGGGGGAAGCTGAGAATGCTGAGAAAATCAACCAACTCGGGCGCGTGGAAGCCGGAGCAGGCTGCAGACAGCCGATAGTAGGCAGCAGCCAATTCAAAAAATGCCAAGAACTGAAGCCTCTCCAATTGTGCAGCGGTGAAACGCGGGTGAGCCAACGAGGGATAGATAGAGAGATAGAGAGCGCGCCAAGAGACCAACACTGCTCCAACGCAACCAACACTTTTTTCCGGTCCAACACCATCATCATCCCGAGCGCCTCTTCATTACTTTGCTCAGAGATACGCTTCGACATTATCATATTCATCATCTTTATCATCGTCACATAGATCTTGTCTCTAACCATAGTACGGAAAATGGAACGAGATTTCACCGTCCTCTTCCGCATCCGGCCCTCCTTTCTCCCTACATCGCCCACCCCACCTCTGATCACCGCCGACGCCACCCACACCACCACCACCGTCCTCGAGCCGCGCACCAACGTCCACACCTCTACCACACACAACACACACACGTTCACCTCCGATCACTGCTATCTTCCCACCTCGACTACCCAAGATCTCTTCACCACGCATGTCGATCCACTCATCCCCTTTGTACTCTCGGGAGGCTACGCGACGGTGCTCGCGTATGGCCAAACAGGGTCGGGCAAGACGCACACGCTTAGCGCATGTTCACGCCTAGCCATCACTTCCCTCTTCACCGCCAATGCGGGCAAATGCGACATATCGCTCCAAGCCATCGAGATCTACGGCAAGAACAAGGTCAACGATCTTTTCGATGCTACCAACGCGCGTGTCTTGATTGCGGAAAACATTGCTGGATCGAGCACGTTTGCTAAAGCCACCATCAAGACGGTCTCGTCTTCAGAGATGATGCTGGACGAGGTGGAGAGTGCATGGTCGCAACGTATAACGCGCGGAACGGAAAAGAATCCGCAAAGTTCTCGAAGTCACGCCTTGATCCGTATCACGTGCCAACCACGATCGGATAAGAATGCGACGCCCGGTGTGCTGCAGCTCGTCGATCTGGCCGGTAGCGAGAGAGCCGCCGATCACTCGCCTGCCAGTGGCAAGGAAAACAACGCGCAGCGCATGGCAGAGACCGTAGCGATCAATACCAGCCTCATGACGCTTAAGAGCTGCATTCGTGCCCGCACGTCACCCGCGCCTCCACCGACAGCAGGTGGAGCGGGTACAGCGGCAGCGGTGCCCCACATCCCGTTCAGAAGCAGCAAGTTGACGCTTGCACTCAAAGAAGCATTCGATCTATACTCTCGTCAACCCACACACACATTGTTGATCGCAACCGCCAGCCCGGACGTGGTCGATGTCGCGGCGACGCTCAACACTCTCCGCTATGCTTCTGCACTCGTAGCCGCACCGCATTCACGTATCGAGCTGCAGCCCGATCCACAGGGTCGCAATGTCTTTTTCTGGTCCAACGCGCGGCTCACCGAATGGCTCGCAAAATACTCTGCACCTCTCCTCTCGCCTCAATCCGTCACCCAGGTGCTTGACGGCATGGACGGCAGCCGCTTTGCCAAGATCCCCGAAGGCGAGTTCTACACGCGCATCTCCACCGTTCTACCCGAATCCCAGTGGGGCACCAAGCAACAGACACTGGCCAAAGAGATCTATCTCAAGTGGTGGAAGCTCGTCATTGCCTCGCGAACCTTGAGCCAGAAAGCGCTAGAACACGAGTGGAAGCTCCGACAGAAGGAAAAGGTCAAGAGGGAGGAGGACGAGACGAGGCAGGATAAGGATGTGCAGCGACTGCTCAGAATGCCCAGCATCGCTGCTGCTCCCACGAGTGCCTGAGCGACCAAGCTTTATTCGAGTTGGAAACATTTGCATGTTGAAGAAGATATCAGACATGTCCCCCGTCCCAGTTCTTTTATGCACTCCTCTTGCTAAATTTGTTTAGATTTGTACCAGAACATGCAATGCAAGAAACCCCCCCCCCCCTCCTCCCCTCCTCAAAAGGCAAGCGAAGGAGCGAGAGAAGAGCTGAGATTGCAGGTCGTCAGAAGCAGCTCCACTGATGCGCACATTTACGACATGTCACCGTTGACCCACGGAATGACATTCTGCTTCTGACCTGTCAAGGTGAGCGTTGTGGTCGCCAGAACCTCTAGATCCTCGTCAGCGGATTTTGTGTCGAGCTCCAATGTATACTCGCCCGGGTACAGGATCTCATTGCCCTCCTTATCGGCTCTCGCAAGCGCTGCTTGGGTGACGGCCACTTTGACCGATCGCTTTTCGCCCGGAGCGAGGTTCTTGACCTTTGTGTAGCCGACGAGCGAGCGTTTGGGATGCGGGGCGGGACCCGTGCTGGATCGAGCAAAGAGAAGCGCCGCGTAGTCCGAGGTGGTGTCGCCCGTATTGGTGAGCACCACCTCTACGTCAGCGATCGTTTCGTGTTCCGCGTGTTTCAGAGACGTGGTTGAGCCGCTCGGGATGGCGTAGTCCGATGGCTTTATCAGCGTGGCGTGGAAGGTGGTATAGTGCAGACCGTAGCCAAAGGGATAGGTAGGTGTACCGTCGTACCACTTGTACGTCCTTCCCGGGTAGCCAGCGGTGGTATTGGGTCGGAGAGCCATCTGACTCTCTGCCAACCCGTCGACATAGCTCGCGGGATACTGCGTGATCGGCAACCTCCCCGCCGGCGCCGTTCTCCCCGCCAACACATCCGTCACAGCCAACGCACCGCTCTGCCCTGGATACCCCGCCCACACCAGTCCCCCAACCTTTGCGTTCTCCTTGAGCGTAGCACCATCAATCTGTCCTCCACCAAATTGCACCACAATGAGCGTCTTGTTGAGCTCTGCCAACTCGTGGATGAGCCGAAGCTGGTTGGCAGGCCACGTGATGTTGGTACGGTCGAGCGATTCGCCTTCGACTGTGGGGTCGATGCCGCCGGCAAAGAGGATGATGTCTGAATCGCGAGCGAGGTTGAGCGCGGTAGAGGCTACATTGGCGTCGTAGGGTCCTTCGATCGACGTGCCGTTAGTCCAGGAAACGGAAGCATCGCTAAACGTGCGTCTGGCAGCATCGTGCATCGTGATGACAAATGGCGAAGGTCCGGCGTAGTTGCCACGCAGCGCAAATGTGGCGTTGCTGTAGGGTCCGATGATGGCGATCTTTTTGCCCTTGGTATCAGTCAATGGCAGCGTCGAATCTTTGTTCTTGAGAAGCGTCAACGACGCCGCCGCCGAAGCGTAAGCCAGATCCTGGGCCGGTTTAGCATTTACATCCTCCCAACCCAACTGCCTCAATGGCTGCCCCTCAGCCGCATCAAAGTAACCCAACCTCACCAACGAGCCAAACATGCGCGTCACCGCTCGGCGGATCGTCTTTACATCAGTCAAATTCTGCTCCACCGCCTGTTCCAAGTAATCCAAGTAGGTTGCACCGCAGTTCAAATCGGTCCCTGCATTCATGCTGTCCGCAGCAGCCTGGACATAGTTGGCAGCATAGTGGTGGCCATCATAGACATTGGCGATGGCGTCACAGTCGGATGTGACGTAGTTGTGCTGCTTGTCCAGCCCCCACGCTTTGCGCGCGAGCGTTTCGAGGTAGTATTTGGACGCAGAGGGCGGGACACTGTTGACCGCATTGTATGATGTCATGAGCGTCGTTGCCCCGCCATCACGGACACAGGCGCGGAATTGGGGCAGGTAGAAATCGGCCAGATCCTGCTTGGAAACCAGCGCATTGAACTGATACCGCTCTACGCCATCCCATTCTTCGAGATCGTAGGCGAGGTAGTGCTTGCACGTCGCAGCGACATTGAGCCGTGGATCGTCTTCTTGCGCACGCGGTCCCTGCAGGCCGTGCACCATCTTGACCGCATAACGCGACAGATGCAGCGGATCCTCACCCACCGTCTCCTGGCCGCGTCCCCACCTCGGATCGCGAAATGCATTGATATTGAGCGGGCTGTACAGATTCAAGCCTGCCTTGCCCGCATTGCTGTATGCACGCGTCTCGTTGGCAATGTGTGCGCCAACCTGCTGGTAGAGCGCATCGTCAAACGTAGCACCGAGGTTGATGATTTGCGGAAAGCTAGTTGCCGAACCGTACTCGGCCGACTCATCCGGGTTAAAATTGACACCTGGCGATCCAGCGACGCCGTGCAGAGCTTCGGTCCACCATTGGTAGTTGGGGATGCCAAGGCGCGCGACGCCAGGCGCATAGTTGATGGTGTTGTTGATGAGCTCCGTGGCATTGAAGAGATCAACGAGAGAAGAGGCACGGGTATAGAAGTCGAGCGAGGTGTCGCAGATGCCGTTGGTAGAGAGCGGGGGCGTGGTGCAGTCTGGAAAGGAAAAGTTGAGGTGCATAAACGCCAGCGGCGAAAGCGTGATGGATCGCTTGAGAAGCATCTTGGGCGAACAACAAGCGGGAGAGGAGGCGAGTGAGATGTGTAGATCTCTCTCTTGTTTCCAGCTGTGGCTGCAGGGTTTCTTGATGATACTGTGGGAAGGTTGGGCAGAAGTAAGAAACGGGGCGTATTTATGGGAGATGGGAGGGGGAGGGGGGGGGGGGGGGCGATATGCTGCTATACCTGACAGCTCCTCTTTGTTAACCCCAACTTGAACCCCCTTTCCTTCTCAGGGACCGATCCACTCAACTGTGGCCAGTAGACATCACATGTATCGCAACTGAGCCCCTCTCTATAGCCAAGGCGAGCCCCCTGCCGAGGGTGAGCTTCTTCTACGGGGAAGAAGGAACCTACTTGCACCGGCGACCCATCACGTTGGTCCTCCTCCCCACAACATCCTTCACAGCACCATCATCTCCTCCATTCAAAACAGCTCAAGCGAGACAGCCGAACGTCGCTAAAGGCCACCATATCTCCGCACTCTCGACAAGCGAACGACCACCCCACAACCGCCCGACGTCACGACCCCGTCTTCAGATCTCGAGGTCACCGGTGGCCAAACATTCCACCCTGTGATTCTCAGAACAGATCCGCACCAAACCGCCGACCTAGCGCCGTCTGCTAAGCGAGACGATTGTTGCACGAGAGAGCCCCAAAGCTTTTGTATTTGGAAGGGCGGCTACGGACGAGGCATTGTTGGCTCTCCCTTGCCTGCTCTCGCTCGGCAAAGTGGCATTTTCTTGTGGGGAAAAAAGCCAAATGCCACAAGCGAAGTACGCCGGTGCGCACCTGACACACACACACACACACACACACACACACACACACACACACACACACACACAGAGAACATGCAACAGCGCGGCGCGGGGCGTGCACTAGTGGACGGATCGGCATTCTTGTCCTTTCTCTTTTTATTCGCAGTCCGCTTCCGTCACACACGCCGCGTTACACCTTTGTTCCCGCCCGCCCATATCTGTGTTGGAGAGCAAGTGTCCGCCAGGAAACCAAAATTCATGCTTGGCTAAAGTTGCAATCGAGAGGAAGAGCTAAGTTGTGGGGTTCGCCGGTGAGAAATCAATGCTTTACGTCCTCCGCGCGGGTGGGGGGATTGGGTGCATGCGGGATCAGAGCAGACGAGAGGGTGCAGCAGCGGACCCTTGGGGCAGTCGGGGAAAAGATAGAGAGACAATGTCGCCATGAAGGACCAAGACGACGTCGCTGCTCTAGCATGAAAAGGTTCCCTATCCAACCTCAACCTTCACCGTGTGCATCTTTGCCGTCACATGTCCTAGCGGCCGGGTATCGAGCGTGTGGGATTTCTAGCACAGAAGCAAACAAGCTGACCGGGTCGAGACCACTGTGTACCCGTGTACAGTCAATCGATGGACGCCCTTCCGATCTGACATTTCCTCATGCCAACCTTTGAGATGAAGCATCAGAGGGACACGGGCAGGATCATGTGGCAACCAAGATTTATTGTTAGACCTTCTTTGTTTTTGGGTTTTACCGTAGTGTAGCAAGATCCCGCCTGGGTCTGGGAAGCGCTCGTGCGCGTATCGCTTGCTCCGAGTTCGAGTGTGGGCGTGGTTGAAATGGCGCATGGCTGGCTAGCTGTCTGTGCGTTTTTCTTTGGATTTTGAATTGCTTTTGGATTTTTGAGTCCAGACTGGATTTCACGCTGCAAAATTGGACAATCGTCATGGGACAGTCCGACCAGACGGTCTGGTCTGATCAAGCGTTTCTTGCACATCGACCACCATCTATTCACCATCCTACTACCGTCTTCTCTCATCGCAGTGTGTCTGCACATCGCATTGTATCGCCATCGCATTCAGCCGTAGTCTATTGACCCGCCACCATCACCCTCGGCGCGCGCAAATCGACGGAGTAACGGGCATCTTGTTTCATGTCCAACCATCCTCGCACCCATCCGTGTCAACAGCTGCTCCACATTGTCACCCTGCCTCTCACCATCACCATGGCAGTGCTTTCGAGATCGTTGTCGACGCTCACAGCCGGAGCCTTGCTGCTTCTGGCGTTGATCTCGCCACGCTCGCAAAAGCTGCGCTTCTACCTCAACTCGATCATCTATATTGCTGGCATGGGAATCTGTTCTGTTTGGGGCATCTTTGTTTCGCTCTTCCTCTCGCTCGTTCCTGGTCAGCGCTTGAACATCAACAAAGTGGTGGCGCGCTCCTTTTGGCGTCTCACCTCACCGCTCGTGGGCATCCGATTCGTCGTCGAGGGCGAAGAGCATTTCCAAGCCGCTCGACCCGCCGTCGTCGTCGGCAACCACCAAACCGCCATGGACATTCTGTATCTCGGTCGAATCTTCCCTGGAAACGCATCCATCATGGCCAAGAAGGAATTGCAATTCTTCCCTCTGCTAGGTCAGTTCATGAGCCTCTCGGGAGCCGTCTTTATCAACCGCAAAAACCTCAAGGACAGCATCAAGGCTTTCCAGCAGGTGGGGCAGACTATGAACGACAAGAAGCTTTCCCTGTGGATCTTCCCCGAAGGCACAAGGTCCGGTCTCGCCACACCCGATCTGCTGCCTTTCAAAAAGGGTGCCTTCCACCTAGCCATCCAGGCCGGTGTTCCCGTCGTCCCCGTCGTCTGTGAAAACTACAACCGACTCTTCGACTCGAAATCGCGCTTCGAAAGCGGCACCATTCGCATCAAAATCTTACCCCCAGTGCCCACCAAACATCTCACCACCGCAGACGCAAACGACCTCACAGAAAAAGTGAGGTCCATGATGCTGGAAGAGCTCAAGAGCATGGATGCAGAGCGTCAACGCGCCGACGTAGCAGGTGTCGACCAAGACGAGGCAAGAATGGGCGGCGTCGCTGGCTTTTTCGCCCGATTCGTCGGCGCGGGCAAGAGCTGGCAGAGCGTAAACAGGAAAGTCGACAGGAAGGAGCGCCAATTGCGAGAACAGGGAACCAGCGGCGAGAAGCCAGAAGACTATCATTTGGTGTCTGAGGGCCAGAAAAAGTCCAACTGAGCTGGGCTCCCCCCCTTTGTGCGCTCCCGAGGATCATCAAGCCAAAACAATTCGCTCTTTCTCTCTCTCCTTTGTAGATATAAACCTCGACCACCAGCAGCCCACTCTGAGCGCGATAGGGAAATCATAGCGTAATCATAGCGTACTTGTGTATTACAGTCCCACATTGCCACCGCAAGCATCAACTCTGAACCGCGCGCAACGGCGAAACCAAGCTCCTGACAAACGCACGCATCGTTTTGCCCGCATCCGCACCCCACATGCCCACCGAGACCTCGTCGCAGCATCGTTCAAATTCGTGCGTGTGCGAGACGAGATGCCAGTGCTGGTAGACGTATGTCTTGATGCGTGTGTGCAGCTGCGTGTACATGGATGTGGCGAGCAGCATGGGAAATGCCGACTGCGGCGTGAGCGTCGCTACCATGTGCATCGATGCGAGCCGCGAAAGGTCCTGCATGTGGTAGCGATGGGCTAGCTTGAAGATCGAGAGGGCGGAGGCGGGGCCTGGATCTGCGCATGGGTGGTCATGCGGATCAAGCATGCCTTGCGTTCGCATCGTAGTCGAGGCATTCGACGTGGTGCGATGGGTGTTGCTTGTAACACGAGCCGTTTCATCCGCTGCGTGGTGCTTTCCGCCGCCGCCAGCGCTGGCGGCGGCCGAAGGCGAGTTGGGAGCCGAGAGGGGGCGAACACCGGCACTGCTACCGCTTGCTGACATTACACTGCTGCTCGTACCCTCGCTGAAACCAGCCGTGTTTGTCCTCTGTCGAAGCGACCCAGACGTGGTGTTCGAGGACGACGGACCTTGCAGAACAAACGAGCCAGAGACATCATGCCGACCACTCGTCACGGTAGCAGCTGGAGTCGGATAACCCATTGCGTCCATCTCGAATTCGTCACAGTCCTTGAGCTGCGAAAGGGGTGTCCAGTTGACGAGCATGCTCCTGCGCAGACCTCCAGGGTGACCGCCATCGCTGCTGGCTGATCCAGCTGTCAAGTAGCCCAGATCTGCTCCTTTGGCCCATTCTTCGTCCAAGATGGCGCTTCGCACATCTTCTTTGTCGGCGAACTGGATGTCATCAGTGTAGAGGTAGCGCAGGAACCAGTAAGCCGTGACGAAGTCGGCATCTGGGATCTGAAGTGAGCGCACATTGCGATGGGCGCCGACGCTTGCTTCGACTGTGCCATAAGCATGACTGATCCCCTCGCTGAAGTCCGAGGCGAGCATGGTCTGGAAATAATCGCTGCGACTCTTGAGCACACTCGCGTGCGCCCACAGAACACGGTCGCGAACAAAGACGCGGTCCGGATCGTCATCGATCGAAGTGAGCGTTGTGGCTTCGGAATCGTGCGCAGAAGCAGGAGCAGTGGGACAGCTGGATCCGATGGGGAACGGCACGATGCGCCCGAGGTTGTCTGCGTGGCTATCGCCGAGCTGGCCATCGTCCGACATTGCACCGCTGTCGGATGACTCTGACAAGAGTACGCCCCTCTCGCGGACGAGGATGCGCACGTCACCTGTGTTTGCATCATCGAGCAGACCGTGAAGCGAGTTGAGAACGGCTCTGGGAACGAGGTGATGGCCTTCGACTTCGACCGGAGCAAGCACAGCCATGGCATCGTCTGGCTGGCCTGGTTGGGCACGTGTGTGCCCTGGACCCAACCCGAGCTGAATGGTTAGCGCAATAGCATCGTCACGCGCCACATGGACATCCTGCAACATCTCGGATACGCTGGGGAGGTCGTGGCAGGTGAAGAGATCCGCCTCTTTCTGGAAGGTGTAGTCGTAGAAGCGTCGCCACATATAGCCTCCATTTTCGGCGCCTCGCCTCCCTACAGCAGCTCGGATAGGTCGAAGCCCCACCATGATGGAAGCAGGGATCTCGACATTGGCATGCGTGTAGTCTAGCACAAGCGCAGTCAAGTAGACCGACAAAATAGTGATGCTTGCACGACTCGGGGTCGATTCCGAGTCCCCGCCTGGAACAGAGATCGGGTCGACACCTGGACTTTCATCGTTTTCAACCTCTGCACGGTCAGGGCCGTCAAATGGGGTTTCTTGACCTCCGTCTGTGAGGGGACGCGTAGTGCGGACAAGCTCGAGCTTCCACTTGTTATCGCCAAAGACGGGCTGACTTGTCCAGACATCGCTTTTGCCCGCGCCGGCACTGACAGATCGCCCACCTTCGGATGGAGGAGGCGTATGTTCGACTTCCTCGCGCAGCAGATGCAGGTCGCGGATGGACCAAGTGAACGATATGGAGGTAGTCTCTTCGAAAGTTGGCTGCTCAGCTGGGAGAGAAGAGGCGAGTAGGGTCGACTCGATGCTGGTGGCAGCTGCGATCGAATGGAAAGCATTTGCTCGTTGCGAATCTGTGGTACGATAGGCGTTGCCGAGATTAGAAGCTACCCGAGCTTGTTGGCGCTGAGCGGTCTGCGGATAGAAGCTCAGTGGGCCCACCCGTGGACTGGCGCTGGGTGAGGACAGCAAGGATTGGCTGGCGCGACCAGGACCAGGGGAGTTGGATGCCGCGCGCTGATGGTAAGAAAGTTGTTCCAAGCTCATGCCGGCCGGGATGGAGGCAGATGAGGTGGTGGACCTGGTATTGGCTGTGGGACTGGCGTCGTGGGAGTAGTAGCCAAAGATCGACGGGACAGTGTTTGCACTGTAGGGCGATGCCAAAAAAGAAGCAGCAGAGCTGTTGCGCACGCCTCGTTCACGGGTGTTGAGGGCTTGGTTGCTGAGACGGCTGGCTGAACGACGACCAGAAGCCGACGCTGGGCCGCTGATAGGAGCTTGGGAGACAGAGTATCTCTGGGGGACAGCGGATGCGACAGGAGATCGAAAGGGAGGGGCTCGAGCTACAGGAGTGACAGTTCCTGAGCTCGATGACGAGGCTGAAGAAGCAGTGGATGCACGAGGCAACATGGATGCGGTCGAGGTCAAAACTGAGCTCGCAGCTGGAGCTGGTGTCGATGTCGGTGCTGGTGTGGTCGTCGAATCGGATGACTCTGCTGGCTGTGCCGGGGCCAATGTGGCGTGAGGCTCCTCGGCGACCGCAGCGCTCGGGGGAGTCTGCGCTGTTGTGGTGGCTGATACGGTTGCTTCAAAGGCATCGGATCTCATGCTGCTGGCGCTCATGGTAGCATCAGGGGCAACTGCCGGGGTGGTCGAGGGAGCTTCCTGCATAGCGCAGGTTTCAACAGCAGAGGTGATCGTCGCGGCGGTTGTAGATGCGGATGCTCGGGGGTGATCTCCTTGTGCCGTGCTTACGCCGTCTCTGCTGGTGATAGCAGCTGCATTGGCTGGGTCTGAAGCCATGATGACCGCGTATACGTCCTCTGCAAGATCACGGATAGTGCGCAGCTTCAAACGCACCGTGGGTAAGGCGAGCAAGAGATCGGCCCTGATCTGGGACAAATCCGACAACAGAGCAAGAGACCTTGTGAGGTCAAGAGGGTGACGAGTGTGTCAAGCGTATCGAGCGTGTCGAGCGAGGGATGTGGTGATGAAGCAAGGGGCAAGTGTGCATTCACTCGAACCTGCTATTTCGGCATCCATCCGGTTGCTCGCTCACACCCTTTCATTGCACCGATTCGGATGGCTCCGATGCGCTCTTCTCTGACTCTGTCTCTCATTCGCACTGCCAGAGAGCCAGAGAACAGACGCACGCATGCATGTAGACAAATGAACCCTTGTTTGTTTCCACATTCGGCGTTGCAGAGAGACAGAGACAACACCATCGCAAGGCGCATTCATCGGATGCTGCGCCGAGTCTGCACGGGAGAGGCGTGAGCGCGCCCAGCAACGGCAGCAACACCGACGATAGCGAGAGGTCTGGGATGCGCAACAGGGTCCAAGCAGCTCTACAAATTCATTTCGACGCTGCGTGTTGTTGTTGCAGCAGCACTAGCACCAACAGATAATGCAGCTTGGACCCTGGCAGTGGCTCTGTGCACGATGATGACAGCACAAGGATCCAAAAAATGTGGCTTTAGGCGTGGAGGGAGGAGCATCTCCTGTCTTTGTTCGTGTGAATCAAGAAATGGCGCAATCAAGAAAAAGCCAAAAAGGGTTTGTGACGACCTAACAATAAAGGGCTTTTATAACAACTTAACAGCTAAGTGCGTGACAGGATCGTATCCTCGGTCTCCGCAGGACCCGCGGCTTAATGGGTGGCCGCACTGCGCACCTCACAGGGAACAATCAGCCCTCTTCACACAAGCACTTCTAAGCGAGGAGGAGAGCGTCGGCAAGAGCGGGTCAACGTCGATAGTCCATAGTGTCGAGACCGTCTAAAGCGAGTCATTACAAGTCGTTCGGAACGTAGCTGGACACAGTCTTCCACTCGAGCGATAGTCACATGGCGTTTTCCCTGGTTCAGGAATGCCATGTGCAGTTCTGTATCGACATGGGAAGAGATGTGAAGGGGGCTCATGGCATGGCCAAGGTATAGAGTCGTACAATTGCAAGCAAGATGGCCGCTCGCGTCACTGTCAGGATGGCGGCTACACGCAATGGGCCGAGAACAAGGAGCCGCTTACGGCGCTGTGAGTGACACCACGCGGGGAAAAACCTGGAGAAGAAAGACGCTGCTCTGACACACCGTGCCTTTGCACAACAAGCTCGTTTTTGCCTTCTGGTGGTAACCTACTCGCTTTGCAGCAGCGCACGCCGTGTGACGCACTCTTCTTGACTCCATCTCGAGCCTCTAATCCAGATTGCGGGGTTCATCACCATCTCATCGCAGCAGTAACTCAATGTACTGCGCATGTGTTTGCATTCATCACAAGAGTTGGACGAGGCTGTTGAGTGGTGACACAGCGGCAGCCACCTGAGATAGATAGCCGCGATATGCCTCAAAGCGACTCGCGCTGCCTCTGCGCTGATGGAATGGCTACAACCTCGTTGCTCTTTGGTTGCTCTCGTGCCGTCAGAGCTGGGTTGCGTGGCCGGCGCCCCAACCTTTCTGAAGATGGCCCGTCATCCGCTTGAGATCTGGATACTATTTTGGCCTCTGAAAGCACCAAAGGCAATAAAAAGATGCAAGAACTGCACAGACTCTAGTGTACAGTATACTGCATGCACGGTAAATCCAGCGATGCGTCACACCCTCTGTCTCACAGCCTTTCTGCTAAATTCTTGTCTGACAATCTTACTGCACGTCGGCTGCCAAAAAGTTGCCGCCGCCGCCTTCTTGCCGCACCCGAAGGTCACTCACTCACTCAGCTAAGCCACACAACGCTCAAGCCGCTTTGCACCGGTTCTCCGCATCTGCCAGCCAGCCAGCCGCCCGCTCGACCGACCTCCTCGCCCGAGCTTGGAGGCTGATCGCCACCCTCTTCATCATCACCATCATCTTCCATCTCGGCCTGTTCATCCCCGTCAATCTCTGTGCAACGAGACCTTTTTGTTTCCGACTGGAGACATTTCGAAATCGTCATCATCACCACACAGCTTCATCCATTTCTTCCGCCCAATTTTGTCCATTTTCCACGCATCTGCTCACAATGGCTGCTGCTGCTACCGCCGCCGCCGAGGCTGGCCTTCAATACACACCCATCGATGACATCCCAAAGATCGTCTCCGACCTTCGCGCCGCCTTCTTGACCGGCAAGACGCGTTCGATCGAGTATCGAAAGAATCAGCTCAAGCAGCTCGCTTTCATGCTCAAGGACAATCAGGATGCCTTTGTCGAGTCGCTCCGAAAGGATCTTGGCCGTTCGCGATTCGAGAGCATCTTTGCCGAGCTCATGGGCACCACCAACGAGATCGTCGAGGCCGTCGCTAAGCTCGACAAGTGGGCCAAGCCCGCCAAGCCTTGGGCAGGTGCTGCCTGGGCCATGCACGGCGCCAGCATCCGCTCCGAGCCCAAGGGTACCGTGCTGGTTCTCGGCGCTTGGAATTACCCCATCACTGTTCAGATCGGCCCCGTCGTTGGTGCTATCGCTGCAGGCAACACGGTCGTCCTCAAGCCATCTGAAGTCGCCAGCCATACTGCCAAGCTGATTGCAGAGTTGTGGAACAAGTACCTCGACCCCGAGTGCTTCCGTGTCATCAACGGTGGCATTCCCGAGACCACCGCTGCGCTCGACCAGCGCTTCGAACACATTTTCTACACGGGTAACGGCACCGTCGGTCGCATCATTGCCGAAAAGGCTGCCAAGTGGCTCTGCCCCACCACGCTCGAGCTCGGCGGTAAGTCGCCCGTCTATGTCGACAAGAGCGCTGATCTCACCATCGCTGCTCATCGAATTTTGTGGGGCAAATCGTTCAATTGTGGCCAGACGTGCATTGCTCCCGACTACGTGCTCATCCCCCACGAGCTGCAAGACAAATTTGTCCAAGAACTTAAGAAGGCTTACGAACGCTTCTACCCGGAGCTCAAGGGCGGTGTCAACAACTCGGACAGTTATGCGCGCATCATCAACCCCGGCCACTGGAAGCGCTTGACCGCTATGCTCTCCGGTACCAAGGGCAAGGTGGTGCTCGGCGGGGAGGGCGAGGAGGCGACCAAGTTCCTCCCTCCCACTGTCATCGCCGATGTCAAGACGGATGATCCCGTGATGGCCGGCGAGATCTTTGGTCCTCTGCTTCCCATTGTTCCCGTTAGGGATGTCAAGGCGGCTGTTGACTTCATCAACTCGCGCGACCAGCCTCTGGCTCTGTACCTGTTTGCCGGCGACAAGAAGGTCAAGGAGTTCTTCTTTGACAACACGCGTTCCGGTGCTTGTGTGCAAGGAGACACTCTTCTGCACTTCGCCGTTGATGCGCTGCCTTTTGGAGGTACCGGCCCCTCGGGGTACGGCAACTACCACGGCAAAGCTTCATTTGACCAGTTCAGCCACCAGCGTGCCAGCTTGGACGCGCCCGCCACCGGTCTGCTCGGCAAGTTGATCGAGCTCGTCATGTCTTCGCGCTACCCTCCGTACACGGATGCCAACCTCAAGAAGATGAGCGCGCTTGCTGCCTACTCGATCTCATTCAAGCGTCCGTCCGACCCGCACAAGAGCGTCACCTACTCATCGGTAAGTTGTCTTTTTGCAGCCAGAGCCCCATTGTTTCATGGGCGTCCATCCTCTCCTTCCCTTTCTCGCAGATAACTGCCGGTCAGATGAGGCTGTTCGACGCAGAGGTACGGACGCAACGCCCATGCAGCCCTACGATGCTTATCGTTGTTCGTGAACTTGGCGTTTCGTCCAGCCTCTCGGGGCATTTTCATGCATGCACTCTGTCTCCCTGCCTCTATTGGTGTCCCTCAAGTAGTTTGCATTGGAACAGCACACTGAGCAGCGGACACGCAAACCTCTTTCTCTCTCTCGTCCCACATTTTCCTCGGCGCTGTTTGCTTGACCTGTTGTTGTCTTGCAACTTTGGTGACGGCGCCGATGATTCGACCTGATCATCACGACGTTGGGGCTCTGGAACTTCTGATGGGACTCGTAAATCACGTGACCTGATTCTTGTTTGACTGACAACCCCATTCCCCTTCCTCTCTACATCATCTCGCTGCGTTTGCTTGGCATGCGAATCTCGTTGTGGGTTGATTCTGCATTTTCCTTGGCGTCCTGTGCGGTGCGGCTCTCCCGCCTCGACGCATTTTTTTGCTTTCACATTCCGCTTTATTTTGAATTTTCCCACACGCGCGGAACCATAATCTCGCTCGCTCGCTCGTTGGGGGAACCGTTCGTTCCAAGAGGCAGCTAAGGGCGGCGTTGTAGTCAAGCGGTTGGCGCTGCTGATTGCGCTCTTCTCGTTGCTGCTGGGTGCCCGCTCTCGGGGGTTGATCGGTTGGATCTGATCGACGCCTAGGTCTGGAAAGAGGTTCTGGTAGTTGCGCCAGGTTTGCGGACTTCGCCTGATTCAGCACACCCCGACAGGAACCAGGAGAAAAGCATGACAGCAGACCAGCATCTATGTCTCTTTCTCTATGTCTCTCTGTGTATGTTCGAAGCAAAGGCGATTCAAGATACGTCGCTTGCGGCCGAGTTGCTATACTGCACTCTTTCCAAAAAAAACGATACCACACAATGTCTCCCTAGCCTAGCTGCTGTTTTTTTGTTCCGGATCTAATCATGACTTTGATGTGCTTCGCTTGACTTGCTGTTTGTCCTTCATGGTTAATATTTCTGCCTGTGTATGCGGAGCTACCAACACAGCGTTTGTGGTTCTGGGGTCCGGAAGATCAAGCACGAGCTGTCTGTAACCGGTAAGCAGCCATAAGAGCCGGCATAAAATTTGATCAAAAGCCGGAAAGCTGTACATATTCTCCGGATCGATCCAAGACCTAACACAGCTAGCGGGGCATTTTTCTCGGGTTTGCCGAAAGAGTGGGGCGGGCCCGGTTGAACCGGCTCGCCGAGCTGACCGCAGAGCGAACACGGCGGCAATTACAGGCACAGACCAGCCGGGAGTGATTGCTTCGCTTGGGCTTTTTGCCCCGCACTTTTCTGAGGAGCGTCTACTGCACACCTCAAGGCATTCATGGTGGTTCGCTTTTATCCTGCTCTTCTCACCACCATATTTTTCTCTCAAGCGGTCTGTTCTCTAAGAGCTCCTTTCCGCTCTATAGTTTGGGTCATCTCGATACGGTGAAAGGACACACAATCTGCACTGGTGAACGCCCTGTCGGTGCACACGACAAACTGGAACAAGATTGGGCGCAAGTATGACGGGACAAGACAAAGTGGGACAGCAATACGGCGATGTGCGGCACAGCATCAACGTTGACACGCTCAACGCGTATCTTTCATCTCATGTGGCTGCCATCGCTACACCTGTCACGGTCAAGCAGTTTTCGTTTGGCCAATCGAATCCGACGTATATCCTGTTTGGACGGGATGGAGTTAAGTACGTGTTGCGCAAAAAGCCACCTGGTTCGCTGTTGAGTTCGACCGCGCACGCTGTTGAGCGTGAATACCGCATCTTGAAGGCGTTGCACGCGTATACGGCTGCTCTACCTGCCGAATCCAGCGACCGCGTTCCTGTGCCAGAGGTCTTTTGTCTCTGCGAAGACGTCGAGGTAGTGGGTACGCCGTTTTACATTATGCAGTTTATCGACGGACGCATCTTCGAAGACTACCGCTTTCTGCAGATAAAGGATAAGCAAGAGAGAAGGAAATGCTGGATGAGCGCGATTGATACATTGGCAGCTTTGCATCGCATCGATCCGCGCGCTGTCGGATTGGCAGACTACGGCAAACCAAACGGATTCTACACAAGACAGATGAAGTCGTTGGGCAAAGTATCGGCCATCCAAGCGCAAGTAGAGGACAAGGAATCCGGCAACAAAGTGGGACCGTTACCGCGCGGTCAAGAATTTTTGCAGTGGTTTGGTGAAAACATGCCCGCCGATGAAACGCGCATTGTACACGGCGATTACAAGATCGACAACCTCATCTTCCATCCTACCCAACCCAAAGTGATTGGCATCCTCGATTGGGAGCTCTCAACGCTCGGACATCCACTTTCGGACCTAGCCAATCTACTTCAACCCTACTCGACGCCATGTGCGAATCGCGAGGCAATCAACGATCCCGAAATATGGGAGAAATCACGCCGCGAAGGATCACTCCTTCTCTCGCTTGGCGGTCTCTCGCCCGCCGAATCACCCGTGCCTGTAGAAGCAGATCTAATCCAGCGCTACTGCCAAGCCACCCACCGCAGCTACCCGATTCAAAAGTGGACCGCCGCCAAAGCATGGGCCTGGTTCCGCCTCGCCGTCATCGCCCAAGGTATCGCTGCACGCAACGCTCAGGGACAGGCCAGCTCCGCACAAGCCAAAGTATACGGCTCCAAATTCCCTCTCTGCGCCCACAACTGTTTCGTGGTCATCGACGCCGATCAGAAGGAAAACGAAGAGGCTGGCGGAGCAAAGGCAAAGTTGTAGCCACAAATGTGGAATAATAACTTGTCATTTGAAAGAGAGAGAGAGAGAGAACAGCACTGTGCGTGGACGTGACAATGTTTGTCTATGTGTGGGCATGGGGTTGGCGTGAGACGGGAGCGCATAGTGTCGCCATGGGTTAGTGTTGGGCGATCGTGGGCGAGAGGGCAAGACGCCGCACGCAAGAGGTGGTCCGGCTAACGTTATGAGCAGCGCATGACGGGGCCAGGCTTTCGTTTCCGGTGGAAAGCCTTTGAGCATCGGCACCCAACAATTGAACTCAAGACTGCTTCTGCGCTCAATTCATGTGATCGCGGCAGCAGACGGCGTCATACAATCACCTCTCTGTTTTAAAAACCAACAACACAGCATCACAAACCATTGCACGATCATGGACGCCGACGATGATGGTAAGAGCTTTCCATTTTCTTCCGAGACATGACGGAGACTACATTCTAGTGCCAAGCTTTTCTGTCTCGTCTTGTTCTGCTCACTGCTGCACAGGCTTTCCAGCCTTATCAGCGCCAGCGATGGCTCTGGCGCTCAAGATCATGTCGACCACCGCGTCTACGCCCTGGTCCAGCTTGACACTGGTAAACGCCGTCGGTCCGCCATCCCTAACGCGCTCGGCATCGCGCTTCATCACGCCGAGGTCGGCGCCCACCTGCTCAGCAAGATCAATCTTGTTGATCACCAACACGTCGCTCTGCGTGATGCTAGGTCCTCCCTTTCTCGGCACCTTGTCGCCTCCTGCTACGTCGATGACGTAGACGTGAAAGTCGGCGAGTTCGACCGAGTAGGCAGCAGCGAGGTTGTCGCCTCCCGATTCGACAAAGAGGAGTTGCGTCTCGAATTCGGCTTGCAGCTGTTCGAGCGCTTCCAGGTTGGCCGAGATATCTTCGCGGATCGCAGCGTGCGGGCAGCCACCTGTCTCGATGGCTCGGATCTTGGTCTCGGGCGAAAGCGCCGAATGCTTTCGGAGGAACTCCTGATCTTCGCGTGTAAAGATATCGTTGGTGACAACCGCAATGTTGTAGCGATCGCGCAGTTTGCGGCACAGGGAAAGCAACAGCGCCGTCTTGCCCGAACCAACGGGGCCACCGATGCCGACGGTGAAGGCACGTTCGTTCCAGTTGCGGTTCTCGTAGTTGGGCAGATCGCGGTCGTTAAACTTGCCTGGGTGGTCCATGATGTCGTGTGTATGGCCATGGTCGTGGTTGTGGCTGTGAGAGTGACCGTCCTTGTCGCCAGCGACGGGAGCAGAGTGGATGAATGGGACACCCGTGTGTGCCAGACCATCCTTGGCCATGCGAAGCGCACCTTCCCTTGTTGCGTTGCCGCCGATGAAGCCGGACTGGTGGACAAAGATGCAGCCAGGAATGCCCGTAAGATCGCTCAACTGCTGATCGCGGATTCCCCTCCACGGCTCGGGGAGCGCTTTGCGCGAGACGAACGATTCAGGCGAAACTGGCACCGCTTGAACTCGCCATTTGCCGCTTTCGTCCGGGTAGACGACATAGATGGGTCGCTCGGTAGGAGCAATGAGCAGATCCTTTTCGAGTTGGAACAGGTGGTCCTTCCAACTGGCAGACTGGTCAAACACCAACAGCTGCGGATGGGTTCGCTTTTTCAAGGCGTCCACGACCACCTGTCGTGCAGGCAGCCATGCGTTGAAAGTGTAATCGAGACGCTCAAAGAATTCCTTGCCCGCCATGGCGCTTGCCACCTCGAAGCGAGCGTCGAGCTCTGCATTGTCAGACTTTTCGTTCCAGTTGGGGTTGAGATATCCTACTCGCGCACTGAGGTCCGTCCTGCTCTTGTATTTTGGCTTGACATCAGAAGGATACTGCGAGATGCCATTGTCGATGCCATCAATAGCCTCGACAAAGTCGTCGTAAAGCTTCAACCAGAGCAAATCGACCACATCCTTCTGCGCGCCTGCATCGAGTTGAAGGTGCGTCGCAATAATCTCTTGACCAAAATGCTTCCAAACCAGGCCAGCGGACGAGAGCTTGGTCGAGTGGTTGGCATCAAAAACCTCTTCGAATCCTCGCTGGTGGTGATCGTAGCGGTGGGCAGCAGCGTCATACGTGGCACCTACATCGACGACAATGGAGCCGCTGTCGATGGTAGCCGCATCACGAGTGCGGGTGAGAGGTGCAGCGGCGAAACGGGGAAGTTTGCGGAGAAGGTGGACGGCAAGCGCTTCGTCTGCGTGGAAAGTGCCACTGTGGGTGATGATGTGTTCTGGCATGGCGAACAGAGGGGAAAGGCAATGAAATCCGATGCCACAAGGTGGACGATGATGGCGAGGAAGCAAAAACGTCAGAATGTCTTCTCTCTTTCTCCAAAACCCTTTTTTTCTTTCCATTTTTCTTCTTTTCTTCTTGCTAAATTTTCCCTTTCTACTTCTTTGAAAGTAGGGAGAGCAGAAGTGAGCCTGGAAAAGAGAGACAGGCTGCTCGAGTTGCGAGCGAAATGAGCTTTTTTTGGATGGCTCGTGCGAATTGTTGGGCACTACGCCTTAGCCTCCGCTTTGAAATTGGAACCTCTCTATTCAACTCACCTTGTCCATCCACCTTGGTCCGCTTGGGTGCAGATTCTTGCAGCGAGCCCATCGTTTTCGAAATATAATTGCGCTCGTTCGAGCTGAAGCGTGGTCTGAGAAGCGTAGAGTGTAAGCCGAATCGTTGCTGCTGCACGCCGTGTCGCAGTGGGACGCTGGTGAGAATCAAAGATCGAAGGTGGGAGAGGTGAAGAATTGAGCGTGGTGCACTTATCATGCGCTGCGCTGTACTGATTTGATATGAAGGATGTTGCGATGAACCACGTCGAGCGGGGCAGGGATGGTGGTGGGAATGATGAAATCGCCCAAGTGGCTGTGATGAGCTTAAAAAAGACTCAGACTTTTCCAGCTCTCGATTCTCAGCTTTCATTTCCTCCAGCCTCGGCTTTCTCCGACCAGAAGGCGCAGTTGCTCAAAGAGCAGCGCAACGCATCATCATTGTCTTCCTCCTCCTTGAGATCCGCTGCGATGCACAAATAATGTCTATTCTAAAGCAAACTCTCTGGAAACCGTGACTCTAGCTGGCTAATGGAAAGAAAAGATTCACAGGAAAAAGTATTTTGAGCGAGACGTAGAGCGAGAGCCGACTGCTCCACCAGCAATTGCTCTCGCTGCTGTCAATCACGTCGATCCGGTTCATCGGTCCTGTGCTGATCGAGCGATACAAAGGTGTTGTTGCCTATGAGGGTATCATTGGTGTCTATGCTACCCTCGAGTTCAGCGATCATGGGCGACCACTTGGGACTCGCAATGACCCCGGCTGCACCAGTATCGTGCTCTCGACCCTGATGCAATGGCGAGTCAAACTGCATATTCTCGGCGTGCGCTTCCATCTCGGCAATCTTGTCGGCGAGGTCGATCGAATGGTTACCCACCGACCCACTCTCATCAAACGAGCCGGATCCCGAGGTGGTATGTTCCAGACTCGAGCCTGGCAGCACCAGTGGACCAGGCACAGCTTGCGGTTGACGCATGCTTTGGCGGAAGCGTTCTTCCGGTGACGATGTGATCGGCGCGTACCCGTTGCGGAAGCCCACGGTGGATGGACCGGCGCGTTCGCGCATGTCGACGCCAGATCCGTGATCCAGAGCATCTATACCGTCATGCGCATCCTCATCGTCGCTGGACGACAGCAGCACCGCATCGTCATCGTCGTAGAGCACAGCGTCCTCGTAGCCGCCGTCTGCGCCTTCATCGTCCAACTCGTCCACCGCACGCCTGGCTACGGACAAGAGGTAGATCATGATGCCAAAGCAAAGCCCAGCGCCGATCAAGCCGGCCCATTTCTTGACGTTCTCGGCTGTCTGCGAAGCCTCGGCATCTTCCTTGGTCTGTCCCTCGCCTGCACCATTGTACGCAGCAAAGTTTTTGATCGAGGTGCCGAGACCTGTATGAATGAGCAACTTGGGTAGTGCAAGTGCTGTGCAGGTGACGTAGGTGCGCAGCGTCAATGTAGGTGAACTCGCCAGCAGCGTGTTCATCAAGTTGTATGGATACGGCGCGAGACGCACCAAGAACAGCAGCTTGGGCTGCTTCTCGATGGCGCGAACCACCTTCTTGAGACCACCGCTCTTGTTGAGCAAGCCCACCATCCACTCCCTCAGTAGCGATCGGCTGAGAGTGAACACCACAATGGCGCCCGAGAGCGCTGCAATATAGCTGATGATGAAGCCCTGCCACAGGCCAAAGGTGAACCCGCAGAGCATGATGAGCGTCGAGTAGAGCGGCAATGGCGGGAAAGTGGTGAGGAAGATGAGCGAGCCGAGCATGACCTTGCCCCACAGGCCCAAGCCTTGCAAGTAGGTTGACATGTGGTCGAGGCCAATGAAGACTTGGGTGTGAAACGTGATGACGAGCGCCGTACTGCTTAGACTGATGCCAAGCCAGATGAGCAGCGGTACGTATGCCTGCAGCCAAGGTGGATAGTAGCTACGCACGCCCGTCTGCGGGTCGCGGAAGGCGTCGTCAATGGCAATGCGTGTGTCGATGCAGTACTCTCTGAAGCGTCGAAGAGCCTCTGCGGGCGAGGCAAGCAGACGAACAAAGTGTGCCAATGTTGCGATAAAGACGAGGAGACTCTGTCGCAAAGTACGTTGTGGTTTGATCTGGCGAGAAACGCGACGTTTGCGGCTCGGTCGCAGCCTGACAGCACCTCTACGCGCCTGTGGAACGACGATTGGCGAGCCGATGGTGATGGACGAATGAGTGGTATTATAGGCATTAGGCAGTTGCATATCTGTGCTGTCGTCGGCAGCGGTGGCGGGCTGCTGATCGATCAGAGCGCTATTACGACGCCTGTTTCTGGAAGCGGGGCGTGGTCGATAGGCAGCTGGAGTAGCTCTGCGCGATTCCGAAATGCTGGCACGCCAAGCAATGTCGACGCCGGCGGCAGCCTTGCGTCCGTGACCTTTGCCTGCTTCATCATCGCTAAGTCGGTGCCGGTCGTCTATGGAGGGACGCGCGGAGCGTACGGCGGCGGGCGACGAGCGCCCAGCCATGGCATCCATGATGGACTGTGCAGCCGAGACGGCGGCGCGACCGATGCCCGAATGGAGCAAGGAAGGTGAGGCAACCCGATGCACGGCTTGGCCCTTTGCTTGACGAACGGCGTACGAGTCATGCTCGTGAAAGGAGCCTGAGCGCGACGGGGACTGCTTGGGCAGCTGTGGGGAGAAGGGGAGATTATGGCGAGCGCTGGTGGGTGTAGCTGTGGTGATGTGAGGGCTGGTGGGACGCTTCTCAGCTTCTTCCATGAGACTCTCTCTTCGCGAATGAGGACGCCCGCTGGTGTCTATGAGGGGCACTGCACGCCTCGGATCGGTCGAGTGTGTGTTGTTATTACTGCTGCTGCTTGCGACGGCTATTCGTGGAGGAACGGAATGAGAACGAGTGTCGGAAGGAAGCCAGTAGGAAGCCGAAGAGTGAGGTTCGTTGTGTGGCGCGCCAAAGAGGCCCTCTGGAGGGAGCTCATAGTTTGGCGTAGCACCGATAGCAGCGGTAAAGTCGGGATGGGTGGAAAAGTTGCGCGTCTCAAAGTGCGGATGCTGATGAGTCCTCTGCGCCAGCGTGGAGCGACTGGCAGGGTGTTGAGGCGATTTGGACGAGGAGGCTTGGACCTTGGTATGGGGCGAAGGCGAGCGAGCCCGCATTGCACCAAGGGAGCCAGGATGGTTGCGACGCTCGGCACCCGTCATGGTGACAGAGGTAAAGTGACAAGGTCAACGCCGACCGATGATGTACCCCGAGGGCGAGTGTGCTGTAGGTGCAGTGACTTGTTGCCTCTCTGATGTTAAGAAGACGCAATGAGATCGAGGCTTCGGCGATTGCTGGCAATGCTTTGTGTGCTTGGTCCAAGTGGGCGGGTGTAGATTGTCTACAAGCTGAACTGAGCTTCGGCGCCCATGTGATGACGAATCGCTCTCGAAGGAGGAGAGAGACGAGAGGATTGCCAGCGACACCGGTGAGCGCTTGGGTTCGCGGCTGGACTTGGCGCAGGTAGTGCTGCTGAAAGTGTAAGCGGGTGAGGTGAAGCGAAGCGAAAGTGCAGTAACACCACTGCGTAGTGATGAAGCCGACGTGTTCCGCTGGAAGCTGCTAGTGGACTCGAGGTGACGAGATGTGGGCGAGGCGGCGTGGCGCCACGGAGGCCAACGAGTCCAAGTAGAGATGTGATGAATCAATCCTTTTGTCCTTTCGGCGGAATGGATGGTATGGAATGACGTTGAGAGGGTGATTATGGCAAGCGGCGAGCAAAGCAATGGAGCTGATGATGACGAGGATGCTGATGCTGATGATGCCGATGGTGCTGCTGACGCTGCTGAGCGTGGTGGGAGGATAAAGATGCCCCGGAATCAGCAGCAAGGGCCGAATTCAAGAAAGAGAGAAAGAAGCACGAGCGCAATCAAAGGCTCCTTCCTGCAGCTGCTCAGCTTGGACCATCCAAACGCTCTCTCTCTCTTTGAAATCACATACACACCCACACACATGCCCGTTACCTTTTTCGCACACAGTCACGTTTTCATTTTTGGGCACATTTTCGAGACTTTCTAATTTAGGTTTTCTTCTTGGGGAATCAAATGGGAATCAGTAAAGCCGTGCTGTCGCAACCCTGCTCAGAAGGTCGATCCTGAATATCAGCGTCTATGTGAGCGTTGAAAGATAGGCCGAAGGAAGAGAAAAGCGAGGAGCGAGGTGCGAGGTCAGAGGTCCTCATCCCAAAGACACTGCGCAAGACGACCGAGTTGACCGGCGCACAGTGCCCCGATAGCGCAGCTCTAGTTGGTTTTTTGTTTTTGTTGTTTTATCATTATTATTATTATGATCTTTATTTGGGCCATTGCATGCTGCTAGTGCCCTCTCTCCCCGCCACACCTTGAAGCTAGGCTGATTATCGCTCCGATAGTCTGGTCTCACCGCATCTGCTCATTGGCTCTCACTGGCTACGGGCCGAACAGAATCTCGTATCGCGCTCCAGGGTCCAGTCGGTCTTTACTGCGTTCTGCAGCCTGCCCAGCCCTACAGCCCAATCACGAATGGCAGGCGCACCTCTCCTAACACATCATGGCCCCTGTGCGCTTTCTCTTTGTTCCCAAAAGAGGGGTCCGAACGTTTTGCCCTCGAGAGCTCATCCTTGTTCGTCAGGAGGACGGCATGTTTCTCGACATACTTGTCTCTCCTTTCGCTTACCCTCTTCTTGCACAATCGTCACCTTTTTCGAGGCTTTGAAGACGCAGTTCACACAAAGCTTGCGAAGAAAGTCACTTTTTCTACAGCTTCGAAACACGAAGCCGAGCTCGATGCCGCCGGCTGGGCTTGCCACGTGGTACCACACCGTCTGCCGCGCACAATCTAATTTCTGTTGCATCGCAAAAGTGAGATTCAAGTCAAGACCAACTGGCACACTGCTTTCGATCCTTTAGGTCGAATGTCATTGTCCTTCTGCTTGTCTGTCATGCATAGCAGGTGCTCTTGTTGCTTTTGCTTGCTTAGAAATCGTCTCAAGATCTCTGCCGTTCCCATCGTTGAGCTCAGCTCAGAGCAGAGATGGCGTGTCGAATCGCACCCGCCACGAGCTCGACGTCCGACGTGCGTCTAGGCGGACAGTGTCCGATATCCAGCTCCATCACCTGTTTGCCTCCATCGCAATACAACGATGCTAGCTTCCTCGACTCGTCCAGTCCCGCATCCTGGCGCCCGTGAATGTGGATGCTACGGATAGCGATCGGTGCCACGCTCGTCGGCTCCACTCTTTCCATGGTTCCCCTCGCACTGAAAGGTCGTCCACCACAGATAAGAATCACCAAGCGCACTGGCAGCATGCCAGTCAAACCAAGCTGAGCTTGTGTTTCCAAAAGCAGGCCCGTCGAGACGGCACAGCCCTGCGAAAAGCAGACCAGGCCATCGTAGGAGCCAAACCCGACGTGCGAGGGCGTCATCGTTCCTGCAGTGCTCGGACACGAAATCGGCGTATCGATGCCTGCAACGAGACGCTCGAATCCTGGCTGAGCTGTTCCGCTGCTTTCACGAACGAAGCTGCCAAAGCTGCTGCTCTGACTTGACGCGCTGGACAACGACCCGTATAGAATCATGCGAGAAGTTGTGACAGATGGCGTCGGTGTCTTGGGAGGGGTGAAGACGCCCAGATTCTCTCTTTCAAAGCTCGTGGTGATGGTCTCCATTGTTTTGCTTGGCGATTCATGTAACTTGACGAGCTTGGGCGAAATCTTTTCGGCAACTCTAGCATAAGCGGCTCGCAGTGCGTCTCGAGTGGGTTGCTGATACCACGCAAAGTACGCTTCTTTGGGAAACACGCTTTCGATGCCTACAATTGACAAAGACAACGACAATTGTGTTAGCCACTGATCAAGCGTCAACACGTCAGAGATCCACGCCAAATGCGGAGACTAACCTTGACACGGAGCAGAGATCTCGCCACCATCAATATATTGCACTTCAACGACATCTCCGAGCTTGTCGATGATGGGCTTGATCTGCGCCTTCATGATCCTGGCAGAGGTGCCTTTGCCGTGCAAAGCCAACAGCCTGATCTTGCGGGCAGGCATTCTTCGTCCGAACTCACGACGAGCACGTCGTAGAGGACCAAAGGGCGGTGGAGAAGGGAGACGCTATGCCAGCTTCTCTCGTAAATCCTTTGCAGGCCCCTGCACCTACCTTTAAATAAAGGAGAAGAAAGGTTATGCTTCCACAAGGTTTGGCTTGGGTTGGGGATGAGTGGCGTGGGATCATCCTGTCGTCTCTTTGAGTCTGGCTCAACCAGTTGCTGCCGGCCGAAGGCCCGGCAACGGGACATTCGCTCGTCGGTACTTCCGAACTGCAGGGAACTTGGTCAAAAGACAGAGAAAAGGGTGGCCGAGCTTGCTGCGAACTGTCAAGACTGTTCTTGCAAGACAGCGCTTGTAGCGTCGGCAGCACCCGAGAAGTCACAGAAGCCTTCCTGTGGTTGGTCTACTCTAGTTTCGCCTTTCCAGAACCTGGCGAACTTGGCCTGTTGCTTCCGTCGGCATGCTTTCCTTGGGCATGCAGTCCCCTCGTGAATGTTGTGAATGTCGCGCCTTGTCGTCACTACGATCGTCGCTGTCACCCTCGATAATCGCCTTCATGCATGAAGGTTGTGCTAATCCAAATCGATCGGCTCGGGCCGCACACCGAAAGCTAAGACGCTCAACGTTGCAAGAATCTGCCGGATACATTTCAATTCGCTCTTCGCCAATCACCGACACCAATCTTGACAGCATGCAGTCTCGAGCTCAGTGAAAAAAGGTCTTAGCTCTTGTCGCCGCGAATTTTGCGATCGGCTGCGGCCACAACGCGTTTCACGTGGTGACGCCTGCAGTGGTAAGAATTCAGTAGCATCACGCTGTCGTGAGAGTGTTCGGCGCAATCCCCCGCGACAAACCACAATGACGGGAGCTCAGCCTCGAGACTGGGTTTATGGATCCTCGACAACGACAGCAACACAGCATTTGTTCGACCCACGTCCTCCTTTGGCCTACTTTTGGGACACCGACCCGACTCTGTAGTAAGACTTGGCTAAATAAGTTTAGCTGAAGGTTGTCGCCAATTAAGGAAAACATCGGATGTGCCGGCTTAAGCTTCCGTCGGGTTGATCTGCTTTCGCTTCTTTCGCAAGAGACATATCGGAGAACACACGAACAAGGAAGGTAAGCCGACTGGGCCGATTCGTACGCTCTCGCATGTTCTATAAGAAACGGACATGCTCTGTCGCAATACAGGCGAGCATCATCCACCAATAGCTTCTTGGCGATGTCAGGATCCTTTCACCAGACTGTTCACAACGATCGGATCGTCCGAGAGTACAGCATCGGGATTTTCGGCGGCACGGACAGGATGGTGATCTATCGCTCGAGCGCAATGCAGTCAATCGTGATCCTATGACTGTACTCTGGTTCTGGCTTAATGCAGATGGACGCTTGAAAGGGCAATGGAGAAAAGCGAGGGAGAGAGAGAAGGGCTGCTGTTCCGTGGCATATATAAGGGGGCTTTGCGAACCTCTCAGGTCATGACCAAGGTACATCGAACATCTCTTCTCCTGTATATCACAGTCAAATTTCACAATCGACCACGGTGTCACCATCCCGAAAGACTTGCACCATGAAGTCTCACGGCCGCAAGGTCGTTCTTGTTTATGCTTCCCACCGTCAAATCCTCCTTCCATCCACCTTCCAGCTTCTACACCATGCTTCACGTTACGATCCGGTTCTCAGAGCTTTCCTACACTCGGCTTATCGAGCCTTGCGTTATGAGGCGGATGCAGTTGCGCAGTCAGCTCCAGAAGACAGGTCGACGGTCTTTGTTCTCCCGAGCTCGTTCGAGCAATTGGCAAAATTTGCGAATGTCAAGGACCTACGATCGCTTCCGTTCTCGCTGACGACCTTGGCGCAGTTGGGCGTGGTGCTGGCAACTCGACGTGACTTCCGGGAGGCAATGCAAGGCGACGTTGCTGCAATCTGGGATCCCGAATCTTCTCTAGCCATAGCAGTCCTCCAAAGTGTCGATGTCTCCTCTAGTCTTGACTTGATCGCCAAAGCTACCGAGGCGATCAAGTTTGCGTGCTGGCTCGACCTTCACCTGCAAATCGGTCCATCACAGCGCATCGACAGCGGGTTGCAGAGGGTCACACTGCTCGGTAGCGAGGAGACCATTGCTGCAATTTTAAAGAGAAGTAGAGAGGGCAGCCATACACGTGTCGAGGAGACGATGAGCGGGGCTGTTATCGAACTCACTGACAATATGAAGCTGGAGACGCTGGTGTCAAATGGCGACGGAAGTCAACCATGCGCCCCTCTGGCAGCTGAACGGTCCCTCATTCCTACCTTGGCCCCCAGCGAAGTGGCCCTACTCCAGTCCGTACTGCGACAACGACTTGCACAGCGTCAAATCAAAATCACTGTGGAAGTCAAGTCCGATCTTCAGCAGCCCGACCAAGCCAAGGACGCTATGACCATAGACCTCTGCTCCCTCTTTCTGACGTTGGACTTTGGGCGATCGCATCAACATTTCAAGTCCATGGTGAAATTGATGCGTGGACAACTCGCTGCCTCGTGCATCTACACTTCTCGCGTCGAGCTCCTGCTCCTAGGAGGAGCGATGAGAGACAAGTGCGCTCAATCTGCAGCGAGTCTTTTCACCTCACTCGAGATTCCTTTCGTCCCTGTGAAGCTCCTCAATTTGCTCTACCCTCAGGACTCTCATCGATTCGGGGACGAGCCAGTTACCTCTTCCAAAGTGCAAGGCAATCCTTGTCAACAGATTGCAATCATCGGGATGTCCTGCCGAGTGCCGGGAGCCAACGACGCTGAAGAGCTGTGGCAACTGCTGAAAGAAGGCAAAGATATGTGCGAAGAGGTAAGTTGAGAATCAGAGCGTTTGCCAGAAGTCTAGCTTTGCCTTGTAGACAACGGAACTAACTTCGTTGATGTCCTCCATTTATTCTCCTGCTGCGTCGCCTGTCTGCAGATACCCGAACGCCTGTATCGCTACCAAGATTATCACTCGGCATCGTACAGGGAGCGCAACGTGATGCGAGTCAAAACCGGCAACTTTGTCGCCACTTCAAGCTTGTTTGACAAGAGCATTCTGGAGGGAATGACTTCCAGCAAAGACTGCGCCAAACTCGATCCACAGCAGCGGACTGCCATTCTGACCACCCACGAGACATTGCAGAAAGCAGGATACGGATTTTCTCCCTATCGACATCCCGAACAGCCAGAGCAGTGGAGTACGCATCTGGCCTACTGCAGCGACGACTACCGCGAGCATCTGAGTCAGGACATCGAAGCCGACTTTGTCTCCAACACTCACCGCGCGCACCTCGTGGCCAAGATCAACAAGACGTTTGGCTTCCGAGGCGAGGCTTGCACCTACGATACGGCATGCAGCTCCGCCCTCGTTGCGGTGGAGGCGGCTTGCAATAGCCTGCTGGCCGGAGAGACGTCAATGGCCCTCACAGGAGGCGTCAACATCCTTACACAGCCGCAGATCACCATTGGGCTGGACAGAGGTTTCTTCCTCTCGCCCTCTTCGCAGTGCATGACGTTGGATGATGCAGGTGCTGGCTATTCACGCGCCGACGCTGTGTCTACCATGCTGCTCAAGCGTCTACCCGATGCGGTGCGCGATGGCGACCCGGTTCTGGCGGTCATCTCGTCTGCAGCTACAAACCATTCCGGCGAGTCTTTCTCCATCACCCATCCTCACGGCCCCACTCAAAAACGACTCTACCAGGCAGGCATGCTCGCCAGTAAGACGCTCCCCCGAGACTACTGCTATATCGAGATGCATGGTACAGGAACGCAGAGTGGAGATTTCGAGGAGGTGACGGGCATCGTAAAGACCTTTGGAGAAGGAAATAGAGGCGAAGAGGCAGCGCTCGTGCTTGGTTCCGTCAAAGCCAACATTGGCCACTCGGAAGCAGCTTCAGGCGCAAGCAGCATCATCAAGACGATCAAAGTATTAGAGCATGGCGAGGTCCCTCGACACATCGGTATCCGTACCAAGCTCAACACCAAGCTCCCTCCCCTAGACGGATTTCAGGTGCCTCTGCAAGAGACAAAGCTGGAGAGATTCAACACAGCATTCACGCTTGTCGACAACTTCTCTGCGGCAGGTGGCAACTCGTCTATCGTTATGGATCGGGGAGAAGCCTATCGTGGCCGTCTGTTAGGCATGACCAGGGAGGCTTACGACGCGACTGTCCAAGACGGTCAAGCTGCCGGCACTAGACACCACATTCTCTTCGTGACGGCTGCTACGCCGTTTTCTTTGGACGCCAAGAGGCGTAGACTCGCCGCGTTCCTGGACAAGTCTACAGCCGTCAGCTTGACCGAATTCTGCAGCGCCGTCTCGCTGAGCGAGCCCATGCTTCCTTACCGCTTGATCGCCACACCATCGGACATGAACCAACTGAGATCGTGTCTCAGCAGCCAAGAGTCCGTCTTTGTTGGCTCCAATCACATCGATCGGAAAAAGTCCACGATCGCCATCGCCTTCAGCGGCCAAGGCTCACAGTATCTCGACATGGCAAGAGAGCTCTACGAGTACAGCGCAGCTTTCCGCCGACACGTTGACCATTGCAACAGCATCGCTTTGAGTCTGCAACTTCCGAGCCTGGTCGAGGTTGTTCATCCGCTTCAGATGCCTCGGGGTACCTCGCAGTCGGGCTTGACATGCGAGCGCAGGGCTGACAGCTTCAATGCAGTACAGTATCAGCTAGCACTAATTGCAGTTGAAGTAGGCCTGGCATCGCTGCTGCTCAACTGGGGAATCGAGCCCGCTTGCGTTGTTGGACACTCGCTCGGCGAATATTCGGCCCTGTGGCTGTCTGGTGTCATCTCGCTGCGGAGCCTGATTGAGCTTGTCGGCCGTCGTGCTACGCTAATGATGGAGTTCTGCGTGCCGAATGCCTCTTCGATGCTCGCTGTTCGTGAGAGCAAAGACAAAGTCGATCAGCTGCTGCAGCAGTCGGAGCACGAAAAGCTCGAGATCGCTTGCGTGAACAGCCCCAACGACACCGTGGTTGCAGGTCCTAATGACGAGATCGAGAAGCTGCGGAGACTGTGCGAGCAGAGCGATCCGAAGATCAAAGCCATGGCAATCCCCGTGCCGTACGCATTCCATTCCAAGGCTGTATCACCTCTGATGCCGCACTACGAACAGGTACTTGCACATCATACCTTCTCCAAGCCACAAATCCCTATAGCTTCCAATCTCTTTGGGACAATCGTCGAACCAAATGAGGGCACCTTTGCTGGCTCTTACCTGGTCTCCCATCTCCGCGCTCCGGTGCTGTTTTCTGCATCCATCAGCCACCTGCGAAGGAAGCTAGATGTCGATGCTTGGATCGAAGTCGGACCTCATCCAACCTGCACACCGATGCTGAAGGGTTGCTATGCCAATTCGACTCGAGTACCGGACTTCTTGTCTTCTTTCCGGCGAGGTAGCTCATCGTGGGCTTCGACGCTCAATTTGGTCAAGGACCTCGCATCCCGAGGCATGGATCTGCACTGGGACCGAGTCTTTGCGGATCTGGGTCTGCGCTTCTCCCATCATGGCCTCGCAGCAAGTCTGCCTCTCTATCCCTTTGATCTTGAGGAATACTGGGTGCCGTTCAAGGACCGAGGCTTACGTGACCGCCTCATCGCGGCACCTGGATCCTCCTCCTCATGTCAAGAAGAGAACGGCGCAAGCGAGAGTACCGGGACAGCCCAGCCAAGATTGCACAAGCCGATTCATTCTTTGCTGTGGCAGTGCACCAAGCTTGAAGCCATGCCGCCAACGTCGATGTTCCTGGCGCGTGTTTCTCAGCGACCTTTCCGCGACTTTATTCGCGGCCACATCATCCTCGGCGTTCCTTTGGCCCCGGCCACCGTCTTTGTCGAGTTGGCACAGGAGGCTGGAATGTACTGGTGGCGTGCGGATCCCTGCAAGCAGAGACTTGAGGCTCAGGCGGAGGAGGACGTGGTCATCGAAGTGCTGGATCTATCCATGGTGGCTTCGCTCTATCTTAACGCGGCAGACCCCGAACAGAGCATCGAAGTATCCACGCAAGGAAATCCGACGTCTAACGATGGATCGGTTGTGCAGTTCTTCTCGCACAGCAAACATCAATACCAACAGCATCAATACGGCTCTTGTCGAATCCGCATCACGACCAAGGAGCAGGTTATTCGAGAGTGGTCCAAGCTGCAACATTTGATCGTCAGGACGGCCGCAACGATTCAATCGCAGCCGACCTGCAAGATCAGAACCGACACGATCTACAAGAGCTTCGAAGCAATTGTGCTCTACTTGGATGGCTTCCGCGGGATGAACACCATCTGGATGACGGAAGGTGGCGACGAAGCTGTGTCCGAGGTCAGTTATCACAACGACGCGGTCTCTGGTCGTTTCTTGTGCAGTCCGATGCTACTAGACAGCCTCGGCGGACTCACAGGATTCATTAGCAACGTGAGTTTCGCAGAAGGTCCCTTTGTCTATATGGCTGAGGCGATCGGCAAAATCGTGATAATGCCTGCACTTGGCAAGATCCACCCAGGCAGTGATACGAGGCTGCGGGTGTATGCCAGGATGGAGCAGGACAAGGAGCTATCGAAGGGCTCGGCTTTCTTTTTCATGCCCGATGGGGAGCTGATGGGCAGCATGGAGAACATCGTCTTCAAGCGCATACGCCGAGATATGCTGAGTAGGCTGGTCCAATTGTCCTCAAAGGCCTTTGCCAGCGAGACAGCAAAGGCAGCGAAACATGACGCTACAAGACCCGCTGCTGGTCAAAAAGCCCGAACCGATACGATGGCGTGTGATGCAAGCGAGTCACAGCACAGTTCTGCCACACCGGCGAAGCCATCCGCCCATTTGAGCTCGGCACAGGTCTATGCAGCTTTGAAGCAGCCCGCTTCATCGATGGATGAGCTCACGAACCCTGACCGCCGCTTCACGTTCTCGGCTCCGCTCCACATCGGCGGACCGCAACTCAAGCGTTATGATGGACAGAATGTTCTTTTTGTCTTTCCCGACGGCAGCGGCACGGCGCACATGCTACCGAAGGTCGAAGCGATGGGCTCGCTCTCCGTGTATGGCTTTGACTCGCCCTACATGGGGCACATTGGAGCCTGGAGCCGTGGCATAGCCGAGCTCATCGACCGCTATGTCGAGCTTCTCTGCAGTGTTCAGTCACGAGGACCCTACAAGCTCGCAGGTTGGAGCATCGGAGGTGTCTTTGCACTCGAAGTTGCCCGACGTCTCCTCTCGACGGGTCAGCAGGTTGCATTTGTTGGCTTGATTGACACTCCGAGTCCGAAGCAGATCAAACCCCTACCCGCAGATACCCTGGATGAGATGCTCAAATCGATCACGTCCAACACGGTTCGCGAGCACTTCAGGTCATGTGCCTTGAGCCTTCCAGAGTACCGTTGCCTGGTACCTAGAGCCACGGATCAACAGCCAGGCACGGTGGTGATTGCCAATGCTTGCGATGACTCGAGGCTCAAGGGCGTGATGGCAAGCGAGAGCGAATGGCGATCTTTCTGGTCGAGCTCGACCAACGTCGAATACCACGAGGTGGAAGGCGACCACTGGACTTGCCTCAAGCCAGCTCTCAGTCTTGTTGTGCGCAGTGCACAGTAGTCAAGCGGGTCCATGACTGCGCTGCTACGTCTCGTATATCTCCGCAAGTCCAAGCAATTTGCTGTTCCCGATCCCTCAGCATTACGAACAATAACCTTGAACAATTTCGAGAACAGCGTTGCCAAAGAAAGTTATATCACGAACATTCTCTTGACCGATTTTGGATCGAATACTGTGTTGTGCTGCATTTGAATGGCGTGCAAGTAGTGTACAATGGTCTAGACACGAGTTGTTTCGTAAGAGCGGGCGTGTCGCGCTGCCGAGAACAAGAGGTATGTCGAAAATGGGGGATGCTGAAGAAAGAAGAATGTTTGCATCCCATTGTTTTGCTTAGATGTATCGCGAGGATTGCGGGCAATAGGACTCGAACCTCTCCTCGACCTTGTCCCAGTTGACACAATTCCAGAACCTGGTGAGATACTCCTCCTTGCCCATGATACCGTAGTCGTTCAACCAAGCGTGCTCGTGGACGCTGATGTTGAGCAAAGGGTAAAGTTCCTTGCCAACCTTGTCAGTGATGCCGAGACCTCCAAAGAGCGAGTCTGCTGGGCGGCTGGGGCGTTCTTGTGAGGTGTGAGACTTGTCCGCCTCACTTGCGATGGACTGATCGTTGATGCTGGGGAGCAAAAAGTGTTTGCCCTGCTGAATTCGGTTCTGAACGACGACGGTGCCTGCACCAAAAGTAGGCACGACACCCAAATTTCTGTGCTGGTCGGTGACGAGCCAGACCCAGCCGGAAGCGCTCATACCGTAGGCTGCCGAGGAGAAAGCGAGGCACATCTCTGGGAAGCTACCGAAACTCTTGGAGATGGCGGTGGCGAGCTTGGGTAGTGGTGTTGGGTTTCGCAATCGGTCCTGAGGTGCAAGGGTGGAGAGAAAGAAGCTGTTGTTGAGCGCCTGAGAGGCGTAGTTGAACGCAAGGATCTTTTCGCGATTTTGAGAGAGGCCAATGACGGTTTCTACGATCGAGGACGAGGCGAACTCGGTGTCGCGGACTTCGTGGTTGAGCAGTTCGAGCAGACCAGTCTGCCAGTTTTGGGAGATCTGCTTGATAGTAGCTGCAGAGAGGAAAGGTGAGCAGCCTTCAGAGAGCACCTGGGGTGTTGGTGGGCAAGTATGCAGGTTGCGCAGGCACGAGGAGCTAGAGGAGGCGGTGGACGAGGAGGTCGAAGCAGTGGCTGCAATGCGAAGCGCATGCGATGCGAGGCGTCCTGAACGGACGAGGGGAGCAACGACCATGACAGTCGAATAGGACGGTAGGAAGGAGTCGAAGAGTAAAAGGCGCTGAGCAAAGGGTGGGAGGGGGGCAAACGATGATGATGAGTGAACCCTTGGTTGATGACACGAGGACAAGGCAGACAGCAGAGAAGAAGCGTTGTTGGCGTTGCTGCTCATTTCTTCCAGTTCTTGTCACCTTTTCAATTTTTCGTAAAAATGCCCATCCATCATGCCTTTTCTTCGGAACAAGGACACTCACAGCGCCGAAGAGACAAGGCGCGCTGTTCTACTGCGTGATCACAGCCGACCAGCAAGCAGGACCGTCCGAGGTCCGAACAAAATCAATTTCTTCCTGGAAAGAGCTTGAGGCCAATCTCGCCCGAGAGAAGAGACGCGCTACTGAGCACGCTGCAAAACTCCACACGCTCGAAATAAGAGGGCAGCAAGAAGAAAAAACAGGCACAGACACAGACACCAACACGAAACAGACATCGAACAAGATCAACACTCACCCTTACCCTTACCCTCACCCTCACTCTCACCATCCATCCTTTCAGCGCTTGTTGCATCTCGGAAGATTGAAGTGGGCAGCATCAGCCCACACAAGCCATCTGCAGAGCGACCATGCCGTCCGGTCTGGCCGCCGTGCCTCCGGCGCAGTTGCCGACCAAGTACTGTGAGGTCATCAAGATCGCATTACGGCCACGGCAGACTCGAGCCTTCATCCTTGCCGCAGTCGCATGGCACCTGTTTTTGACATCGGCGTTGCTCAGCACCCTCTCTCTATCGCTACTGTCTCCTCTCACGTTGGCTGCGAGCTTGCTATCGTTCGGTTTCGGAATCTTGCCCCTGCTGGCTAGCCGCAAACGCAACCTCTCGAGCATCACCACTCCTCCAGCTCGCTTGCCATCTTCCAAAGCCCAGCAGCTCTCGGCCGCGCTATCAAATCCAGCCCTACTGTCGCTAGTATACCAACACGTTGCTGCGTTCTTGGTGCTGGCGCTAGCATACACGGCGCTCCTTACGTATCGGACAACAGGTTGGGCTCCTCAGATCTGGGTCGAGTCGCACGCATCTTTCTATCTCAACGAACGCTTCCTCTACCTCGTTGGCCAGACAATCGTGCTTGCATCCGTCTACGCTTTCGTCTTCCGATCGCTGCCATCACCACAAGCTGCGGCGTCGCCTTCGTTCGATGTTTCCACGTTGACATCGGACACACCGGTCACGATCAAAGACCGCGTGTTCTCGGCATTTAGCGCACGTCTGCCGCGAGCTACAGCTGTCGCCGCACTCACCTCGACAGCCAGCATTCTTGTGTACAGCGTTATCCGCATCCGTATGTGGAGTACTGTCCTGCTCGTCCTTGGAACGCGTGGAATGATGCGTCGACTGCTCGTACCCTCGTTCCGTGTCGACTTTGCCTACTTCGAGGTCTCGCTCCGCACTGTGCTCTTTAGCATCGCAGCTGTTTGTGCTGTGGAAACGGCCTATCTGCTGTTGGATGTCTACCTCTCACATCCGCTTCCGGCGGTCAGCAAGTACGCAAAGTTTCCCATTCGGCTCCTGCTCGATGGGGTTGACGAGCCGATTCTATTTTTCTCGAATCACGCATTTTCGGAAACGGCAAGGTTGAGCGCAGCTGACAAAGAGTTGAGGGGCTTGATCTATCGCGATGTCAATGCGGACGTGACAGCATGGTCACATATCCGCGATCGATGCTTGGCACTCCTCGAGGAGCAGAGGCAATTTGTGCTTCGTCGGGGCCAGACCCCACCTGCGACGCAGACCCCGGCGCGATCCTCAGCACAGCAGACTGTTCAACAGAAGCAGCAGCAGCAGCAGCAACACCAACAACACCCAAAGGATAGCACGAAGCTTCCGCCGACCATCTGGGATCAGCTCGCTGCTGGACAGACTGCACCAAAGGAGAACGTCGCCGCCCAAGCCACAGCAGCCACATCTTCCACCGCCTCCGCTAGCAAATCACCATCACCAGCTCCAGCGCTGCTCAGCGTGCAAAACCTCTCCAAGGCCGTCATCAGCCTCGCTTCTGTCGTTTGGAAGCTGCTACCGCTCGATGCCAAGCACGTCCTCTTTGGACCACGTCGTCAGCAATCGCTTCTTGGCGAATCTCCCGCTTCCTCCGCTACCTCGGTCATCGCTCGCGACGCAGCACGATCCGTTGCAGCGGTAATCACGCTCAAAGAGCTCCTTTGCCACAGCTTGACAGAAGATCCCTACGGCACAGTCTCGAAAGACATCAAACGCGTCCTCTCGGCTCTGGTGGAGTTGGACAATGAGATCCGGTCGATGGGGCTGCAGCTCGAGCAGCAAGCGATCGAAATTGATGACAAGTTGGATCGCGTCGAGCTCGAGGCGAACAGTGCTGCCAAACAAGGAGAAACGCAGCAACAAGGCGAGGAGAGTGGCCGAGGAAGAAGAGACACGCAAGAAGAGTTGAGACAAGTATGGAGAAAGAGTGGGGCACAAAATTTGGATCTGTGCTTGATTGCGGCCATGAGGGAGATCCTGGATACATTTGCCAGGTTCGATCTGGAGTTGGGCAACGATTTGGAGGTCAAGTTAGCCGACTGTCTGCGTTAGAAGCACAAGTCGCGAAACATGCCTGCTGCTCAATCGAAGCCATCTTGCCAAAGAAACCTTGCAGTCATGCACTCAGAAGCGTAGACTCGATCGTGTTGATTTGAAACGTGCAGCGAAGAAAAGCCGCCGCTGGCGCGGCCATGTTGTCGAATGTGACAGGCAAAGCGTCAACGCTCTAACTCGAGCTGTCCATCTGCGCTGGTCTCGAGCTCCCTCTACTCAATTTCGGTGTGGCCTTGTGTCCTCGATAGCAGCAACCCACCTGACGGGTTAAAGTCGGTGCGAGCAGAAATGTGCGTGTAGCTGCCCCTTCAAAAGGGATCAAGACTAAGTCAAACGACATCAGGTCTTTAGGCTCGAGATGAGCGCCGACATTCGGCGTCAACGAACTTAACTTTCAACCATCTTCCCACATGGCGTGCGGAATCTGTTCTCCGGCGATTCGCCCACTGTAGATCGCAACCAACAACAATGGCGTTGTGTGGGCTGTGTGGGGTGTTCCTGTAACAAGCTGATCGTCGGTTGAGTGATAAGTGTCGGCTGTCGACGCTTGCCAGTGAGTAACTTGAGATTGCACTCATGCACCTTCAATCCGAGGCGCCGGGAGGACCGAGCCGATACGAGCCACATTAAACAAGGCAGCCGGCAGCGTGTGATGTTCAAGTCTGCCCCGCCTATACACTTTGCATCCGGCTTTTAGGAATGAGCGACTTTTCGCAGAGGCTCTCCGCAAATCGGCTGGCTTCCTTCCAGGCTCGAGCCTAAGCGAGCGAACAAGGAAAAAGACTGGAGCGCTGATGAAAGTTCTAGACGAGAGAGTCATAATTTCTCCACTTGCCAGTCGTGAGTGCAACCACAGCCTGACAAATTGGCTCAAGCGCAGAGGCCCAGAGGCAAAGATTTCGACTTCGATGCTGCCCCAGACTGAATGTGTCTCCTTGTTTCTCCCCTCTCCCCCCTTCCCTTCCCCGCGCTTGTCGAATATTACCCTTTTTTTTTTTTTTTTTTTTTTTTTTTTATGCTGATAACGCCGCGGTCAACCCTAAAGTGTAGTGTACGCCATACGGCACGGCACGGTATAGTTTGGCCGTGAGATTGCACTTTATTTGATTTACCAGATGATCGCAGCCTCTATGCAACCCGACACACTCTCTCCGCAATTTTGGCTTAATTCCGTTGGTCGCAAGGTCAAAACCTCTTTGCCCCTTACAGTGCTTTTCACAGCTACGCAAACGCTTCTACGTATCGCTGTCTATCGGAAGACGTAGACGAAGCATGCTGCACAGATGTCCGAACTAAAGTCTCAAAAAGGGGAGAATGAGCGTCTTCGCCACTCTCGTCCACTTTCGTCCCGACAAGACTTTGCTAGGTCCTGTCAGCGCCACTCGCGGCGACGTACTGCACAGTAAAAAAGGACGGAACAAATAAAGTACTGTATTATCGGAATCCAATAATATTATAATTTTCTTGACGCAGAAGAGGGCGCTAAAGGACTGGGTGTCGCTGCAATGCCGTCTGCTGCTTCTGCTGCTGCTCCTTGTGCATCACGGCTGCACCTCAAGCTCGCCTGTGCGTTGTTGGCTTGGCTCTTTGGCGCATCCGCATGCCTGCGGCCCATCCGCACTTGGTTGCTCTCCGCTTGGCCTCTGCGACGCCGCCCCGGTTTTACGACGGTGCGTGACCAGCTGATTGGTGATTCGCTTCGCTTATTCGCTTTTGGGTTGCAAATTGGACACAGCTCCTCTCGTCGATTGAGCTCTTCTCTCCATCGCGACTTGTCCACCTTGACATTCCGCCACCATCGCTCAGCATCGCCCGCTGTCGCCCACATTTGCACCATCATTCTACGATACGCAGCACTTCATTCCGATCTTATTTGCCACTCCCGACAGTCGTCTTCTTTCTGCCCACCACCACTTTCTGCCGCCATCCTACGCCAGCTTCTCGCGTTGCACGCGCGGTACCTGACAGGACAACCTCCCCCTGCCGTGCCCCGGTCGACTCGTCAGGTGCCCATCGTATCAATCAACGCACATCGTCTCGCGGTCGCCGCCGGTCCTTCTCGCTCTCCCGCACTCGCAAGAATTTGCGCTTGCACTCAAATCGCTTGCAACCAGAAGTGGGCATTCGGTTGCATCGCTAAATCCGCGTCAACCAGTCGCTGCCCCGGCTTAGACGATCCTTGCACGACAGATCCGCGTCTCGGCGTCTGTTTCCAATCATTGCCGACGTTCAAACCGGCAAGACGGACGCAGCCGAGCCGAACGACCCAAAGCGATCGTCCGCGGACGTCCAGACGCTGCATCACCTCGGGCCGTTGGCCGATCGTTCTCGTCTTTGACGTGTTGCATATAAATGGTCCTCGCACCGTTTGCTTCTAGCTGGAGAATGGACGCTTAATCTCGCTCACCTACAAAGCCAATCGCGCTCTTACACCGTCACTGGACAGCACCTTGGCATTCGGAGTTGCATTGCCTTTGCTCTCTGTTGATCCGCACCTAATTTGCTGCGACATCTCTATCGGCTAGCTCAGCCAACTGCAATCATGCAGGGTTTCTCACAGGACAGCGTGATGCGACCTCCAGGCTCTACCTTCTTTCCACCTCATCATACTGATGAACGACAACGACAACAGCATCAGCCGCAACCACAGCCAACGCCACCGCACTTTGCCCAAGCTGTGCCCCGGACCGATCTGCACAATCAGAACTTGGCTCACATCCCCGACCAGCAGGCGCAATTTCAACCACAGCTCCATTCGCACATGCAGTCGCCGATGACGCCGCACGTGCAAGGTCTTTCGCATCGTCAACACCAATTCACCTTTCAATCTTCTCAATTGAGCTCACCTGATGGTGGACGTCGACCGTCCCAGCCATCCTTCTCTCCAGCTTCACAGCCTCCCTCGGTTCCTTCGCAACACGCGCAGTCCATGCAGCCCGTTCACTCGCTTTCGCAGCCTGCCATGGGTCTTGCTGGGCCTTCCTCGCACCAATTTCCGGTCAACTCTTCCTCGCTGCAGCCGGCGATGCTTCCGCCGTCCTCGTCAAATGAGCAGGTCGCGGATGGCCAACGTACCTATCTAACCACTTTTGAGGATCCGATAGCAGAAGCCTACATCGCCGGTCAGACCCTTGACGAGCCTTTCTACTCTGTCGCTCCACCAGGCACTGTATGGCCAACGGACGGCTCCATGCCACTTGACCTCAACTTGTTGGCACCTCTTCCGACGGATTCCAACGATCCTTCTCTCGGCTTTTCAGCGGAGCAAGCAGGCTATTTCGACCCCTTTGCGGTCAGCGATCAAGGTGCCAATAGCAGTGCTGCCCCATTTGATTCAGCTGCAGCTATCCTTGACGACGCTGGCTTTTCGCGCTTCACCGAGGTCAAGTCGGAGGCCGATGCTGACGGCACGCTCTCGGCTCACGAGATTGTGGCCTCTGTGTCAGCTCAGGACGGCAACGAAGCCAGCAACAGCCTGACCACGTCCAGCTCGGCGGCGTCTGCTTCGAGAGACGGCATTCCTCCGCGCAGGCGTACTCGTCGACGGCAGAATATCAGTTGTGACCAGTGCCGTGCCTCGAAGCGAGGCTGTGACTTTCAATTGCGACTCGATGCCGATGGCAACGATATCTTGCAGGGCAACGCGGGCGCTGGGGCCGAAGAGGAGCAGATTTCAACCGGAAACACTGGCGACAAGCGCAAGATGTCTGACGCTGGACCGCTGGAAGGGGTCAATGCTTCCGGCAGCAGCAGCAGCAACAACAACAACGGCAGCAGCAACAAGCTTGTCTGCTCCAACTGTCAACGACGAGGCATCGAATGCACAACCAACTTTGCCGACTCGGTTCGCGAAAGCAAGCAGGCAACTCAGACTACCAAGGACGAGCCAATCGCTCAAGGCAGCACAAAAAAGCGAGCCGTTGCAGACGACTCTTCTGAAACCGGCCGACGCTCCATATCCGTATCAAGTGATGGCGGCTCGCCCACCGCACAGGACCAAGAGGTACGTGAGCAGCTTCTGAAAGCCTGCCAGAATCGCAACGAGTCGCAAATGCTGGCCACCACCGGAGCAAACGTTCGATTTGCACATCGCGCCGACTCTTTGCTCCTCACGACCAATCGCATGCGTCTCTACGTCCATACTGTCGAGCCCAACGCCAATCTATGGCTCTCGAGGGCCTGTTCACCGCTTCGCACGGACGGCGATCTTGGCGCATACATCAAGAGCGCCATTGGAATCGACGCACTCAATCTCTCGCAAAGGCTCTGGGCGTCTTGGCACGTAGACGCTCCATCGGCGCAGAAGGAGCACCAGCCTAACCTTTTCTACCTCGTCTACGGCCTCGACCATCTCGGTGGAGAGATGGGTGTCTGGGGCGAGAAGCCGCAGCAGAATCGATCAGGAGCCGTCTCCCAGCCTCGTGACTCGGGTTCTGCTCAAGAGGCATCTGCACAATTCAACGACATCATCTCCGACATCATGGGCATGAATCCTGGAGGCTGGCGCAGGTCTAAACGCGATCTCATGATTGACGAAGCGGTCAAAGCAGCCATGCTTGCCTATGCCTGTCAGTTCCGGTTGGACGACGAGATGACGTCCTCTAGCGCTGATGCAGTCTCACGCAAAGCAACCGACGGAAAGAATTATCGGGACGCACACGACCGCATCGCGACGGCAGCCTGGAAGCGAGCGCGCTCGTTGATCCTGCAACTGGCGCCGCGTCGCTCCTGTCGTATCGCGTATGGTCTGTTCTTGTTCGGCGTGACAGCTCCGCCTCCTGGTGCTCTGGCCGAAGGTGGCTCTCGGTCTGGTGCCGACGCTGCGGAGGATGCCGCTTTTGCACTCGAGACGGCCTCGCGTCATCTGGAGTGGTTTGTCAAACGATGTCGTGATCTGGTTCGCACGGTGGAAAAGGCGTCAAAAAATCCATTGCTGAGCTCCAATCCGCAGGTCAGCCAGCAGCGACGAATCGCAACCGATCTCATGGGCCTGGCTGAGTCGTTGGGCTGGTTCGGTCTTTTGATCGACACTGTTACGCACGTATCGCAAGGCCGACGATCGAGTATGCGGGAGGACAATCTGGTTTACCAGTCGTCCGGCATCGGTTCTGGCACCGACCCCGGGGTCAAGCATGGGCCAGTTCCATCGCCCGGCAGTGAGAACGGTACATCGGATCGCACGGCCGAGGCCTTGTTCGCGATGCAAGATACCTTGAACCTCTTGCCCTCCCGACAGGCTCCTCCTGGCGCATTCCCAGGCACTTCCGAGACCTACCTGAACGAGGACCCCGAAGACGACGGCACGTTCCCCGTCGACACAGAGATGTCGAGGAGGATCATGGAGCGAGCCGCATGTGCTCGTGATCTGATCCCTGCCTTGTTGAGAAATCCAGGAGCGCTGGCCAACGCCATTCCTTTCGACGTCTTGATCGGCGCCAACGATCCCGATGCGCCACCTGGACCTGGTGGTGGACCGATCATCAACATTCACAATCCTGGTGGCGGTCTCAACGAGCAAGTCGTTTTGCTCGGAGTGGCGTGGGGCACCGCAGTGGAAGTGTACATCTGGCGACGCGTCGGTGTGCTGCATACCGCGACCGAAACGTTGTTGGGAATGACCGATCCAGTGCAGGCGCTCATCGCTGGTGGCGGCAGCATTGTTTCGGACAAGATCGAAAAGATGGTCATGAACGTGATTGAAGCGATTCGACTTTTCCACAACATCTTTGACCATTTGATTGCAAGAGCGCTCGACGAGTTTGTCCATCTTTCTCGTCAGGCAAGGACCATGCTGTCGTTCTTCGTGATACACATCCACCTGGGTGTCTTGCATTTCACCAAGCTGGCAAAGAGCATCGAACAGAAGGAGCTGGAGTTGATCCAGGCGTTCAATGCTGCTCATGGTGCAGCGGGCTCGCCTGCTAAGTCGACGCCATCTTCCAATGGTGTAGTCAGCATCTCGTTTTCGCCCATGGCGGTTAGCACACCTCCCCAGGCTGGGAAAGGCGCTTCACCGTCCAACGGTTCCACTGGCACCGCAGACTCTTCGCATGGCTCCCCATCTTCGGTCTCGACCGCGCAGCCTGCCCAACAACTTCGTTCCATCATGCTGCTTTCGTCCGTCGAGCGTCGACTCATTGGTCGATCCGCAGCTCTGGGAATGGCTCGCATGGCCTCGCTCGTCAATGCCGAATCCGCCAAACTTGAACACGCTGCCAGACTTGGCCGACTTTCGCCCAAATCGAGGCCCAAAGATGGAAAGTCACGCAAGGGATCTTTCTACGCATCATCGACGGAAGATTTCACCCCGATCGAAGATTCTGCTGATGCTCCGTGGCGTCATCCTTACCCAGCAATGGTTGCCGATGTACTCAAGTTGAGCAGTCAACAACTGCATGATGAGATCTGGGATCAGCTGATTGCCGTACCCAGAAACGAGGCCGAGTTGGACTTGTTGATGTCAAACTTCAATGTGCTGCTGGAAGGGTTCAGAAGGATGTTGCATGCCGTACCCGGCCTGGGCAGCTATAAGGAGGTGCTGGAGAGTTTGGAGAATGCTAGAGATACAGCGCAGTTTGTTGCGAGTCAGAACACATGACGACAAAGAGGTTGGATGGGGCGGGAGACGGTACAGAGGAGAAAGTGTTTGTGGCAATGTCAGCAATGTCAGCACGCTGAAGAAAGACGCTGTCAACGCGAGGTTGGACCCGCGGTCTTGTGTGTGGTGTGATGCGTGGTGAGCAGCGGTGCAGAGCGGAGTGCGGAAAGAGCCAAGCCTGAATCGGCGAGGTGTGAGAGACAGGCTGGTCCAATACGAAACGTCGCAAACCATCGCGCCCATCCCCCCTGCAGATCTTCTTCGAAGCGTTGTTGCTGCAGCACAGACGAGCCACAGACTAAATTATCCTGAGGCTCTGAGAGCTTTACGTCGCGCGCGGGATCAAGTCAGCACAAGCAAAGCCATCCGATGCGCGCCAAACGAGCCAATATCGGTGCACGAAGAGAGCAATTTTGATGAATCATGTGTTTTCAAAGAGAGCTAAGTTAGTACGACGGTGAACGGGGGACGGTGCCGGCTGAGACAAGGATGTTTGGTCAAGTCGAGGCTTTGTTATCAAACTGGACATGCGTAAGCGCTTGTTGAGGTGGAGGTGTAGATGTTTTGGGTTTTGGGTTTTGGTGGACGCTTGGCGATGCTAACAGACCAATAGTGTGCGTAGAAGGCTATCAAGATGTACAGCAGCCTAGAAGCAACGAGTTGAAAGCAGACGTGTCCGAATGGAAACAGCCGGGCTCGATCACGATTGCAACGCCAATTGACAAGCCTCCTGCACCACCTCTGCGATCCCGTTGACCGCTGGCTGTCTAACCATGGTGAAATGATTAGCATCCCTGACAGGCACAACATGAATGCTGCTCTCTGGAATCAAATTCTGCCACCCATCCGCACCGCACTCTGCTGCACGATTGCACTTGAACAGCCAACGCACTGTATCGTTTACCTCGTCAATATCGTCCATGTTGCCAGGCAGCGCATTGTCGGCGACAATATACCACGTTTTCGGCGCATCGTTTTGCTGCAGGCCAGTCGGCATCCATCCAACCAAACTCTCAACTGTAGCCTTAAAGTGCGCGATCAGCTTGTGCGACATGGTCGGTGGAGCAATATCCTTCACCTCCTCCGCCGTGTTGATCCAGTCGAGGATCGACATCGGCAACGGCGGATAGAGCGGACTGGGCGAATCGAGGATAAACAGTGCCGCGACCCTGTCACCTTTGGCTCCGCTGCATGTGGCGAGAATGCGAGCCATTTCAAATGCAGCCATACCGCCGAAGCTCCACCCACCCACCAGGTAGGGTCCTGTGGGCTGGACGAGCTTGATACTCTCGAGGTAGTAGGCGGCGATTTGGGCGATACCGCCCGTCCAAGCCGAGGTGTCGGCGAGGAAGGGTGAGTTGATCGAGTAGATGGGTCGATCGATCGCGGGGATGAGCGAGTAGACGGTCGACATACCGGCTCCTTCGGGTAGCAGGAAGAGGGGCGGCTTGCTGTCTGGGTTGGTGCCTTTGCGGAGTAGGACGGGCGGCTTGATGGGTGGGAGGATAAATGTGGCAGGTGACGTCGAGGCTGGTTGGTCCACAGTGATTGCCGGAGCAGTGCTCGATGCACCACCGAGTTGGCCCGCCACAAAAGCGTGAATCTCGCCAAGTGAGGTGCAGTCCATGAATAGCGAAGAGGGAAGTTCGATCGGCAGCGCGCCCGAAAGATTTCCGAGGACGAGGAGCGACATGAGCGAGTCCATGCCGAGGTCGGCCAGATTGGCATCTTGGTCGATGCTGTCTTCGTCGACGCCGAGTTCCGTTTCGATGGTCGAGCGGATCGTCTTCATGGCTTCTGCGACAGCTGAATTGCCCGTGCACTGTTTTGCAGCTTGCTGCTTCGGATCCGGTACGCTGTCGTTCGATGACGGTACTGTCGCGGCTACAATACCGTCGTCATCTGCTTCCAATTCTGCCGCGGACACTAACTCGTACTCCTTTGCTTCGGCTTCGTCGTCAGCAATGTCGCCGACCTGGTCTTGGATGAACTGGAGCAGCTCGGCGGGGCTATCGCACTCCATGAACAGTGACTGCGGAATTTCAAAGCCAAGGCTCAGAGTCTCGAGCGTAGAGATGCACACCAACGACATGAGACTGTCCAGACCCAGATCGGCGAATTTGACACTCGGCTTCATTTCGTCGACTGCGATGCCCAGCTCGGAGGCGACGAGGTCGAGCACTTTGGCGTGCAGCTCCGTGGCTCGGCTACCGTTCTTCGTTGATGCAGATGCTGGCATTTTGCGGCCCCGCTGAGGCACTTCGCTCTGGGAAACCGGGTTCCCTGGAGCAATTGAGCCGCTTGCTGCTGCCTTCATGGCTTTTGCCGGGCTCGTAGTTGACTGTGGGGCGGCCTTTGATCTCGTCGTTTTGGCGTTCCTATCGCACTTTGCGAGCCGGAACCTGGTGAGCTCTCCGACAATCTTGTCCGCGCTGTCGAGAATGAGCATGTCGACCTCGGGCTCATCGGCGAGAGAACACGATTCATGACCAGCCTGAGGCGGTGAGACGTAGACCGTGAAATTGGCGCTCGCACGCGTCAGACTGTCCATCCATTTGGCGCAGAAAAGAAGGTCCTGCATGCAGATGAATTCAAGCTTGCCGTCGGGAGAATTGGGCTCGTCGCCACAATACCAGCGCGCGACCTCTTCGAGGCCGGTCAAAAGCTGTGGAAGCACGACATGTTCTGCGATCGATGACGACGAATCCATGGCTTGGAAGCTGTTATAGACGACTGCTTCGCGCGATTGCTGGGCGAGGTAAGCGGTTTGAACTAACTTGGTAGACTTCGCCGAATCGATCTTGAGACCTTTGTAGATGAAATTGGCGGAGAAGAGCTCCCCTTCGTGCTTGATGCTCGCAATTTTCTCCGGAAGTAGCTTTTGCAGCTTCGACCATCGTGAATACAATCGTGTTGGTGGTTGCCATTCGTAGGCCCATTCACTTTTGGGCGAAGGCACAGTGCTGGAGCTCACCTGAACGGCGCTAGCGCTTCCGGATAGCTGCTTCTGGGCGGACCATACTGACAGCTCGATGTCGTGAGGGTCTGACCACTGCTTAACCATGTCAGCGGAAGCCGAGCCCAAAAGACACAAGGAGAGGGGACCGTCCGTCGCCATTGCTGCCGTCACCGATTCGCACGCCTCCTTGATGGCTTCCACCACGAGCTCAATGAGAAGAGCGCCCGGACTAGCTCTGCTCAGCACACTTCTGAGAGCTTCGTCCGAAAGATCGGCCCGATACGTCTTCGACCTGTCGTCTGCTGCCGTTTGCTCGCTCAGCAAAGCTTGCGACAGCGGTGCCAAAGCTCTTTCCTGGTTAGAACTTGAGATAGCGTCGCTGGCATTGGCCTGCAGGGCTGACCTGCCAACCACTCCTTGTCCTTTGACGGAGGTTGCCTGTGGGAGCAGGTTGCGATCATGGTACTCCATCCAGTGCTGCTGAAGACTGAACGGGTACGTGGGCAGTGTGTGAATGAAGCGAAGGGTTGCCAGATGAGGACGGAAATACTCGATCCAGCGGATAGAGTAGCCTCGTTGGTGCAGAGTTCCAAGAGTGGAGAGCAACGTCCTTTGCAGGTTTTGGGCATCAATGGCGGGGGTAGTAGGCTTAATTTGGTCAACAGCCTCATCAGTAATGATGTTGATAGAGTTTCCGATCTGGATCCAAGCGTAGTTGGTCGAAATGTCGCTCGTTCCAGCTACCGGGAGGAATTGATGAATTAGCGGCCTATCCTCAGCGCTGCAATGCACAATTGATGGATGTACGCCGCAGTCGTCAAGAAGCAGAGCTAGACAGATTTGAATCAAACGCAGGTGCAGCTCAGCGTTCTGCTGGACTTCGGAGTAGCCCAAGGCTGAGGTGAGCTCTTCGACTCGGTTTCGCAGTCCCGGAATCAGACGAATGCAATCTGAAAAGCTGTCGAGTGACATCGATGCTGGACTGCGGAAGACGAGGCCAAAGGGCCGCAGATCGGCATGTGTCTTGGCTTCGATAATCTCCGCAGAGCGCAGTTGGCGGATGAGTTCGTCCTGGTCTGTAGCAATCCCGCTTAGCCGGAACGGATGGTGGGTCCGACGACAAGCGAGAGTGTAGCTCAAGTCGGCTAGGTCCACTTCTCGCTGAAGATAGTCGACCAGAGCCTTCCTCATCATCTCTGCTGACTCTCGCGTTTTTGCGGACAGCATGAAGACCCACGCTGAACTCACGACGGACGGAGGATCTACGCCAATCGATCCAGGTTCGAGACTGGATGGTGCTACCTCCTCATGCGTTGGTGCACCTACCAGCACGACGCCGTGGCAATCCGTGCTCGCAAGGCTGTTGACGAGGATGAAGCGTCGACCATGGCGATCTCTGCCGGAGGACAGCCTTTGTGCCTGTGTGGGCACGAACAAAGCAGAGTTAGCGCACGTCGCGGCAATGCTGGGCTGCAGCTCGGACGGTTCCGAGATTGAGATCTGTCGTGGTACGCTGTCCTTCTGAAACATCAACACAGCTTTCATCACCGACGCCATGGCGGACACAGCTTCGCCTGCACCGATGTTCGGTCTTGAGCTTGTGATTGAGACTCTTTGCCCCTCTACGCTTTTCTGGCTACTGTTCGAGAGGTAGAACAGACGCCTGAAAGACTCGAACTCGGCCGCTTCTCCTTGCTGGGTGTGGAATCCACTTGCTTCGATGTGCACTAGATCATTCTTGTGTACACCTGCCTCGGACATGACCCGAGCCAGGAACTGGGACTGGCCAGTGCTGGCCTGTTCGTCTCCGTGAGTATGTCCATGGTAGGTGGTCCTGGCGGCTGGGAGAGTGGCGAGGATCATGTCGCCGTCCCGAAGTGCGGTCGAGCGCCGTTTCAATAGGAGTACGCCACAACCATCGCCTCTGGTCTTGCCGTCAAGCTTAGAGGAGAAGGTTGCATTTGTGCCCGTGCGAGAGAGAATACCTTGCTTGTCCATGGCGATGAACATTTGCGGCTGCGTCAGAACGTTGACGGCACCGGCAAGCGCAACATCACATTGCCCACTGAGAAGCGCTCGCCTAGACCACTGCAGTGCCGATACAGCTGAGCATTCGAGTGAGTCTACGGATACACTCGGACCCTCCCAGTTGAGAGAAAAGGAAACATGACCTGGGATGAAGGCACGAATGTTGCCGGTGATAAAGTAGCTGCCGATATTCCAGCTGGCATTCTCTCGGTAATCGTCCCAGCTCGCCGCCATGCACACGGCGATACGCTTACCATCGAAAGACGAGGGTGAATTGGCTTCTGCCGAATATCCTGCACGTTCCAAAGCTTCGTAGGAGCAAAGCATGACGAGTCGGTGCTGAGGGTCAAGCTGCTCGATCTCTTTTGGCGACATGCTGAACAGACGTGCGTCCATCGACTTGACGACGTGCTCAGGCAAGGCGTGCATGTGTCTCGCCATCGTCTGGTTGAGTCCTTCGCCACGGTACGCGTCGACGTCGAACAGATGCTTGGGGATTTCTGTGACCGTAGACCTTCCTGTCTCGAGGCATGTCCATAGCTGATCGGGATTGCGAACATCGCCAGGGAAACGACAAGCCATCGATACAATCACGACCTCGTCTCCGTGGATGTCGGACGGAGACAAATACGGGGTCTCGTGTCCTGAATAACCCGGATGCATCAGGAGCTCAGAGAGTGTTGCGGAGATGTCGATGTGGGTGTACGATCCTTTAGATGAAGGAGTGTCGTGGAGAGAAGAGAGACGGACCCCCACGTCAGCCCCGAGGCTGGTCCCCGGACAAAAGGAGACGACGACCCAGTCTCGAGATTGCACGGAGCGGGGCAGTTCTCTTTCCAACAACACCAATTGGTCAACCATAGAGTTCCAGTTTGCGGTGGCACACAAGTTTGTCGCGATCAGGGTACGCAGAGCGTCTCGAACCCTAGTCTCGGTGAGGATGTTGGCATTTTGCGTCTCCCATACGATCTTTTGGCTCTCAGACAGGCCGGAGTCGTCGATCAATTCCCGTTTCTCGAGATCGTGCATGACGAGATCTGCTTCGAGACCAAGTTCTGGGATATGGTAAGGCGAGAACAGTTTGAGGGGGAACGTCTTGCACTTGGAGCCAAGATGCTCGAGCAAGTATGCCTCGAAGCGCTTCAGCTGCCCTGGTGGTCCTGCGATCGAGATCTGGTTAAGCGCTCGCGCGGAAACGACAAGAGGAACGGATTTGTCAAGTGGCCTTTGCTGCTCGATTTCGTTGAACTTTCCAAGACGCAGAACGACCTTTTCGATGTAGTCTGCATCTCTGAGCGAGACCACGAAGCTCCAGTGATCAGATGCAGCGCCAGGGTCGTCTGCTTGCAGGAGGCGGCGGCGCGCGTGAGCTGAGCGCAAGCTGATCCAAAAGCAGATGCGAATGGCCTTGATTGCGTCCTTGGCATAGGTCCAGATATCGATGGGCGCTGCGCCAGCCTCCGGCTCGACTAGTTGACGGAGGCTAAAGGCAGAAAGAGCTCCGGTACAATACCCCAGCAAATGTGAGCAAGGTTGGGTGAGAGCCCTCCACGCTTGCATGAGCTCTGATGAGGTTGCTGAAGCGTCCTGCCTGTGGCAGTCGTCGTGAGCTACACAATACACAGCAATGACGCTAGAGGTCTGGAGCATGCACAGCAGGACTCCGTTGACGACCGGGTCTTTGAGGCCATTTCGACGGTGAAACTTCACGAGTCGTTCGAGATCGGAGAAAGGTTCGAGCGGTGGAAGTGAGGCAAGCAATTCGATCTCGGACGCTGCTCGTTCGGTTGTAGCGAAGCCTTCCTTTGCAACAGCGTCGTTGCGGCGACTGGCGACACTTTTGAGTTCGTCGCGAATGGCTGCTAGAGCCAAGGACAAGTAAGCGGCGAGCTCCGCATGGTGTTTTGAAAGGCCAAAGATGGCGTCGAAAGCATTCAGAAAGTCAGAGCCTTGCGAGCCGAAGACGATGACGGAAGCGCTTGGCAGCAGAGGGAGTGAAGGGACATGGACGTTTTGGCTGTCGCTGCTTGGAACGACATTGTCGAAGGAGGAAAATGTTGAGTCTGATGACATGATCGGCACGGAGAGGTTGCCAGCGCTCAAGGTGTACGAGAGACAGAGCGATGGCTGAGAAAGGGACGGAGAGAGGGGAAAGTAAAGATCTCGCTTTGAGGACAATGCAGACGGATTGGCAATGTTCAGGACGAGCAATAGACAAGAGTAGAGCCGACCGTATTTATACCTGGTGACCCAGCGGATAGCTTGCTGCAATGGACCAGAGCAAAAGCAGGCTCATTGTCGCCGTGTTCATCACCTTAACCTTGAACGCACCGCAGTCACTAGCTCAGGCAGTGTGCTGAAGAATAGCTCCAACTTTATGAGGCAGCCGGACCCTCAAGACGGACTCGCGGGAGTATCAACACAACATTCACGCACACTGATCTTTCGGCAAGACCGATGCGTGACTGGCCTGTGCCGAAATGCTGGAAGGTCAGTCGAAGTAGGATTGGTTTTCGATGCAAAGACTTGCTTTGATTGTACAGATAGGGTGAGGTCGACTTGGGCCTGTCGGCAAGTATCCGATGTCATTTCTTTGGCGAGTGTCGCAACGCTGCTCTCTTGACCCAGACCAAATTGCTGAATTCAGTTGGAAGAGGACTTCTGCGACGCATTGTCACGCCTCATTTTTGCGATCCGCTCGCGGATGACTTCGAGACCGGGCAATTCGCCGTTGACAGTGCCGAAGATGGCATCGCGAACCCGGGCGCTTCGGGTGTCGAGCCCTTGGCTTCGGTACCACTCGTTTGCTCCGGGCGTGACGCGGTCAAGATGGGTGAGCCTCTCGGCACCAGAGTATCTGCTGCTATCAAGGCCTGAAGAAGATCCAGCGCCAGCGGCGTGGTTGTGTCTCCTCTGGTACATGGCGATGTCGGCATCGGTAAAGTGGTCGAGGCGACCTCCGTTGTGGTGCTGCGAAGACGAAGCGCCGTTGGCTGACTGGGATCGATTTGATGAAGAAAGGTCGGCTGCTGCCGCCTCGCGCTCCCTACGTGTGAGGAAGGTCGTGCTGGTGAGATCCGAGGCGAAGGAGTGGATGTCCCTGGCGCGGCTCGAAGCCAATTCTTCGGTGTTGCCGAAGGAAGGAACCGAGGCAGCGCGATTCGACTGTTCGCGGGAGAATTCTGTCAAGCCTCTCGGGACAAGGTTGGGTGAGCGCCGGGAGACCGAGTCCGTGTTGAGAATGGAAGAGTAGATCGTGTTGTCGAGGGCGGTTTCCCACGAAGCGGCGGAAGAAGCGGCCGAGGTCCGGCCAGCCGACGTCGCGAAAGAGGCTTGCTGTGGGCTCGGAAGGAACGAGGGGGTCAAATGGTACATTTCGACGGCCTTGCGCAAAACATCATCTTTCTTCTTCTTTTGGCGTTTGTTGTGCTGCTTGGATCGTGCGGAGCCAGAAGACGACGAGGCGATGGGATTGGAAGAAGAGCATGTCGGGTTGGTGCGCGAGACCAGAGCAGCGCTGCTTTGCGAAAAGGCACGAGTGGCGCCTCTTTGCAAGCTTCGCATCGGAGCCGACATGGCGTGTGAGTGTTGTCGTTAGTTGAAGATCAGAGGTGTTAAGCAGAATTGACGATGATGATGCGGAAGAGCCGACGAGTCAAGTCAAATCACCTCGATGTCGTCGTGCGGTTGCGAAGACAGGCAGGTCTTCCAGTTCAGCAGATCTGACCCTTTTTTCTTCTTCTCTGGAGCTTGAATCACCAGTAAAGAATGACAGAGGATTACATAATCCACATCATGGTGAATTTGACCAAGCGTAGAGGATGCATTCGCGGCGACACTTGATCTTCAAACGCCCGAATGCATTCACAGCGGCCCATTCTGCCAGCCGATTGATGCCTGATGTCCTCCGAGTTCCAGACGACGTCAGATGAGCGCTGAGGTCACCGTGTTAGCGACAAAGCCCTTGTTTCAGCTCATGGGATGGCAGCTTGAAAATAACGGTGTTTGGCTCCGAAAGCCTGGAAATCTGACAGTGCGAAAAATCGTCGAGCCAAGACCCAAACAATTCTCGCACAGAGACACGCCAACATCGCGTCACCGCTGTCCAGTAACTTGACGTCGACTGGAGAGGGGACAAGGAAAGGGATGGAACGCCCCTTTCTCTCTCTCTCCCGCTCCTATTTTCGATATTTTCGATGCTCCCCGGGGGAAAAAGTTGAAATTTTCTACCGCGCTGTGTGAGGGTGTGTAAGAGTGTGTAAGTGTTGTTCTCTCGCGCTGTGCTCAAGCTGAGGCTGTTGCGTGTGTGGAATTTGGACACAGAGAAGAGAGCATGTTGTTGTGTGAGAGTGAGTGAGTAGGTGAATTTATTTGTGTGTGAACCCTGAAATTGTGACAACAGCAACACAGCAGCGACACCGCTTTCCTGCAGCTGACTTTAGAGTGCATGACGAATGGGCTGCCGAGTCTTCAAGCACTCGTTGGAGTATAGACTGCGCGCACTCTGAACTCGCATGCTCCTTCCTTCCTCCCCATCATCTCCCCGGAAAGCCTGACCTTAACATAGTGTTGCCGAATCCACGGCGCAAGATCGAGCGATACTTCCCGCTATTCGGCGAAACCTCGAGTTGGCCTGCGGAGAATTGCGACCGCGACAGCAACACAGGCAACAACGACAACAACACGCGCGAAAGGCCCGACTGACCCTCTTAGCTCACGATGCCGGTGCAAGATCCTGTGGACATGTCGTCCGCGTGGCTTGCGCATGCGCCTCCTCCTCCACCCTCAACAGCGGTCCGCAAGCCCCGCAGGAGCTCCTCCTACGAACCCTTGTCGGTGCAAAAGAGCGGCACCATGAACGAAGCACATACACGCGGAGGCTACCTCCCTCCGAGCTCCCATTCCCCAGAGCCACCAAGCTCTCGCAGATCCTCTATTAGCGACCTCAAGGAGACCGCTGCTTCATCCTCGACGCGTCCCTCCACAGTCAAGAGGGTGCGATCCAAAGTCACCTCCAACCCAGTGCCGCCAGCGCCTAGTGCCTTCTACAATTACCAACATCAGTTGCAGCAGCACCAGCACCAGCAACAGTACTATCGCCAATCGCAGCAGCCCCAGACACAAGTGTACGCCGTCGCCACTGATGCTGCATACGCCCCCGCACAACCTCCTACCTCTGTTGCCATGGCACACAGCTATTCAGACACCAATTCTAGCCCCGCCTACGCGGGCTATGTCAGAGACCGACGGGACAGCGCTCCCGTCGTTTCTTACTCTCAGCCAGCGCACAGCAGTATGTACGCGCCACAGCTTCCGCCTTCCAACGGTGTATCACCTATGTACCCGAACATATATGATCCGACCGCCGCCGCCGCAGCAGCAGCAGCACCTATTTCGATGCCTCCTTTCTCTGCCGCCCCACCACCGGTGAGCTATGCTACACTTAACGGAGTGCCTGCATCCCATCTGCAATACATGCCTTCCCACAACGGCGCCATCCCACCTACTGGGCAGCATTACGGCGTTCATCCTCAGCAGCAGCAGCAGCTTTCCTGGGCGTCGACGCCGCAGAGTCAGCCAATGCATCAGTACCCTATCACAGCATCATCACCTGCACATCAGCCTTGGGATTATGCCGGTGGTGCTATTGCAACCTCGCCTCAGCAAGCAGGTATCACTTTTCCTGGCTCAGCGGGTCCGTCGGCCTCGGCATTCCCACCAAATGCGCACGGTTCGACCGCCACGCACATCACCTCTCCACCCATTTCGGCAACTTCGCCGCATCACCAATATGTGAGCGACCTCAGCAGGCAGTCTACTACCTCCTCTGTCGGCTCGACTCGCCGGCCGCTGCCCCAGCCGACGCGCACCTCGTCCAGCCCGTCGGCACCAGGATCGCCGGTCACCGGCTCCGTCGGTCTCGCTAATCGTGCAAGTGTGCGACGAGACCTTCCCAGACCTCCCTCGGGCTCTGCTGCCACCATCTCCGCAGCGTCAACGTACGTGTCGTCAAATCTGGCCAAGGGGGAGTCCGGCAGCCCTGGATCACCCGTCTCGGGCACCGTTTCTCGTTTGCCGCCCTCCGCTCTGAATCGGACCGAGAGCGTCCGGCTTGCGGCGGAAGCACTCATGGCCAGGGGCGTTCCGCAGAGACGTCCACTCCGTAGCGCTCTGGCCAGCACCACTTTCTCGCCTCCGTTGCCCCCCACGAGGATGGCAGGTAGTCCATCGGTTCACGCTTCGGAGCTGCCTGCTAGCCAGAGTGAGCCTGTACCAGCCACCAATGGCACTCCTACTCGCACCCTACCGCAACAATACACCCAGTCGCCCACGACAGCTGCAGACCCACCTCATCGCTCAAGCCAAAGTGCTGGCGCTGCCCTGAACAAGTCCGTTGACTCAACTCCTGTTCGCTCTCGTGCTCTGCCGGAGCCCGTGCAGTCGCAGACTCCAGATCACGCAGCAGCGTCGCCTCCGGCTCGCTTCCAGGATGCCATGCAACAAACTTCGCACTCGGATGCAATGTACGCACCCACCATGCAGCAAGAGATGTCCCGCCGCCACGAGCCTGCACGCTATCAGGACACAGCAAATTTGGTCCATTCGATGGCAAGCATGTCCATGGGTCAACAAAGCGACGTATCTACAAAGACTGCTGCCTCATCGCCAGCTTACAGTGTGCCAGTGTTTAGCTTCGACGCTCCAGACGAGGAGCCTGAGAAACCTAGACGTCGACGGGGTAGCAGCGTTTCGCGCGCTGGCCCTCCCCCTGGTCAGAAGGTGATTCAGCAGACTTGTTCGTCGCCTGTTGCAGTGCCGACGATCGTCTTGCCTGGAGGTGACGGCCATGACGACGACGCGCAGGCAGCAGCACCCTCGATCCAGATCTCTGGGGCCGACGACGACCAACAGACGTCTGCAGGTGCAGGGCCAATGATCTCCATCACTGCCGACGACGACGATGCTCGATCGCAAACAAGTACAGGAAGCAGGGGACCGTCGATCTCCGTCTCGTTCTCGGCCGAGCCATCGGTCAAATCGCAGCGGGCAGGAACGAGTCACTCTCCCTCCACCTCTCCGCATAAAGGGACAGCCGCCAATAGTCGAGTCTCGGCATCATCTGTCGGCAGCGGGTTCGGATGTCAGGGCTGTCGCAAGTGGATTGCAGGCAAAGTCGTCCATGCGTTAGGAACCACCTACCATCCGGGCTGTTTCGTCTGCGCCCACTGCTCCGAGGGACTCGAGCATGTAGCCTTCTACGAACACCAAGGGTTACCCTACTGCCATTTCGACTATCACGAACTCTTCTCCAAACGATGCTTTCACTGTCGAACGCCGATTGTCGATGAACGCTACATCACTGTGCAAGACGAAGAGCTCACCGGGCAGGACGGCGAGACGGCTGAACGGTGTTATCACGAGTTGCACTTTTTTTGCGCCAACTGCGGCGATCCATTCCTCGACCCCAAAGCGGCCGGTTCGGCAGCAGGATCCGACCCCGGCTTGATGACCGCCGATGAGAATGGCAAAGTCAAACACGGCGGTATGGAGTTTATCGTTCACAAGGGCTATCCATACTGCGAAAAGTGTCACGTGAATTTGCACAAACCTCGGTGCAAGGGATGCAAGAAGCCCGTGTTGGGCGATCTGATCAGTGCGTTGGGCGGCAAGTGGCATCCCGAATGCTTTACGTGTAGCAGTTGCGAGCGGCCGTTTGAGGATACGCAATTCTTCGTCAAGGATGGTCGACCGTACGACGAGGCGTGTTACAAGGTCTTGTTGCGCAACATGATCTAAAAGATTTCAGGAGTTGTGTTCTTTTTTTTGTATTTCTACTTCTTTCGAACAACAGTCGTGTGCCAGACAGTCAGGTGGGAGTGGGGGTAGAAGAGCATTTGGATAGGCCGTAGAGTTTCAACAGGTTGTTTGCGGAGAGTTGGTCTTGGTCGGGGTTTCTGAGAGGGGCGGGGGAGCCAAAGAGTGGATCGACGCCGGAACCTTGTTTGGGGAAAGCGATGACGTCTCTGATGCTCTCTGTGCCGCACAAGATGGCCATGAGGCGATCAAAGCCGAGTGCGATACCGGCGTGAGGGGGAGCGCCGCAATCGAGTGCATGGATGAGGTGTGAGAATCTGGCCTGTTCGGCGGGCTCGAGTTGGAGAATGTGCGAAAAGACGTGTTGCTGCAAGTGGCGCGAGTGGATGCGCACCGAGCCGCCGCCGATCTCTTGACCATTGAGAACGAGGTCGTAGTGCTGACCTCGAATCGAAGCGATCAAAGTTGGATCGAAGGAAGCGTTGGAGGAGGAGGAGAGGAGCTTAGAGATGTCGGACGCTACGGGTGCGGTGAAGGGATGGTGGCTGGATTGCCATCGTGTAGAAGCGGTGGTGGTCGATGAGGAGGAAAGCGACGAGAGGGCGTTCTTGTCGTCATCGGCCAGAGTGAAGAGCGGGAACTCGGTGATCCATGTGAACACATCGCCATGGATAGACAGCAGGTCTTTGGCGCAGAGAGCTGCCGCGAGGAGCTTCCGTACATCGCCGAGGGCTGTGCTTCCGCCCTCGGGTGGATCCGAACGCAAAGAGACAAAGACATCGACAGGCTCAGATGAATCCTCGGCACGTGCTTCGCATTCGATAGCGCTGCGCAACGTTTGTGCAAGGTGCTCGACATCTACTTCGGAAGCAGGCAAATCGCTGCCAAACTCCTGTTCGAGAAAGTGCCGTGCGAGAGCACTCTTCTTGAGGAGCAGCGCGGCTAATTCGTAGACGCTATCCTTGGACGCAATGCGGAATCGTTCGACTTTGCCTTTGAATGGCAGCAGCAGGCTCTCGAGCTCCTTTTTGGATAGCGACCCAGCTGCATGGTGCTGATACGGCAGGATCTCGAGGGTTGTGCTCGTAGTATCCGAATTTGAATCGTCTGACTCGGATAATGACGATCGGAAGCCAGAAGAGACATCATGAAGCGTATAGCCGTATCTGAGATCTGGTTTGTCGGATCCGTAGCGAGTCATGGCTGTATAGTACGACATGACAGGGAAGGAAATTGGAAGGCTCGCCCTGCCAGCGGCCTCCCAAATGCGCCTCACAAGACCTTCTATCACATCCCTCACCTGATGCCCTCCGATCCTCCATTCGCCTCGAGCATCCCTTGCGTCCGTGTCTGCATTGCCCGGCGATGATTTCTGTAATGTATTCACAGTAACCCCCGGACCACCGCTGACGAAGCCCATCTCGAGATCGATCTGGGTGAATTCAGGTTGGCGATCTTTGCGTCCGTCTTCGTCTCGGAAGCATTTGGCGATCTGAAAGTACTTGTCTGTCACTCCAGACGCGATCAAGAGCTGTTTCGACTGTTGCGGTGACTGAGGCAGAGCGTAAAACTGCGGCTCAGCCGAAGAGTTGGCAACTGAGGATGTTCGAGTGGGAACGAGGAACTCTCGAGCACCTTCGGGTGTTGATCTGAGCAACACGGGTGTTTCAATTTCGAGAAAGCCTTGGTCGTGCAGGTGATTCCTGATGGCGTGGGTGATGCGACTGCGCAATCGAATGTTTTGGGCGAGCGATGGTCGTCGAAGATCCAAATATCTGTATCGGGCACGAAGCTCGTTGGAGACAGCATCAGCATGGACCGAGTCGGACGGCTGAAATGGCAAGTTTCTGGTTGCTGGATTGAGGAGGGTAAAGCTATCTGGCAAGACTTCGACTGCCCCGGTCGATTGATTCGCTTTCGAGTCTTGGGTTGGGCGAGTGGCCACTTTGCCGCTGACTAGAATAGCGCTTTGCAATGGTGTTGATGCAAGCGAGTCGAGGAGATGAGGAGAATCTGTAGTTGGTTGAACTTTAAGCTGGACAGTACCAGTGTGATCGAATATTGTGAGGAATGCGAGTTGCTTGGAGACCTGTCGAGATGACTGCAACCACCCTGTAAGAATCACCTGCTGACCATCATGTGAGGGGCGCAGCTCGCCGCAAGTATGTGTCCGCGCTGGAAAGGCGCCATAGTACGGTTCATGACGCGTGCTGACGAACTGCTTGCCATCTCGCTGTTTGAGATCAGACCTCGAAGATGAAGCTGTCTTGCTAGAGGATGCCGTAGCGTGCGTACGAGTTTGACTGCGAAGAGGAACATGCGAACGTAGGCTGCTGCATCTTTGAATACTTGCAGAAAGTTGAGCCACTCGAAGGGAGCGCTGTACTAGTGCTTTGCTAGTCGATGTGAGCATATGCAATGATGATGGCGATGATGGTGATGGTGATGGAGAGGGTGGCACTAATGAGCAGCAAGCAATGACGAGAGGGAGGACCCTGTCACAAGTCGCATTTCTTCTTGCCGAAATCTTATTTAAATGCAATATCGGCTTAATCGGGATGCCCGATGTGGAAAAGGAATTGAGAAGAGCGAAAGCGCGTCTGTCGCGGCGATGCAATTGTGAGAAGCGAGAAGCGAGAAGCCAAAAAGCACCAAGGTGTTCGTTCTCGTTGTGCTCCTCTCACACATCCGCAATCACCAACATCCTCGACACTTTGGTGGCATCACATTGCTCGCGCGGCTGACACAAGGACCTCAAATACACGGGCACAAGTCTTGGAACGAGTACAGGCGTCTCAGTGGTTGATTCGACTACAGCTTGAGCTCAAGCACCGTCCTCATTTTGTCTTCCATCTCTTCTGGTTCGGAGCCATTCGGTCGATCTGAGCTCCATCTCGTCAGCATGGATCGCCCACGTCGTTCTGCGCGGCAGTCGACGTCTGCGCATCAGTCACCAGCGCCCCCATCAACGCCGTCCGCGGCTGCTGGCTCTTCTTCGCACTTGCAGTCCAGCATGGTACCCCCCGCTGCTATGGCGAATGGCATTCTGAACTCTTCGCGCTACGAAGCTACGTCCTACGCATCTCCAGTAGCATTCTCTCAGCCACCAGCTGCACGACCACAATTCCATCAGACGCCATCGGCGTCAAGCAGCGGCATGTTGCAACCACAACAGCAGCAGCAGCACATGCATCCTCCTCACCCGTCGTTCGGAGCACCTTCGGGAACGCCTCAAGAGCCTCAGGTGGTGAGCCAACTAGCGCTGCAGTCGCTGCCACACACTTACTTTATGGGTCGAGTATCCGCGCCTATCGCTCCAGGCACGCCCTCGGCTCCACCACGGCCCTGCGGCACAGCAGCCTCTGCTCCCACAATCCCGCAAGCCATGTACAGCACCTTCCCCGCACGCATCAAAGCCGGCACCACCAACCTTCTTCAGTCCATGCCTTCGTCAGAGTGGTATGATGGTTCAGGCAAACCGCTCGACCCCTTTAGCATGCCAGGTCATGACTCGTCTGGCGGCTCGACACCCTACCGTTCCTCCCGCGCCAGTGGACGCAGGCGTGCTGCTGCCGGTTTCATCCGCTATGCCGAAGCAGGAAGCTCAGACGACGAATTCGAAGAAGACGTTGGCACCGAAGATGAAGCGGGCTCTCGCGGTGTCAAACGGGGTCTTGATGATGAAGCAGAGCAAGACTCTTCGCGCGCCTATCTCGGTCTTCCACCACCAGCGTCTAAAATGATCGCCAAGCGCGTCTACCACCGCACCAACCACGTCTACCACACCGACGATGATCTTGCGCGTCAAGCAGGCCGCAACGAGATTTTGGTGCCCATCAAGATCGACCTGGAAGCCGAGCAGTACCGCATCAAGGATTCGTTCACATGGAATATGAATGAGCGCCTCATCTCTCCGCATCACTTTGCCAAGCTCTTGCTCGAGGATCTCGATATTCCCGTCGAGCCGTACGCTACTCAGATCATGAACATGATCAATCAGCAGATTGACGATGCCACTGGTGTTGCCGACATCGAGATGGAACCGGCAGCAGGCGGAGTCTGGGCGGCTGCGCGCATCAGCGGCAAAGAGGGCGAGCTGAGCCTGCCTGCATCCGAACGCAGCCAGTACGACCCGGACGAAGAAGCGACAAAGGAAGGCCGACCGTGGAACTGGGGTCTCGAACGCAGCGATGAGCAACAGCGCCAGTGGCGCAAACAGATGGCTAAGCGTCTCGAGGCCGGCACAGGCTTGGGTGATTTCGAAGATGATTTGCGCGTCATTGTGGATTACGAAGTGCAGATTTTGCGACACATGCTTCGCGATCGACTCGAATGGGATCTCTGTTCGCCGCTCACGCCCGAATCGTTTGCGCGGAAACTCTGCGACGATCTGGGTTTGTCCGGAGAAGCTCAAGCGCTGATTGCCAACAGCGTACGCGAGCAGCTCATCAACCACAAGCGCGCCGCGCTCGAGCTGGGATTGGTGGGGAGCGGCAGAGTGTTGAAGGACAAGGAACGCGAGATTGAGACGGCGTGGGCCGAGCTGCATGCGGAAAAGCTGGAAAAGCAACGCAAGAGGTTGGAGAGGGGCGATTCGGCTGCGGTGGATTCGCAGGTGCAGTCGGCGGATGCGACGGGGGTGACTACGACGCGTGAGCCGTCGGTTCAGCCGAGTGCGACAGGGGCAGACGAGGAAGATGCCAAGCCTCCTGCTGCTGCTGCGGCAGATACGAGTGGCAAAGGAGAGTCGGGAAACGAAGTAGCAACGCCTGCGCGCGAGGATGGCGGCGGCGGCGGCGGCGGCGAAGACGACGAGGAAGACGTTGAAACGCTGCACCTCACCGCCACCGCCACCGCCGCTCCGACGCGCGAAGGCACCTCGACTCCCGCCATGCAACCCGTCATTCCTACCACCCGCTCCTCGGCACGCCTATCCAACATGCTCTCCGACACCTCGTCCTCAGCACCACCCACTTCGAGCATGGACACGCACCCCACCATGCCAGCGCAACCCACACTCACTGCCTCACAACGTCTGCACAATGCCACCTACACTGTACGCGAGATACTCTCGCGTGGACCGCGACCGCTCGAAGGCATCTGGCGAGACTGGCTCGAATCGCGTGAATTCGGCCCGCTGCTCGAACGGCTCAACGACGACGACCTCGAGAAACTCGAAGAGGCCAACATCCGCGCATCGAGACGCAACCGTAGGGAGGCGGCGAGAAGTTTCGCCGGAAGAAGACGCCGTTAGCTTAAGCTTGCTTGCCCAATCGTGCTGCGAACAGTGGCGTTTCTTTCGACGTCTGTGAAAATAAAAAAGGCGCACGAGCAATTTAGTTCCATCTCTCTCGTTGAGCGCCACAGTCTGATCCAGTCTCTAGTGTGGGTGTGATTGCAAGCCATGCTTCGTGGTGGCATCAAGCCGGGTGCTGCGGGCTGTTCATCCTTTCGCTTTCAGAGATGCAGGACCTCAAAGCTAGACATTTGCCTGAATACCAAGTGGAATTGGAGAGAAATTGTGATTGTGCTACGCGATAATACAGTGGGGGAAACGGCAATGAGAAAGCATTTGAATCGCAGAAGGAGCGTAAGCAAAGTGCATCCTTTGTCATCGTCCTCGGAATCGCATGTTGAGGAGCGGATGGACAACAGCATGCTTGCCAAAAACTCTCTCTCTCGTGTCCTAACGCCGATCAACGACCGCCAAACCCGGCGCCACTGCCCTTGGAAGTAGTGTTCTGACCCTGCTTAGCATCATTGGTTGTAGAATACGCCTCCTTCTGGCTCGCTGCCTGCAGCTGACCACGTTCCAAAATGTGTGTCACTACATCCACATCCTTGTGGCTATCAAATACTGTTTCGAGTTGCTGTTTGCTCGGTCGGCCCATGATGCCCTGGGCGCCGGTGCCGGTGTGGAAGACGTCAAACGAATCGACAACGTCGGCGAGCGGGATAGTCTTGTCACCCTTGATCCATTTTTTGTACTCTTCGGCATTGACAATGACCATGAATTCGTCGGTGGATTGCGAATCAGGCTTGTAGACGACTTTGTGGAATGTCTTCATTGTGGGACAATTTGGTCTTGCAGTACGTCGTCGAGAAGAAGATTTCTTTAAAAGTGATGCGGTTGGGGCTGTGTGTGGAGAAAGACTGGAACCTTGACTCGAAACTTGGTTGATGATGGTGGGAGTGTGAGGAAGAGTTGGGATCGACAAGGGTCTGCGAGTTATATAGTGTATTGTAACCTCAGAGCTCGCTCGCTCGACGAGCCCATGCTGATCGGGTTGTGAGCAGCAACTGACCCGCAAACCAAGCACCGCATCGGATGGCCCGTGAGCTGCCCAATGAGGCTCTCTGGCTCGCAAAACTCCACATTTCCAAAGCCGGCTGGATGCACGCACACGCGACCTATACCCAGTTGGCGAAAAAGGAGGCACCTCACCAGTCTCAAATTCCCCAAACTAGGGCCAGACATGCACAACGTTACGCTCTCGTGCAGCTGACCTTTGCGCTCTGAGCAGACAGTCATTCCGCTTGTCCGAGTGATCGTCGTCGACCTTTGTCTCTTGACTCCGGTTTGGTTTCGAGTTTGCCTGCCGAGGCCGAATTACGGTATGCGTTGCCGGACGGACAAGAAAACAAGACAATACGGTACCGACGATTCGGGTCCACAGCAACGCCCAACTGCTCTCTCTGGATCGCCTGGAGGAGAGAGAGGCGAGGGCGAAAAGCTGCACTGAAGCTGATGTGTGACATCGGGTCGATGTACAGTATGACTGTGTGCGCTAGACAATCGAGGTTCCATGTCTCTGGCGACGTGTGTGGGGGGGCTATGGGTGATGGATGGCAGGCTTCTTGCTGCGAAGAGCGACGAGGTCTCGTGAGACGTCTCAGCTGCACATAGCCCTCTTACCATTTGACCGACGCCCGCTCACTCTCACTCTGTCCGTGACACCTGTCCCTCGACCAAATCTCACCTTAGCTCTTGTTCCTCCATCTCTGCCAGCCAAACTCTCCCATAGGACGGCTTCTTTGACCATGCCAAGCATCTCTATTCGCTCGTTAAGACCAAAAAGCATGCGGCACGCCCAAAGGATTGACGTTGTCCTGCATCAACATTGTTTGGTCGGAAGAAAAGGGTTCGCACGAACGCGCTGTGACGTGATGTTTTTGTTTGGGCCTTTACAATATTTCGAGGCGCCAGCTGGCTTGAAGCTGCATCGAAGCCGAAATCTAGGTTTTCGATAGCATTCCGTCGAGTACCAGAATTGTGCTTCCTTGTCTCGTGCGTTGTGGTGGTTCTCAACGACACCACCTCTGTGCGGGGCGGTCATGTTATGAAGAATCCATTCGCACACGTTGGCTTTCTGTCATACAGTCCGGCTCTGACAGGCAAGATTAGAACACACTTTCACGCCGCTCAACTTACTACAGCAGGCAATCTAAACGAAGGGGTATACCATTCCAGTGGATCGTGTGGCGCGCAGGTCGTTATGGGTCGTTACAAATCACTCTTTTGCCCTCTCTCTCCACTCTCTCGTGCTCAATCAATGCTGAGCTTGGACGGGGTGCGACGGTGACGCGAAGCAGCGCTGTCCACTGTCGAGCCTCCCTCTACTCTCTGCTCAGCGTCATCCGCTGCCTCTCGCACCGCCAACTCGTCCTCGCTGTTGTCCTTTGCTGTGGGCGCGTGATCTGCAAACGGATCTGGCCCGGCATCGTACAGCGTCGAAATGGGTCTTGACGCAGTACCACGCGCAGCAGTGGTGAGCGGACCATGCGAGTCTTCTTCGATAATGCTGAGCACCTGACGAAGTTTGCCTGCTGCAAAGCTCGAGCTCGGGGTCTCTGCAGCATCGCTTGAAGGTTCAGGAGCTTCTGTCGAGGTCGAAGAGACGACTTGCGGAGGTGCTTCATCCTTGCGCAGCTGTTCGCGCGATAACAGATCTTCAAAGTCGACGCTCTCGGATCCAAATAGTCCGCCTGAAGCAGCGTGGGGGCTTCCATCCGACGTCGACACAGCTGTAGTGGCTTCAGAGACAGCCGAGAGGCCGAGCAGCGAGTCGCGTGCTAAATGCGTGGGTCCGTTGAGCGAGCTCGCTTTTCCACGTGCTTTGGGCGTTGCGGCCGAAGCAGCACCTTTGTTCTTGGGCGTCGAGGCGGATGGCAGCTCACCTGTGTGTGATGAACGTGTCGGTGTAGCCGACGCCGAAGGATTGCTGCTCGAGGTTCCTCTCGAGAGGCCTTTGCTTGGCGTCGCAGATGAGGAGAGAATGTTGGGCGGCAACACGCTCTTTGCAGCGGCCGTACCCTTGGCATCTTCGCCTGTGAGATCGGCCTCGGTGGCACTAGTGTCGTTGGTGGTCGCAGCCTCAGTGCTGGTGTTATGGACGCTGTTGGCGCTCGAGCTGAGCAGCGAGATGGGCGGCAAGATGCTAAAGATTTCTCCATCCTGTTTGGCAGGCCCATAACTTCCAAATGGATCCGGGACATTGGCCAACATGGCTTCGAGAACTGGATCGTTCAACCCTTTGCTCGAGATTCGTTCCGAGACATCGATCTGAGATCGAACAATGAGTGCCACTTTGTTCTCGATGAAGCTCCACACCTCTTGCTCTGCATCGAGCACTTCGTTGTAGTACTGCGCTTTGAGCTCGTCGATGGCGTCTACGTGCGACTGCAGTTCGGCGAGGGCGCGGCGGAACGAGTTGAGATCGCGCTCCTTTTTGCGACCGGCGCGGTTGTTGCGCGCTTCGGCGTCCTTGAGTTGCTTCGAGGCTTCAGAGACGGCCTTGTCGTGCGACACTTGACGGTCGGTGCAAGCGGAACGGTACGTGTCGTAGTGGCTGAGCAGCGGGATGGAAAAGTCTTTCCAAAAGGTATCGCAGAGCACCTGTTCGTAGTTGCTTTTGAGGAAGTGGAGGCCGCTCGCTGCTTGCAAACCGGGACCGGATTCGTGTGCGCCTTTGACACGGGCGCAGGCTTCGAGTGCGCAGGCCAAGTCGGACGATGCTTTGGCCATGGAGAGCATGGTCGAGGTGTAGGCTTTGGCCGAGGCAAGGAGAGCTTCGTAGGCGGATAGCGAGGTGCGCAGGTCAGCACGGGTGATGAGGACGGGCGGCCGCGATGGAAAGTCGAGCGAAGCACGCGTTGTGGTGGACAGCGAAGGCGAGGGTGGAGCGTTGGGGAACGGATGGCCGCTTGCATCGTGGTGACGCGGAGGCATCTGAAGGGATCGTATCGAGTGTGGTCTCGGCATGGTGGGTGGTAGGCTGAAGCAGCAGCGCTCCAATGTCGAATCAGCGTCCAGGTATTGAGTGCGGGGACCGACGCTGGTTACGACCAGTATGTAGCTGATACGATAGTGGAAGATGGTTAGCTGACAGAAAGGATGTGAGCAAAGCACTGTACGTCGTTGCACACAGCCGAGCTGTCCTGGAAAGTGTTGCTTTCCCTTTCTCCGTGTGTTTGTGTGTGTTGACAGCGAAAAAGCAAAAACACGCTTCTGGCGGCGCCCATCAGAAATAAACGCGTGGGGTGATTTGCACACTGCGCTCGGCTGCCTGCAAACCTTGTTTTTTTCATTAGTACAGGATATATCTAGAAAAGGGGCTTTTTGACCGGCATGGCTCATGCTCAAGCTCTGCCCTGCATCAGCAAAATCATCAATCAAGGCTACTGCTGTCAATGTTGGTCTTGTTTGGGTCATGAGCAAGGTACCCCGCTATACAGGAAACATGGTCTGAGCCGATCTTGTTGTCGAAGCGAGTATAGAGCGGCAGAGCTCAAGTAAATCACCGGTGAGACAGCATGTCCGACCCTGTCCCAAGACGCTGAGGATCAAATTCGAAATGCAATCGAGAACGTCCACGTGCACACGACCATCTTTGGCTGTGCGACTCTCCCTCTTTCTCTCTCTCTGTATCACGGCAGTTGTACATGTCTCGCCCTGCAACCTTGAAGCGCCTTTCCTCGTCCTCTCTGGCATCAGTGAGTCACACTTCGAGGTTGCTATTGGAGAGTGCACGACTGCTGCTCATGGTGGAGCCGGATCCTGCAAACGCCGGTTTTTGGGAAAGGGAGGGTGTAATGACGCCGATTTGAACGGGAAATTCTGCCAAACGGGATTCATCTCCTCCACTGTCGTGCGCACGTTCATTTTTATTTTTCATTTCTCTGCAGAGCCAAATTCTTCTCTCATCCAAGCTTATCGTTCCTCACCTCGTTCTTCTCCTATCCATCATCCGCGCATCGCCTTGGCCCAACATGGAGCGCATCCAGCTCGGCGTAGCTGCCATGGATCGCAAGGCTCGTAGCAAGCCTATGCAAAACATACTCAACCGTCTCATCAGTACAAAGGAATTTGATGTCACCATCTTTGGCGAAAAAGTCATCCTCGACGAACCCGTCCAAGACTGGCCCATTGTCGACGTCCTCATCTCGTTTTTCTCCACTGGCTTTCCTCTTGATAAGGCCATTTCCTATGCAGATCTGCGCAAGCCGGTCCTGGTCAACGATCTGCGTCTGCAGCAGGTCTTGTGGGATCGTCGCGCTGTCTTGGCGATCCTTGATAGTGTCGGTGTGCCGACACCCAGACGCTTGGAGGTGGACAGAGATGGTGGACCTGATCTGGAGGACATCATCATTGAAGATCTCAAAAAGAGGGTTGGCGCGGATTTGAGGAAGGACAGAGAGACAAAAGAGTGCAAGTTGGAAGGCTACGATTGCTTGTCGATCGGAGGCAACAAGATTTCCAAACCTTTCGTCGAGAAGCCGGTCAGTGGAGAGGACCACAACATCCACATCTATTTCCCACAGAACCGTGGCGGTGGAGGAAGGAGGCTTTTCCGCAAGGTAGGCAACAAGTCGTCCGAATACGATCCCAACCTCGTCCAACCACGCACCGATGGCTCTTACATCTACGAGGAGTTTATGGACGTCGACAATGCCGAAGACATCAAGGTATACACCATCGGTCCCCACTTTGTTCACGCCGAGACCCGAAAGTCGCCCGTGGTCGATGGCGTCGTCAAACGCAACCCGGACGGCAAGGAGATTCGCTACATTACCAAGCTCAGCGATGAAGAGATAAAGATGGCCACATCCATCTCGAAAGCGTTCAAGCAAAACATTTGCGGCTTCGACTTGCTCCGCGTCGGAGGCAAGAGCTATGTCATTGACGTCAATGGCTGGAGTTTCGTCAAAGGCAACGATTTCTACTACGACAAGTGTGCCGAGATCCTCAGCCATTTCTGCAAGAACAATGTCGTTCGACGGCCCATCGGCAGCTCTGGTAGTGGCATCGGAAGCTCCAGTCCGCGCGAACGCGAGAGATCCGCTTGGAACCTCAAAGCTTCTGTCACAGTCTTCCGGCACGGAGATCGAACGCCCAAACAGAAACTCAAGCGATCCTTCAAACCTTCCGAAACCTGGGCTGCCCCGCTCATCGCTCTGCTTCAAGGTCGAAGGGAAGAAATCATCCTGCGTACCCAACTCGATCTCGTTTCCACCGCTGCATCCGAAGCACTCGCCCTACCCGGTGCTAACACAGAAGATCTCGACCTCATCATCCAACTCATCAACCGCAAAAAGGAAATGCCCGGAACCAAAGTTCAGATCAAACCAAGCTTCGACAAGACTTCTGGCGACCTAGCCAAGATGCAGCTCATCATCAAGTGGGGAGGCGAATTCTCGCACGCTGCTCGACACCAAGCCAAAGATTTCGGCAACAACATGCGCAAGGACATGATCATTATGAACGCCGATGCGCTCCAAAACTGCACCGTCTACACCTCGTCCGAACGACGTGTGACGGCATCTGCCGAGATCTTTGCTGCTGCCTTTTTGGACGAGTCGAGCGGCGAAAAGGAGATGATCATCCGCAAGGATCTGTTGGACGATAGCAATGCGGCCAAGGACGTGATGGACGTTGTCAAGAAAAAGCTCAAGGCTTCACTTCGACCTGACTCGCCCGAGGCCAATAATGTTCCGGATGACTGGCCCGAAGATCTGCCGCCGCCGGCCAAACTGGCGCTCGAGATCGCCGAGCTGCTGGGCAAGTTGCGCGAGATCATGAGGAGCAACTATAAATCGCTCGCAAAGGGAATCGAGCGCGTTCAGACTAGGTGGTGTACCCACGAAACGCCTCAGCTGTTCCGCGAGCGTTGGGAGAAGTTGTTCAACGATTTTGAGGAGGATCCTCACGATCCTTCGCGCTCTTCCGAGTTGTACGACATGCTCAGCCACGATGGACTGCATAATCGACAGTTTATTGAGACCGTGTTCGCCGACCCGGCTTGCACCGATGCGGATCTCGACAAGCGGTTGACGCACCTGCATGAGCTTTACCGCAAAGCGCTGGCGCTCTTCTCGTTCATTTGCCCGCGAGAGTACGGCATCACGGCTGAGGAAAAGGAAGAAATTGGTTTCCTGACCAGCATGCCACTGCTCAAGAATATTGTCGAAGACCTCAAGGGGGCCAAGGAATCCAAAGGAATCTGCAGTCTTTACTTTACAAAGGAATCGCACATCCATACCTTGCTCAACCTGGTGCTCGCCAGCGAGCTCAACGTTGTCATGCCCAAATCTCCCCCGCTTGACTATTTTGCTAGCATCACATTCGAGGTGTACGAACGCAATTCGCCCACCCCGGCCACTGCCGCCTCGAGCGCATCGTCGACCACTTCGAGCCTCCACAGATCGCCGTCGAGCACCTCGCTGCCGAGCCAACAGCAATACTCGCTCCTCATCAGCGTCTCGGAAGGCGCCCACTCGAGCAATATCTTGAGCATCAATTTGGACGCACGACACGCCCTCACCCCATTGCCCCGAAGACCACTGACCACCCACATGGACTTTGACGACGCCATGGCCAAACTAGAGGCTCACAGCAGCAGAGACAGTAGAGTCGACAGAGGCATGGTCGAAGGCTCGACCGTCTTCTTTGGTCAAGATGATCCCGATCGTCAGTTTATGCCGATCAAGAACCGCAGAGATAGCGTCGATACCGATCGAAGTTCGGTTCGTCAAGCGTAAACTTTCCAGGCCGTTTCCTCTTGCATGCATAAAAGTCTGACAAAACGCTTTCTCATAGACATTTCAGAAACACTCCTTCGGCATGACTTTGACTACTGTTTCAATAGCATTGCGAACTGTATAGAAATACATTCAGGGGGCAACTGCGCTCTCAAGCGACACCTCGGCGGACGGGCGTGTGGGCGTCACTGTGTTGGTCCGAGTTTGCACGTTTGCACCAAACAAGTCGGACCTGTTCGCGCAGGCAGATAGCTCGACACTCGGGGCAGCACACTTAAAGGTCTTTAGCCTCCTTCTTGAGCTTGCCAAACTTGGACGAGCCGTAGTTCTGCCACCAGATGCTGGCGTTGAGGTAGGTAGCGTAGGCCAACCATCCGACGTAGGGGACAGCCAACCAGCCAGCGGTCTCGTCGACATCCTTAACGGTGGCAGCCCAGTAACCGACGGTTCCGGTGAGCGCACCAATGTTGACTAGAGCCAGACCGACCTGACCGGCACCGAAGAAGAGGGGCGACCAGAGCGCGTTGAGACCGAGCTGAATCCAGTAGAGCTGGAGCGCCTTCTTTGCGGTATTGCGGCCCAAACCGGGAGGCGTGCGGTCGAGAGCTTTGACGGTCAGATGCGAGGCCCAGCCCATCGAGGCGTAGAGCGCGGGCCAGACAATGCCGTAGTAGCTCGAAGGAGGGTTGAGCGACGGCTTCTTGAGCGACTTGTACCAGACCGAATCGGCCGAGTAGTTGGACGACTTTGTAGCAAAGCCATTGACAACGCCGACGGCGACGGGGATGCCCACCGCGAGGATTGGGTTGCGGGGCTGCCGAGAGAAGCCAAAGGCACCAAAGTGAGAACAAAGAGGGAGTGGATCACGTTGTTAGCAGATGCATCGATGAGTACGAGTCACGAGGAACGCGGTGGAAGACGTACAATGTCAATAAGGAGACCAGGAAGGTTCGACATGTTGGACTGATTCTCTTCGAAGCAAGAGGTGTTGGATGGGGTTGAATGGCAAAAGAGAGCTTTTGTGCGAGCTATTTGTAATCCACCCCCGCCTAACGCAGAAACCAACCAACAGTCACCGGCGCCGATCTCGAGAGCGACGCAACCCACACGCTTGGCTTGACGGGCGGACGGGCCGGTTGAAAGGGTCAAAGAAGGGGCTTTGGATCAGCAAGTGTCGACCGAGCTACAATGCCTTGCGACGTGTTGGCCTCGGCACAGTTCCACAAGCCAATCGAGCGTCGGGCTGGCATCCGAGAGGTGTGTATGTGTGTGTGGAGGAGAGGCACGTTGACAGAGGAATTATGTTGTGAAACATGCAAGGCGTGCAGGACACGTTGTGTTGTTTCGCTCATTTTCTTGCAGAGGCAGACGGGGCACGTCCCCTTTGGAAAAGCAGAGCGAAAGCGCAAGCTGATGTCATGAGCCAAACGGCCACACGCAGAGACGGAGACAGCCGCAAGCAAACATTGACCAAGCTCTTCTACCGGCCGGAGCAGACGCTTTGAATTGTAACCACTCGCGCTCTCTTGCCGTTCATCGTCTGCATTAGCCATGGCCCTCTTCGAAACTTCGATAGCTCGTCTGCAAGTCTACTTATTCTCAAGCGGTGACAAGCATTGATTTGAAAGGCAACGATGTGAGGATGAGTCGCTCGCGATGGTTCGGAGCGCTGATCTGTGTGCAAAACAGTCGAGCCTTTTCTTTGTTCTCATTTTGCGACACACTTTTTTAACACAATTTATCTTCACTTTTTTTTCTGTGCGATAAACTAAAAGAAAAATTCACAGCGCTTATCTTGACGCAGGGTCCACCTCGAGCTGCGCTTTGCCAACTCCATACGAGATGCTTGCTCGTCCAGCTCGTTCGGTCTTGCTTCTTTTGACCACACTCTTCTCTCAATCGAGCACACAGCATAAAGCAATTGTTACTCTGGCGGACACATCCTCTGTGTTCCAGCCTTTGGCCTCGACTTTACCTGGGCGTCGTTGTGAGCAGGCATCACCTCCGCCGCAGGTTGCATCTCTATGGACGAACCGGCCGACGTCAGGTCCACGTCGCCAGACTTCTCACTCTCTTCTCGTACCGGTCGTGCCTGGCCTGCACGGCGCTGCTCTCAATCAAATTTTTCATCTTTCAAAGCATCATAGAGACATCATCCTCCCACGACCAGCTTTGCTGCCTTGTCCGTCTTTGCTTTTTCAAAGATGGCTCCTCCTTCCTCTGCAGCTCTCCCAGAGCATTGCTACTACTGCTTCATGGTCATCGAACACGAGCTCAATCCACGCTCAACGCCTCAACCCACTCCACCTTTTTCTGACGACGGTCAAGAGTACCCGCTCTTTGTGACCTGGAACATCTTTTCACAGAACGCGCGCAAGTCTTCATCGCAGGCCACCCCTCGCCTTCGAGGCTGCATCGGCACCTTTGAGCCTTATCCACTGGCGCAAGGTCTCGCCGAGTATGCAAGCATTTCGGCCTTCAAAGATCGTCGATTCTCACCCATCTCGCAATCCGAACTCGCCCGACTCGAATGTGGAGTCTCGCTGCTCACCGGGTTCGAAGAGTGCGACGACTACCTGGATTGGGAGGTCGGCGTGCATGGCATCTACATTCACCTGCCCAACCCAGCCTTGGCTCCAAAGACGCTGTTGGGCGGTGGAGAAGATAGCGCTAGCTCATCGAGTGGTTCGGGTGCCAGCACGCCTGCGCCAGCCTCAAAGAAGTCTCGTTTGGCAAGTTCGAGCTTTTTGACAGCGACATATCTGCCGGATGTGATCCCAGACCAAGGGTGGACAAAGGAGGAGGCGATCGATTCGGCCATCAGGAAAGCAGGTTTCAATGGCAGGATCACTCCGGATCTGAGGCGGTCGCTGCGGGTGAGAAGGTACAGGTCGGAGAAGGTGCAATGCACGTATGATGAGTACGTGGCATGGAAGCAAAACCACTGAAGCTTCGACTCATCTTGAATTCTTCCAGCACAGCTCATTGTCATTTTATCGTATCGTTCAGCATCTTTGTCCTTCGTTCCTTGTCCAGGTTTTTTTGTCGTCCGCTTTGTTCAGTGCAGCTCTCGGCATATCTCAAGCAATTGTTGTTTCTGCAGTCTACGCAATCGTATCTCGTTCTGTCTACACTCTGATCTAGGCATACGCGGTTTTTGAGACGATTCTAACTGTGCAGTCATTGTTTGTTCTTGGGCTAAGCTGGTTTATGTTATTGCACGATGGGATCATCAGGCATGTCCCGGACAAAAAGCATCAGGTATTATGCGTTTAAGCGGTGGTGGAGGGATCCTTGGTGAACCTGAGGTAGGGCTTGACGGTTTCGTAGCCGGGGAAGAGCTTTTCGGCTTCTTCGCCCTGGACGCTGGGGTGGACGATGACCTTGTCGCCCTTTTGCCAGTTGACGGGGGTGGTGACGCGGTACTTGTCACCGATCTGCAAGCTGTCGATGACCCTGAGGATCTCGTCAAAGTGACGACCTGTGCTGGCGGGGTAGGAAATCTTGAGACGGATTACCTTTTTGGGGTCAATGACAAAGACGTCGCGCACGGTGAAGGGAATGCCCTTGGCGTCGACATTGGTAGGGTCGAGAGCGTCGAGCATGTCGTACTCGGTGGAAACCTTGCGGTCCTTGTCGCCAATGATGGGGAAGTTGACCGAGGTGTTGCCCACCTCGTTGATGTCCTTGATCCATCGATCGTGCGACGCAATATCGTTGGCCGAGAGACCGATGATCTTGACACCGCGCTTCTCGAACTCGGGCGCCTTGCGGGCCACCTCACCGAGCTCAGTGGTGCATACGGGCGTAAAGTCGTCGGGGTGCGAAAACAGAATTCCCCACGAATCGCCGAGGTACTCGTGGAAGTTAAGCACACCGCTGCAAGAGAGAAACCATCAAAAGGCAAAAGATGCAACAATGGTCAGATATCAACAGTCTGTCTTCTGCAAAAGCACACAGCAGCACGGGCGCCACAAGAGCTGCAATGAGCCGGTGGCGGGAATGAGGGGCTGTGGACTTACTGAGTGGTCTCAGCGGTGAAGTTGGGTGCAATGGATCCAAGACGAAGGCCAGGCATGTTTGCTATCGTTATTCAGGAGTGTCTGGAGATGATGGTGGTGGTAGAGAAGCCATGCCGTGCCAAGACGAAGAACGGTTCTTCTTGTACCCTTTTGACATCTGGTGCATTCTTCTCATCTCTCTACTGTACGGAAGCCCGTCCTGTTCAGGTCATCTGCATGCAGTCTTTCCGCTCGCCACATTCGCACCTACATTTGTGTGCCAAGCACAACATCTCACACACACTTTCTCACACGAACACATACTTCTGCACACATGAACAATAGCGCGAAATGAAATAACCGTCCAACAGAGCCGTCAATCATGGACACGCTGCGTGTGCAAGACCCTGAGGAAAGCCCTAGCTTTCCAGCTTAGGCTATTTGAATCGCAGGCGGAAAGCTGTGGAAAGTCTTGCGGCGTTAGAAGAAACAAACGCTCGGACCTACCTGTCTAGCTGCGTGGGGAGACAGTACAGTTGAGGGCGTGGGGAGGGAGAAATGCGTGGAGAGACGGTGCAGACGATTGACACCACAGGCAGCTTAGATGACGATCTTGCAACTAGAGCGCGGCACACCATTCCATGAATCGATGGCGTGCTTGTCCCGGCAGGTTGTGCCTAGAACGTGATTGAAAACGACGGTGTAACACTGACTATAGAAAAGAAAGGATGGCTCGAGTCACGTGCAGTATTGTCTACCACACGCGTAGAAAAGTTGAAAGGGTCTTGGCGAAATTTACGAAACGACTTTTTTAGAGCTCACTCACATCCACAGCGTCGCGCCGGTTCAACTTCTTATTCGTTTTAGGGTCCGACATGTGGTTCGCTCCAAGATCTAGACACTTGGATCAAGGGGCGCTTCCATTGGCTTGGATGCATAGGTGATTGCTGAGTTGTAACGATAATTGTTCAGTACGTTCGCAAGCACAGCTGGCTTGGCATATGGAGGGCCGACGTGACAAGCAGAGCGAACACGGGCCGAGATGGTCTAATGGCGAGCAAGGGCGACCAGGGATGGGCCTGGAAGTTCGCCGCGACCTCCTTACCACGATTCAACACCTATGCTACAGTGGCTTATGAATATCGCATCAGCCAGACAAGCTTGAGAAGGTTCGACGACGCTTTGTTCTCAGAGTATGCTGTACACAAAGGAGAGCAGGGGACATTGAGATGGCAATAGCTGTTTTCATCCCGTGCTCGAGGACCAACAACGTCTCAACATCTTGCATTCTATAGCTAGTGCGAAAAGCAAAAGACATGAGCACGCAGCTGTGCGTACATGGTTGGGTCTGACGCCTGCTTTCGCGGAAGCCAGTCCTTGCTGTTGGCGGCTGCGTTCAGTTTATCACCGGGCAAATCGTCGAAAGTTGCAATCCAAAGCGGTTGAGATTCGTCGGCAATCGGCCAACAAGCGCTACCATCTCCGAAGCCAGTTGCAGAGGCTCTGGTCGGAGAAACGTCGCTTCTTCGGACGCCCTCCGTTGGTGGCCTCTACCATCACTCGCTCTCAGAGTCCGAAATTGAAGCGAGCGTCGCCATGCGCATGTTGGCAGCGAATTCGCGCTTCTAACATCTTACGGTAGATCCAGCAGTAGCGGTATTTGCAAGGCAATGGCAAATTCCTTTAACCCCCCTTAGCTTCCGAGGCGGTCTGGCCTGAAGAATCCAGCGGCCCGGTACCAAACGGTATCTTTTTCGCTCTATGTTAACAGTCTGTCGCAGCTTGTACTCTTGTAACTTCTCCCGGCGCAAAAAGAAAGGCCGCAACTTTCTTTCTGCAAAAAGATGATATGCAAAGCGACCAAGTCAAGCGCGCCACCAGCCAACGCTGGTTTTCTCTGAGCTTAGCCGAACCCCGCACTTTTTCTGGTTCTCGATTTTTCTTTGGCCAACGTGATTTGCGAGAAAAGTGAAAGCGAGGCCAAGCGAGCACTGATACTGCACAACAAACTAGCCGAGCTGAGATGGGCCGCGTTGGCTTGGTCGAGCTACGAAAACAGGAGACGTGGTCGAGAGTTGTTGCCGGACTCTCAAATGCTTGCTGGCGGTTGTGGTTGTAACTCTTGCCAAGCGCGCCTGCATCTATACATACTATGCCAGCTTGGCAACCTTTTGACTTGCCAAAGAGCGAGCGGACACGATGGATTACAGGAATTCCTCTCCCTCTTTCAGCGCATCGTCATGTGGAAAGCGTGTACAGAGCAATGTGGAACGAATGAAATCCAGTAGGCACGGCTCTGAGTTTGAACCGTACTAGACGCCATCGCCATCGCCATCTCTGAGCCTTCTATCTCGTGAGATGAAGAAGGAAAGGGCTTGCGGCTCCTATGGCGCTAACTCTGAGAGACAGGGGGAGAAAGCGAGAGCCACGTGCTTGGCTGGCAAGCGGTATTGGCCGAGTCGACGGAGCTCCACAGCCGTTCAACCGGATTACCACGGAGTGGCCGAATACCTTTTGAGCTGCCAAAGCATCTTTGCTGTATATCAGCTGGACAGGCTTATCCGAACGAACAGAGACGGCTTTGCCTCTCTCTTGTCTGGGGTTCGAGAACTTGCTGACAGAGACAAGACCCCTTTCTTTGGCTTGCTCGAAAGCTCGAACCTGCTTTTTCCTGCAGGCGTAAGATCTCATCCAACGGAGCCCAGTTCTTTGCTCTTGGTTCATTACTGTATGCTGCAGGCCGACCGCCTTTTGTCCCTTTTTTTCTCGAGCTCGATTATGAACCAAGCGGGTCGACTTTGCCGGGACGAATTGTTTTCTTTTGTTCTCTCCCTTTATCTTACTGTACTGTATCCTCTTTTTTCCTTTTTCCTTTTTTTTTTTTTTTTCTTTCTCTGTTTTCTTTTTGTTTCCAATGTTGTGGTGCCGTTCTTGAGTGATGTTCAACGTGTGACTCGTCGGGCATGATTCGAGAGCCGGCGACAGTGTCTGCTTTGAAAAGAGGCTGCCGAGAGGGACTTTTGCAAGTCCAGTGGCGTTTGGTTCGGACGAGTTCCGATGTTCCATCTCCTCTTCCGTGCATGGGTCCCGTTGCCACTTGCGAGTGTAGAACGGTGCGAGCGAGGTTGGTGTTGGTTTGTACAGTATGGGAGTTTTGTGTGTGTGTTTCGGCGCGTAGGGAAAGGCAAATGTGATTTTGGAGGGAGGGGAATTTTAAAAAGCAACAGCATGCAAGCTGCAGGCAACTGCACAGTGATGCAGCCGACCTAACCCACTCGGTCGCTGGTTGGCACATATATTGCTGCGCACTCTCGGGTTCCGACCACGCACCTCCGCCCTCGCCGTTTCTGCTCTGCCTCCCTCTTGCTCGCCATCCACCTCGAGGTCCGCGTCATCTGCACCTTGCTATCTCCTCAACCAGCACAGCGCATTCCTCCTACTGCAAGTGTGCACAGCATACAGGCACGCGTACAGCACGCTGCATACGACAGCAATACCACCACTCGCTTGGACACTACATACGGCGCATACAGTTCGTATAGTTCATATCACTCTTCTCTTCTCTCCTACAACAGGCTCAGAGCCTCGTCTCCACCGCAAAGTGTCGCGGACCCCACCAGCCGGTACAAATCTTTCTTTGGCATCGCTTGTACCAAGCTGCTCGAATCTTCTCCTTCCAGTAGCCGCATCCAGCTCCAGCCTTGGTTCCAGCCTTACACCATCATTTCGGCAAAAGCAGCTTAGCTAGCTGCACGACGCTCATTAACGCTGCACGGACGCGTCCACCAAAGCAAGCCCGCCTTCTCAACTTGCTTCCTTTGCATCTATCTGCCACGCTTCCCCTGCGCTTCCTTCTGACCTTGTCACACGTCGCCCCACTCGCCCGCGTGTCCGTCGCCGTCTTCACTGCTACTTTGAGCTTCTACCTGCGTAGTCCGTTCTTCGACCGCCTGTCCACGCCTCGCTTCTGCTAGGTCCGCAGCTCTAATCCGAGACCCTGTCTCACGAAGATCTGGTCATTCACCTCAGCCCCCGCCGTGATTGTCGTCAAACCGGTGCCTCTTCCCTCACCCCCGCTCCTGGCTGCCAAGCGCTAAAGTTGACCTACCTGTGGAACACCTCCAACCTAGTTGCCTTTGCTTCGCCACCCAGCGCTGCTTCTTGCACCATACGGCTGCCTCGATAGCACGTATCTTACGTCTCTTATCAACCTTCCTGGCCCAGGCCTCGAAGCGAGACACACGGACAGCCGCCCTAGCACAGGCTACCAGGGCATATCGACGCATACAAGCACCTTGAAGAGCGGTTCCGCAGTGAGGCGCATCATCCCACCTTGGCTACTTCGTAAGCGCTCCTTCTCAACGCAGCTCGCTTGCACATTCGGACAGCTGTCAGCCTCTACGCATCTACTACTTCGCACGTCTGCAACAGCATTTCACCATCACCGACTGTCTGTCAAGCATCGCATCAGGCGCTGGCTCGTCTCTTCGATCTTTCCCATCTTTTGTGCACGTTTCGAGACGCTATACTCTTCCGTGCACCTCCTCAATCCGCCTCGTCTCTTGGCCTGTTCGGAACCGCAGGACACGTTCTCCTCTGCATTGTCGCACTCCTCTCACCAAATTTTGCCGACCTCGAGCCGCCGTTCACCGTAGAACCTCCTTTGATACGCAGGGTCCGATCCAATTCTGTGCACCTCCAAGACATCTGGTCATACGTGCGGCATGCGTCTCCCCTAGACCCTGTCGACCCTCGTTGCGTTTTTCCGACGGCTCCAAGGCTCCTCTCTTCCGTCCTCCATCGGACAGGATCGGCTCTCGTCCTTGCCATCACGAATCCCTTTTGCGGGTTCGTCTTCCTTTCCTGTCAAACTCTTCACCTCGCTGAAGTACTACGGAAGACTCGTCAACGGGGACCACGCAAGGTAGCGGATCAAAGCACGCCTCAACGCTTTCAATCATCATTGCACCGGCCTGGCAAAATCAAATCTCTTCGTGGATCACAGCGATAACATGACGGCACAAGTGGTCTGCAGCACAATGATGTCTCAACATCCTTTCCCATCGGCCTTCTCTTCGCCTGTGGCGACACCATCTCCAACAAAGGAGACCAAGTTTCCCGGCTTTCCATCCTTGCATCTGCCAGGACACGACGAAGCCTCGTCACCCTCATCGTCCAAAGAAGCTGGACCCAGCAGCTCGCAATCTGGCCAAGCACAGGCCGATTCAATCAACAAGAAATCCCCCCTCCAAATCGAGAGCGCGAATACACGCTCCTACAGAATTACCAACTCCCGACGTCTGTCGCGGCCAAGGCTGAGTAGCCTCCAAAGCCTCAATTCGGTTCCTGCATCACCGTCACTGACAGAGCAAGACAGCGGACGCGCCTTCATCTCCTCAGCTCGCTTCCATAGCACCCATTCCAGCTTAAGCAGGGCGTCCTCTCGCAATGCCGTTGAGACCCTGCAGCCACTGGCCGAGTCCAGTGCGAGCACAGGTAGCAAGCTCAAAGCTACTTCTGCGCATCAATATGGCGCCGAAGCTCCACCACGGTCACCATCCAGTGCCGCTCGACAGTGGCCTCCAACCCAAGCCGAGAGCAGTGCACAGCCTCCAAGAGCAAGACGGTGCTCGACGAGTCCAACTCTGGAATCCGGTCTCAGCGAATTCGGCCAGATGGGCGCTCCCTTCAACGAGAGCAGCCGTAACGGTGAGCGCACCGACGTCTCTGCAAGGCTGCGCAACTTTCAGACCAACACCGGTGCTTTCCTTAGGCGGAGCAATACCGTCACGGCAGGTATCAGCTCCATGGCCCAGCAGAAAACCCAAGATTCGCCCGTAAAGATATCGCCGCCTTCAAATGCGATGACGTATGGCCCAAGCAGCGGCAGAAATGCTCCAAGACCTACGCAGCGACGGCAGACGGTATCCAGCGCGTCTCCTGACTCCACTGGACTAGTTGCACGCGGTCAGCCTCAAAGAGCTAACACCACTGTCTCGCCTGCACCAAGTCGCACCTTGTCGTACAAGCAACCATCGCCCAATGCAGCAGCGTCTGGTAGCACACTGTCCGTGTCGTCACCGCCGTCGCGCATACGTGAGCGCGGCACACTGCCCAACAACCAGCTCGAGGCCAAGGTGGTCATCCTGGGCTCCCAAGGTGTCGGCAAGACTTCGCTCGTGCATCGCTATACATCGGGGCAATTTGCCGTCGCTTCGACTCCCTCCACCATTGGTGCCAGCTTTCTGACCAAGAAGCTCATCGTCGACGCCGTCAAAGTGCGTTTGCAATTGTGGGACACTGCGGGTCAAGAGCGCTTCCGAAGCATGGCGCCCATGTACTATCGTGGAAGCCACGCCGCCGTCATTGTCTACGACATCACGTCCATGTCGAGCTTCTTGGACATCCGAACGTGGATCGAAGAGCTCAAAAAGAACATGACCACTGATCTCGTCATTCACATCGTCGGTGCTAAACTCGATCTGGCCTGGTCGCAACGACAGGTGGAACTCGACTTCGCACGTGCTACCGTGCGAAGCTGGCTTCAGCCGTACCAGATTCAATCACCGTTTGCTGCAGCACCCTTGTCCGGTCTCAACGATTCGGACGGCAGCCCTGGATCTCCAACTCGCCCTTCATCCCGTTTGGGCGGACTCAGCTCTTTGGCCATCGGGTCGGCTTCGCGATTGACAACGTTCCAGCGAGCCAACAGCAATCCCGGCTGGCCCAACCTACCCGCTGGAGCTATCGGTGCTCCCGGCACAAGCGCCACCACACCAGCAGCAACAGCAGCAGCAGCTTCAGGGCCTCTCAAGCCAAGCAGTTTTGGCAGCAGCGGCGCATCCAGTGGATCAGCGGGAAGCGACGTCGGTCGTGGTGACGCCATGGCGGATCTCGACGGGTTTAGCCTTTCGTGGGACGTGGTTGAAGTATCCGAAGTGTCGGCCAAAGACGATCGCGGGATCGAAGAAGTCTTTCTCGCCGTCACCAAGAAGCTCGTCGAACGTCGGACGCAGATCGAACAAGAACGCGCCCAGCGTGAACGCAACAGCATCTTCCTCTCGGGAAGTGACGCAGATCATCTGATGCAAGATGCTCAGCCTGTCATTGTGACCAACAGCTGGACCTGTTGCGGATGATATGGCGGGCAAGCCTCTCGAACTGCATTCTGAACATAACATATTCTATTCTTGTTTCATCATCTGATCTTATCTCTCGACTCCGTCTCGTTTATCATTATACCATCTCAACATACGCAGGTCTTTTCAGTTTCGCACGAATGTTTTCCAAGTTGTTTGCATCTTCTCTCTTTAAGCTGTCTGCGTTGCGCATGTGCGCATGTGTGCTTTGGTCTTGTCACGAACACAGACTCAACACAGTCGAGCCATGTCTCGAGAAGAAAACGAAGCACTGAGATTGAAAGAGCAGAGAACCAAAAACCCTTTGATGAAGAGAAGAAATCAGAAAGAGCAGCATCGAGAAAAACAAAGCGCATCATCACGTTGAGCATGGTGAGGTGCATGGGGTCAGAGGAAGTGGAGACGATTGGCGCTGAGCTGGAGGACGCCGAGATCCTGGTATTCGGAGATGCATTCTTGGAATTGATCTTCGAGGAAGCCGCTTGCGACGATGCGGGCGCGGAGGTCGCTGATGGGGATACCCGGGTGGTGTTGTGGGTGCATATCTACGTCGCCATCTGCATCGGCATCAGCAGGGTCGGGGGCGTAGTGGGCATGGTAATCGCAAATGATGCGGTAGATCTTGGAAATGTAGGTTGAATCTTGACCTAGCGCATCGCGCGTTAGCGAAGGATGGTTGAGAATCGACGATTTCGAGACTTCGAGTAGACGGAGTGCTTCATCTACGTCGGGGATAGAGACAGAGTCGTCGAAGCGAAGTCGAGCTAGAGCTTGGGAAAGACGAATAATGCCGAGCAATGTTCGTGCTGAAACGTAGCCGGTTCCGGCTGATTCTGGGGAAGATGTAGAGGAGGAAGACGAGATGGTATCTTCTTTGTACTGACTGCGCATTTGGACGTAGGCGCCAACGACGTAGTCGGAAACGTCCTTGCTTAGCACCGGTCGCTTCTGCCGTGCCAGCGCGATATAGTGCCGCATCAGTGTGGGCGAGATGACGTCAAACTCGAGCTCCGGGTGCGAGTTGTGCATGTGCACATACGTCACGTGCTGCGCGAGCCTCTCATCATCATCGCGTGACGGCGTATCGAGGATAAGGTACAGAATATCAAAGCGCGACAGGAGCGCCGCCGGCAAATTGATATTGTCCACCGGACTAACGCGCGGATTGTAGCGACCATAGAGCGGGTTTGCAGCAGCAAGGATCGAGGTGCGCGCGTTCAAGGTAGTGGTGATACCCGCTTTGCTGATCGAGATAGTCTGTTGTTCCATAACTTCGTGAATTGCTGTACGGTCGGATTCTTCCATCTTGTCAAACTCGTCAATGCACGCAATGCCGTTGTCGGCGAGCACCAACGCTCCACCTTCCAATACCATCTCGTCGGTCACGGGATCGCGCATCACCGCCGCCGTGAGACCTACACCGGAAGATCCTCGTCCTGTAGTGTAGACGCCTCGTGGAGCTACTTTGGAAATGTACTTGAGCAGTTGCGATTTAGCGACACCTGGATCGCCCATGAGGCAGACGTTGATGTCGCCGCGGATCTTCATTCCGTCACCGACGGTTTTGCTGACTCCACCGACGAGCAGGAGCAAGAGACACTTTTTCACGTCTTCGTGGCCGTAGATTTCGGGCGCGATGGAAGAGGCGAGTTTCTGGTAGAGCGCAGGATCGTCCTTGAGCTCGGCGATGGCGGCAGCGATCTCCGGAGTGCGTTGCATGGCGCTGTATTGCTTTTTCAATTGGTGAATGTGCTGTGCGTCAAGATACGTGTCGGTCAGCAGGCCGGCGCGGATTGCTTTGAATCCAGAGTACGGCATGGGCAAAAAGATGCCTCCGACATGCACAACGTCTCCTGGATTCATAGCACGCGTCAGCGGACCATAGACATGGATCGTCATGGATCGTGGAATATGTCCAACGGGCACTTGGTCGGCCATTTCTTGAATCTTGACTTCTTGGAATGGCACAAATTTCGACGCTCGCACCTGCGGATACAGCGGTCCACGCGTATTGTTGGTGAGGCATCGACGAGAGTTGCACTGGGTGAGCGGCATGTACTGCCGTGAAGTGACTTCTTGAAACACCTCTGCGCCGCATACGTCGCATGCGTAAGCATCGACCAATAGGAAAGGTTTCACCTCGGAGACGCGCGTCACGATGCCGCGTACTGTGATGAGCTTGCCGAGATGCGAGCCGCGTACAGCACGCACGGCAAGCGGTTCTTCGTGCTGATCGCCGCGGCCAGTGTAGGGTTTAAAGTAGAGCGTGTAGCGGCGAAGCAGGACAGGAGGGAAAATGTTGTCCGAGGCATCCTCGGGCGCTGCACCGGCATCGTTGGGATCTTCGGCGCTCTCGACGGTGCGTGCGTTGCGTTCCATGCGCTGATGTCGGATCACATCTAGCACATCATCCTTGTGCGAAATGTCCTTGGAGGGTTCGGGTACCAACTTGTCGACGCACTCGCAAAACAGATCGAGATACCTTTTAGCGTTGGCGCGGATCGCCCCCACCAGCGCTTTACCCGATTTGTTGGTGGTAGTGTTAAAATGTGAGGCGACATCGTTGAGGTCGATGATGAGCGAATCCTGTTCGCGGTTGGCAATGTTTTGCAGCTGATGCATGTAGAAGGGTACTTGTCGCGAGCCAGAGGCTGACGCTTCGGCAGCAGCCCGGCTGCGCCGCTGTGAAGCAGAACGGTCTACATCCATGCGATCGATAGCACCGCTCAAGTCGCGATCGATGTTGAGATCGTCCTCATCCTCATCGGCATCTTCGAGGCTGATCGGTGCACCGCCAGCTTGTGATGACGAGAGCGAGGCCAGACGAGATGCAGACGCTTTGAAGAAGAGGAGGAAGTCGGTGATCTTGGCTCGCTCCTCTTCATAGTTGATGTTGAGCGAGATGGTGGGGAGGATGGGGGCGCTTCCGGACATTGTAGCGTATCAGAAGGCGCGATAAAGGAGAGTAAAAAGGGGGTATACACTCGTGCAGAGAGGAGGGCGAGAGTCCACGACCGGGCTCGAGATTTCTTGCTGTTGGATGCAAGGAAAGGACGAGGCCCCGGAGAGTGTCAGAATTTTGCAGCCGATCGCTGTGTAGAGAAGCCTCTGATGCTGAATGCGATGAATGCGTGAGGATCGAATGGAAAAGGTGGGTGCCAAACAGTTCTGAGTGGGGAGGTGATATGTTGATTATGAGGATGATGAAGAGGGGGAGGAGAAGAGAGTGAGCATGATTCGAGTTCAGAGCATAGAAGAAAGGACTTTCGGCCTTGGAAAGTGCGATGCTTCCTGTGCACAAACGACATTCGAGGCGAGACCGGCAGCTCGAGCACTCTCTCCCTCTCTCTCTCTCTCTCTCCCTCTCCAAATGCCTTGTTGGCTTGCGCCTTTCTCTCTCTCTCTCTTCTGCGCGAGAAGCACACTCACACACATTTCTCAAAGCGCGAAAATCGAAAGCGATTGCAATTTACACGACATGCACGCGCATAGACACCAAGCGCGTTCTGCCACACGTCAACACTACCAACAAGACGCGTTGCCAGACAGCGCGCGTCCATAAACTAGCCACCAAAAATGACACAGCTGTTAACGCGGAGCTAAGTTTCAGCTTGCAAAAGTGGCAATCGTCATCCGCGGGCAAGTCTCCGGTCGTGCTCACAAAGGCCACTAGAACGCTTTCTTCTCACATCCTCACCGAGCTCGGCCACCAAGTCTGTATAGGGAATAGAATTACAATTGGACTACAAAAGCATCGCGACTCACGCTACGGCTTGAGCGGAAGATCAGCCAAACATGGCGCATTAAACAACCGTCCCGTCCAAGCGCCCTTGGCCGTCGGAATCGCCACATACAACCACAACGAGATGTTGGAAATCACAAAGCCCGTATAAACAATCTTGAGCGTCAGACTGTCCAGCTCGATTGCCAGTCTCGCAGTGCAGATGGCCAGACTGGCAAAAGGGAATGTCAACCCCCACCAACCCATATTGAACCCAAGCTTGCCTCGCTTCAGCTCGCGGATGATGGTAAACACGCCGATGGCGAGCCACCAAATCCCCAATCCAAACAGCAGCATGGCTGAGATAAGTCCTGCACCGTACAGCGCCTGGCCTACTGAGAACAATTGGGGCACTCCCGAAGAATGGCTGGTCGAGATCGTGGGGAAGAGGTGGAGCGCAACGCGGCCAAGATGCAGGCATGCTTCGCCACCTTGGCCGCATGGTCCAAGGGGAAGAAACACCGAAATGATGACGTCTCGTGGTGGACTCTTGAAGAGGAGCAAGCGCTGGAAGTAGAGCACGAGGATGAGCAGGGCGAGCGGCAGACCGATGCCAAGAACGAGGTAGCTGACGACCATGATTGTGAATGCGTACGTTGGGTACTTGTACATCAAGATTTCCGCCAGAACGCTGCCCGTCGCTGCAGCCGTGATGGGCGGAACAATTGGCAGCAGCAGCGCCGCGGTGATGCCTTCGAAATAATGCTTCTGGTAGGTCATCATGCTGAACGGTACACCGATCGCAGTGAGCAGGCTGATGGCTGTAGCACCCCACCACAGCCCACTTGCCGCCAGTGCAAAGCCGATGCCCAAATCAAACTCTTTCGTTCCCAACTGGGCGATGCCACTGATGATCGTGATCAGACCCATAGGAAGTGTGCCCAAAAACATGGACTTTTGCGGGTGCTTGATGGTCAGCGGCACCACTTCTGGATACATGAGGTATCGGGCCAAGAAGGCGCATACGAAGAGGATAAAGATGATGATATCGGCCAACAGAAAGCAGACGGCAGGATACCGCAGCCCGGAATGAATCGATGGCCAGGGAAGTAGATTCAGAAGTGTCGCAATGACACCGGTTCCCATCGTCACCGAGAACCACGAAGGCGTGAAATGTAGTACACGCTCTCGGATGCCATGCCGCCGCATGGGCTTGCCATCTTCGCCTACCATCTTGATGCGTTCCGGCTCGCTGCTGTCGTCGTTGAATTGGGTGCTTGCTTGACCCGTGCCATTGGAGTGTTTAGCTCTTGCCACTTTTTCAGAGTCGGCCATAGCTGCCAGCTCTTCGGCTCTTTGCCGGATGCTGGATCGTTTGGGTTGTTTGCTTCGCTGCCTTCGCCGTACCAAGAATGGTACGAGCCTTTTCGAGCGTGAGCGTCCGCTCTTGCTCCTTTCTTCATCCTCGTATGCTTCGCTTCGCGGGTCGGCATCGCCAGTCAAGACTCGCGTCAATCGCTGTCCATACGACTCTGCTGGTTGGAGAGCATGTTGATCGTCGGCGGACGAACAAGATTGGCTGGCTCCTCGATGGGAGCGCAGCGCACCTGTCGCTGCCTCGATGTCAGCTTGTGTTGCTCTCGACTCGGAATCGGTCGGGACCGAGCCGTGTTGCCGATTTGCAGCAGACGTGCTGGCGGAGGACTGCTCATGCAATTGACGCGGTGAAGACGCCGCCTGAGGATGGGCATGCTCGACGGACGCCAGCACATCGTTCTGCAGCTCGAGGCCTGGAGCGTCCTGATAGAGTCGTGGCGAACTCGACGTCATCCTTGGTGGTTCTTGGTAGGCTTTCCTCGATGGTCTGGCTTGCTATGACGGAAAGAACTCGACTTCTGCACTTGTCTGATATCTCGTTGATGTACCGTTGATGTACCGTTGATGTACCGTTGATGTACCGTTGATGTACCGTTGATGTACCGTTGATGTACCGTTGATGTACCGTCGATGTACGCTCGATGTGCCGATTCAAGGATTGAAAGCACCTTAGGCGTAGGACATGGTCGGAAGGCTTCCACGGTTTCGCTTCGCCAGCAACGCCGAATATCTAAATGTGTCGCACCGACGACGGTAGGAGATGATGGTGACTCGAGACGATGCAATGTACACAAGACTACATCATGTGGTGTGTGTTGATCTTGATCCGCTAACCTAATCTAAAAGAAATCTCAAAATGCGGAGACAAGCTCAGAATATTCAGAAAACAAGTCAAATTTTGGCTTTGACTGGAGCAGAGCGGCGAATCGACACATCAGAGCGCGCCTTATTCCCGCTTGCTCCACTCGCCGGACCGAAGGTGAAGTCCACCAAGCTAGCCACCAGCTGCCTTGAACAACCACGCAACCAGCCCGGCAGCCGTTTGCTCCTTGACGTCCGTCCGGTGGAATCTGCTCGCGTCGTATTCAGAGATCGCTCAAAAAAGTAGAAGGCTTTGCAATCAGAGCAGCAGCATCTAGCCAAGGCCCTAATTTGAACAACGCAGCAGGCTACTTGTACTCGGCGTCGCAACTAGTGCAATCTGTTCTGTATTGAGACAAACGGCTCGATTGCTTGGGCAGAGAAGAATCCGAGAAAGAGAAAAGGTCATCCTATCAACAATTGTGACACCTCGGTCCCCCGCTCAGAGGTGAGCCTTGATCCCAGCCTTGGCAAGCAACGCGTCCGAGATGGCACTGGTCTTGTTGATTCTCTCCCATACCTCGGGTGCTCTTCGCAGTTCGAGCTTTCCAAGCTGCTGCAAGTGCACCTCATCGGGCCCATCGGCATAACGCAGCGTGCGCAACTGCGCATAGGCGTAGGCCAACATGGTATCTTGCGAGACACCCTCGGCGCCGTGCGCTTGCATCGACATGTCGAGCACCTTGAGCGCATCATTGACCACCGCCACCTTGCTCATACCAATCTCGCGCATCGCACCTTTGGCGTTGGTCTTGTCAATCATGTTGGCGGCTGAAAGCACCAGCAGACGCGCCTGTTCGATCTTGATGCGTGCCCAGGCGATGTTCTGCACAATTGTGCCATGTTCCGAGAGCATCTTGCCAAACGCCTTTTTGCGCTGGTCGGTGCAGCGTGCGAGCATGAGGTCGAGAGCGCGCTCGGCAGTGCCGATGGTACGCATGCAGTGGTGAATACGTCCAGGTCCCAGACGACCCTGAATGATCTCGAATCCTTTGCCCCAGCCGAGCACCAGATTGCCGAGCGGTACGCGGACATTGTCGTAGATGACCTCGCAGTGGCCTTCGGGCGCATCGTCGTAGCCAAACACTTGCATGGGTCGGATCACCTTGACACCCGGTGCGTTGGCGGGCACAATGACGAGACTCTGCTGCTGGTGGCTGTTGCTGTTCTCCGGGTCCGACTTGCCCATGACCAGATGCACGGCGCATCGCGGGTCACCAGCCCCCGAGATCCACCACTTGTGGCCGTTGATGACAATCTCGTTGCCCTCCTGGCGGATCGAAGTGCGGATGTTGGTGGCGTCCGACGAAGCGATGAAGCGTTCCGTCATGGCAAAAGCGGATCGGATCTCGCCGTTGAGCAAAGGTGTCAGCCACGTCTGCTTCTGCTGCTGGTTGCCGTACTTGGCGAACACCTCCATGTTGCCCGTGTCGGGCGCAGCGCAGTTGAGCGACTCCGAGGCAAAGTGCGAGCATCGTCCCGTCATCTCGGCGATGACCGCGTATTCCAGGTTGCTGAGCGGCGATCCGACATCAGGGTAGTGCTTGCCGGACAGGAACAGGTTCCACAGTCCTTGCGACTTGGCCTTCTTTTTGAGCTGCTCAACCACCTCGGGAACAATTTTCCATCTTGTGGCCGGGTCGGTCGATACTTGAGCGTGGTACAGCTTCTCGGCGGGGATGCACTCGTCAACGATGAAGCGAATCACCTTGACCAGCGTCTCTTTGCCGAATGGACTGAACTTGTCTTCGATGAACGCCCAAGTTCCAGCACCAATGTATTTCTTGATGAGCTCGTCGCCGCTGAGGCTGGCAGGAAGTACCGTCGACATTTCCAATAGCGATCCGTGTGACGTGGAACGGATGGGAAACAAGCAGAGATGTGGGTTAAGGGAGCGAAGCGGTGAGGGATGATGAGGAAAGGGTCGAGGTGATAAAGGATGCAGCAGGCTAGCTCCCAAAGTGATTCTTGTACAGTACAGTGCACGGCAAGGGGACAACGCGGGGGTGGAAAAAAGGACCGGATATGTACCGGCTACACTTTGTTGCGTGGTGGACCGGAAGGAGCAAGGGGGATGGGGCAAGATTGCGCTTCTTCGTGGTACAGAGCGCTGCTGTACTTCTTGGAATTGAGCAGACTGTGCGCAGAAGAAACACAGACACAGACACACGAGACGGTCTGTGGCGGCAATTCACACTCTTGAGCTTGGGCCAAGGTAGGAGAGCACGAGAGGAAGCAGAAGCTCGGCAACCAGTGAAAATTGTGGGGTCGAAGCGCGCGCCATTCTACGATTTGTGATTTGCAAAACAGTCTTCGTTCTCTGTTGTCCAGGCGGTCTCGGAGAAATGGATAAAGCAGGCAAGCAAGCGAGCGAGCGGGAAGACAAGCAAGATGGAGAGCTGCGACCAAGGCGGCAAAAGCAAATCGAAAGTAGAAGCCGAGTGACCGGTCTCTTTTGAGTTGAGCCCTGAGCCTACTTGCCCCTAGACCCGCTCCTTCTTTTTTCGCCCGTCTGCAGCTCGAATTTCGACTCCGGCTAAAATATTCGTGTTGAGACGCTAGCCGGAGACCGGTAAGCCTGCTGTTCGGGTGGGAGCCAGCACCTGGTGCTTGGCCGTTGTTGGCACCCACAACATGCACAACATGCACGACTGCCTGGCTGTGCGCTCGCTCGACCCGAGAACTTTTTCCCCGCACTGTCTTCACACTGGTTCTGCGGTCTATCACCGTCGACAAAAGCCTCGCGCTCGGCGTCATTCGCATTTGAGGGTCACGACTTCGCTCTTTGCAGCAAGGGCTGTATGATACAAAAGTCTATTCAAGAGGGATCAAAGACAAATTGCACTTTGCAGCCATCAGGAGGGATCTGCGCGCGGCTCGAGAAACAAGCCCGCCTCGCTAAACTCGGAGAGGAGCTGCAGCCTTGTGCACACACGCTGCACACGCCGGAAAAATTCCAACAAAAGACGGGTCAAACGTTCCTGGTCGATCGAATTCCATATCGACTCGCCTCTCAAGGCAACTTGTCATCCAACAACTGATGTTCAGAACACCAGAATCCGCGGAGCGGTGCTGAAGGCACGCATTCTTCCTTCTCCGGAGCTCCGGCTTTGTGTCAGGTGGTGAACTCCGTCGAAGTTGAGAGAGAGCAAACGAGTAGCGGTCTCCGCACGTCCTTTTCGGCCGGCAGATGACTTGCGCTGACGAAGCTAGTACGGTGTAACAACCATCACAAAAGGAAGAACCTCCACTTGAAACAGAGACTTCCACTTTTGTTTTCCGAAGATGCCGCGGGATGCTGCGCCACTCGCTGGAACTGAGCAGCGCCAAGGATGAAACTCCCAAATTCGATCTGTGCTCCGTTTACATTGTCGATCATCACCATCGTCTTTTAGGAAGACGGACGGAATTCTTCGCTCCTGCAAGCCATCAGCCCCACGTAAGGTGAAAGACGTAAAGGCGGGCGGGAGAGGAGCACTCCGACTTCAGTCCGACGTCGACGGACTTTGGGAAGCTTCGAGTTTGCGCTTCTCATGATCACCGCAATCATGGGTTCGTTCGCTGTCACTGTTGTGCATCGCAAGCAAGAGCATACGATAGAGGCGCTGAATCTCACCAACACAATATCGGAGCTACGTCAAATAATTGAAGAGCTGACCTTCGTACCCGCGGATAAGCAAAAGTTGCTCGTCCCACGGAGCGCAGGAATAGCTGATTTGAACGTCCGCCACGATAGCACGTCCAATTCAGATCAGCGGACGCTTGCAGATGTAGGGCTTTCTGGAAACACCGGCATCAAGGTGACCGTTCTCGGACCGTCATCGCAAGAGCTTGAGCGACTCTACCAGGACGAAACCGAGATGCAGAAGCGCAAAGCTCCCCGGAACTACCATCCAAGTCTGCTTCGGGGCACAAGGGCTCGCAATACTACGCAAGCAGGCTCGAGCATATCTCCGTTTGGATCGATTCAGGCGCATCCGACCACACCAGCTTCCTCGCCGCTCCACGGTAAAGTCATCGACTACCTCACACGCCTGAGTCGAGATCCCGGCATCCTGCATATCTGCCAGCTTCACCAGTTTCGTGTTGGTTCGCTCACCGAGCTATTACCATGGGAGCATCCGGGTTTGCTCGGATTGAACGAGAATGCCGGTCAGCGCATCTTGCTCCGCATCCGTACCGATGACGCTGAAGGATTCCGAGATTACAAGACGACGCGACGGGTGCTTGTGCACGAATTGGCGCACAACAAGGTTGCGGATCATCCGCCCGAGTTCAAGATCCTGAACAGCGAGCTCAACGCACAGATTGAATCGTATGAGCGGGCGAAGCAGGACGGCACATATTCGCTCCTAGATGGGGACGTGTATGAACCTTCGGCCCCAGAGCTCTCGGTGAATGCCAGCGGCGGTCAACGTCTTGGTGGGTCCACAATCACTTCTACGACCACAAGCAGCGCAGAAGATCGTCGAAAGCGCATTCTTGCGGCCACCATGAGGCGTCTGGAGCGCGAGGAGCAAGAGATTGAGCAAAGCTGCGGCAGCGCAGCCAACACTGCGTCCCAGAGTGGACGGAGCGCATCATCAGCGCCCAGACCAAACTGATGATCAACGTTCGTACACCTCGCCACCGAGACCAGCAATTTGAAATTGCATTGCGTTCCTCCTGTACTTCTATCTAGCATTCTCTGGACCGCAACAATTTGTGTCCATCGTATCGTCTAATCTTGCCAACACCAATACCAAAGTAGAGTTTTCCGATCGATCAGACTTTGCTCAGCACTACAGGAATTTCTAAGGTGTGGAATAGAATTTGGCAGGAAGTCGTTGGCCTTATGGCTCGGATTGACGCTCTTTAGAAACACCAGAGCTGGTTGTCAAGCATCGATACGAATCACATTGGCTGGCTACTGCCGCTTCTCGATAGACATGACACAAGATGCCTTAACAGGAATAGAAAAATTCTTTTCGAGTTGAAACCAACACGAAATAGTCTAACAAAGAAAAAGCAGACGCGCGCCGCCCGAGGCGTTGAATCAATGCCGTCGAACCACAAACAACACTATCTTGCATCGGGGACTTCTGAGCGTACAGAGCAGTGCAGCAGCCCGCAGTGCAAGCTTCTCTTCCAGTCTTTCAATGCCGAAGGAGTCACCGACACGTCTTACCAGTTGATCCAAGCTATGCGAGAAGAGCGGTTTGCGATGCGAAATGCCGGCATCTCATCCGACGATACGCAATCAAGAGAGAGCGAAAGAGAGAGGGAGAGAAAGAGAGAAAACAACGCTGAAATCCCAAGCGAAACGTGCCCGCAGCGCTGTCAAGAAAAAGGGCAAATCTGTATGTGTGTGTGTGTGCGCGGCGGTGTCTCACTCAAACAAACACGTCTGGAAATCTGAATAACGCCAGGCTGTGCACTGACACTTCGTCACCGACAGAAAACTTAGCCTGCTTCTCGATCATCACGCTCCTCACTCAGACAATCTCTCCTCTGGCTTGCGCTCCCCTTTGATCCTTGTCAGCGGGGCTACTTTCGATATCCACGTCGTCGTCATCAAATTCCATCGAGGACTCGATCCTGCGCACCAATAGGATCTAGCGGCCTAGCCATTCTTTACGTCTTTGTCCTCGTTCGCATGCTTCGGATACATCCTTTTCACAACGCTCCTTGATCACAAAAACTCGCAGATCTTCCTTGGTGAATCAACAGGCTGCATCAATAGCAAGTCTGCTCAGCCCATCATGGCACCATCCGCAGAGCCCGTCCACAAGGGCACGCTCGTCTGCGTCGTTCTCAAGGCGCGCAACCTGCCTAACAAAAAGTCGATCGGAAAGCAGGACCCTTATACTGTCCTTAGCATGGGCTCTGAACAGCAAAAGACAAAGCCCGACAAACGAGGCGGTCAACATCCCACATGGGACGAGCAGCTTCATTTCGAGGTCTACGAGGATCTGGAGGACGCTCTCACCAACGGTACAGGTTCCGGCTCCAAAGCTACTTCGGCCTCCTTGTCAGCCAATTCCATTGCCAAGGGGGGCAAAAAGACGCTCAAGGTCGCTTGTTACGCTGACGACAGCAAGGAGCCCGAGTTCATCGGTGAAGGTATCGTCGATCTTACAGAAACGCTCAAGACGGGCGAGTTTGACGAATGGGTCACCATCAAAGCCAAGGATCGCTACGCCGGCGAAGTCTATTTAGAGCTCACCTTCTATTCGTCAGCTGCGCCTCCCAAGAAGCGGAGACCATCCACACAGCCTGTCCTGTCAGGCACCGACACCTATGGAGGTGCAGGCTCGTTCTCGCGCATTGAAGATGGCTCTGCTTCCCCACCCAAGCCAGCAAAGGGCAAGGCTGATCACCCTCCCATCCCTGCCTCGATGCGACCTGGAGGCAGTTCTGCCGGCTCCCATTCGCACAATCGCCTCTCGAGCAGCATCTCCACTTCGAGCCTTGCCGCAACCATGAATCGACCCCCTTCCGCCATGTCTCACTCGCAGACCATGCACGATCTCGGCAGCACCACGCTTCGTCCCAGCTCGTCGCTCGCCAATCTGGACGCCTATACACCAGCGTACGCGCCCGCCAGCATTTCAAGATCCACGAGTCCCGTACCTCCCTCCTCATCGTATCACAATGTCCCTGCAGCTGCTAATGGGTCGAAACGCGATAGCTTCGTCGCCACGATGCCCGCAGGGGGCTCGAGACGCAATAGCTTTGCAGCGCCGATGCCCTCCGAGTTTGGCCACTCAATCACACCCTCTGCTTCTTACTATTCGCAGCACTCTGTGACCCCATCTCAGACTAGTCAGTACCTCGCTCACAACCATGCAGTCGAGCCTAACGACGATCGGTATGCTACCGTTCGACCAGGGGCGCTGCTTCAGAACCAGCAGCAACAGCAGCAGTACAGTGTGCCTCGTTCGCATTCCATCTCTCATATCCCTATTGCCTACAATCACATGCCTCAGCCCGACTTTGGTGCCGATCAGCTAACTCAATCCATGTCCAAGATGGGGTTCGGCCATCCGGCAGTCACCATGGACAAGCCCTTGCCTCCGCAGACGCCGGTACAGGCCGAAGAGCGTCCACCCCAATCGCATATCTACCAAGCGCCCGCTCATCTTGCTTCCCTGTACACACCCCCTCCGGGCTCGACTTCTGCCCAAGATATGCAGAGACCCGTTTCACCCGCGGCGCGACCTCCTTCGGCGTTGTCACAATACAGTGCAAGTCCATCTCCGCATGTCAATCCGTCGCCATCGGTCGTCAACGCTCAGGCTTACTATCAGCAGCAACAGCCAACACCGGCGCCACAAGCTGGTGGCCATCTAGCCCAACCGCCTTCGATTCCTGCTCGCTCTTCGTCGCCCGGCGCATCGGGATACACGCCCATTCCCTCACCGTATGCTCAGCCGACGCAACAAGCACATGTTCCGCGTCCCCTGCCATCCACGCAGAGCTCCGCTTCGCTCTCTCAGCAGCAGCAGGCATATCCATCGCACATGTACCAAGCCGTCCAACAGCCGTCGCCACCGCCGCATCAGCCGCAGCAGCTCCCGCACTCGATGAACACATGGCACGGTGCTCCGCCGCCGCCGCCGCCGCCGCCGCCGTCGTCGTATGCGCCTGCTCCTGCGCCCCATCAAGCACCCAATGGAAGTGCAGGTGTTCCGCCATCGCTGTCGAGCGGATATTTGTACTCCCCTCCTCCATCGAGCGCAGGCGTCGATGCCGCTGCGGGCTGGGCACCTGGACGATCGCCCTCTCCCCTGCCGCCCATTCCTGGATCTCAACACCAGCAGCCGCCGCTCCCATCCTCTGGATCAATGCACAACTTCTACGCCGCCACCCCACCTCCTGCTCCGCACGCATATCAACAACAGCCCACTTACCCGCAATACAGCACTCCACAACAACCGCAACCGCAACCGCAACCACAACCACAACCGCACTACACCCAAGCGCCACCACCATCACAACCGAGTGGATACGCGCATCAATACGCACAGCCGCCACCGCCACCGCCTCAGCAGCACTACGCGACCGTCTCGGCAACCACGCAAGCGACGTACCAAGCTCTGCCCAGCTCGTTTTCGTCATCGGCACTGTATCAGTCGCATCAGAACACGCAGTATCAGCATCAGCAGCCGCATTATCAGTGATTCGTCAACATGGTTCGATTAGGTTGGCGGAAGTTTTGGGAGGCCAAGACAAATGGAATCGTTTTTTTTTGGTGCATTGAGAGCATTTTGGTGCGCGCGTGTGTGTGTGTGTGTGTGTGTGTGTGTGTGTGTGTGTGTGTGTGTCAAGGTCAACATTGTGAGAGATGTGCGTGATTTGAAGTGGTGTGAAAAAGGGGTGATGGTGGAGGAATGGTTAAAGGCCGGGAGGACGAGGTGGTGGAGGACCGGGTTTGACAGGTGGAGGGCCGGGAGGGATGCCTCTTTGTCGGGGTGAAGATTCGGATCTAGAGGGCGAGAATGCGTCCTTGGCGCGTCGTTGCCGGGTGCGATGAACATCTACGCGAGGAGACGGCGATTGTGAATGCGAGCGTGAGCTAGTCGACCGCGATCTCGAGCTGTAGCTGCGTCTGCGGCGTGGCGATCTGCTCACACTGTGGCTGGACGAGCGCGAAGAGTACGAGAGAGGCGTGATGGATCGTGATCGTCCTCTGCGACGCGCTGGAGGAGTGCGACTGCGACTGCGACTGCGACTGCGACTCTGGCTTTGGCTCCTGCTCGACGAGCGACGATGACGGCGGTGGCGTATGTTGCGAACCGGACTTCGACTGCGAGATGAGAAAGATGCGGATCTTGAACGAGAGCGCGAGATAGATCGAGTGTAGGATCGACTTGGGCGACGTCGGATGGGAGAACGAGATCGCGATCGAGACACTGATGGGGAGCGGGAGTACGAGCGCGACGAAGAGCGCGATCTCGATCTGGAGTCCGAGTACGAGGGTGAACGAGATCGTTTCCTTCCCCTTCCGCTTTCTCTAGTCTTTCCGACAGCATTGCTGCGTCGGCTCTTGGGATCGTCTTCCCGCTCCGATGCAGAGGAATACGATTCGCTGTCCGACGCTGAATTTGCATATCTGCCTCTCTTGCGATCACGCGGAGACGGGGTTCGCGAGACTGACCGGCCGCCATCCGAATATCTGTCGCGAGATCTCCTCTCGCCAGGCGAAGACTTTCGGGCCCGCCCTGCCCAACCTTCATCTCGACTGGAACTCACACTCTCATGCTTCCGCTCCTGCTCCCTCCTCGCTTGCAGCTGCAAATCTCTCTTGCGTTCCCAGTCTAGCTTCCTCTGTTCATCCGCTTTCTTCCTCTCTTCCAACCTCTCTTGCCTCTTACGTTCCTGCAACTCGCGATCGAACGCATCGCCTTCGCGATATCCACTGTCCACACCCATTGCAGAAGCGAATCGACGATCATCGTGCTGCTTTGCTTCCAGCCTCTTGTGCGTCTGTCCTGGCCTCAATCCTCTCGCATCCTGTCTAGAATTTGCCGCAGCAGGTTGGTCCTTCTGCTGTTCCAGCTGCGCTTTCAGCTTTTCGCGAAGAGCCGACACCTGCAGCTCAATCTCGTCTTCGTCGACTTGATCATCTTCGAGCTGTACGCGAAGCTCCATACATTTGACCTCGACCTGTCTTTTGCGCTCGTGTTCGAGGATAGCTGCATCTGGTTGCGTGTGTCGAACGTCGGAGCCAAAGGAGGAGGTAGACGGTTTCTGTTTATTGAAAGGGTTGTCGCGCGGTTTAAAGTTGGAAAGGTTGCGTTGAACGTAGCCGTTGGTACCAGTACCACGGGCTGTTTTGAGGCCGATGCCGTTGTACATGGCGAGAAAGACGTGGCTTTCAAACCTGCGTTGGATCCAAAGATGGTGAGGTTGGTGATGATGATGGTGGTGGTGGTGGTGGTGGTGTGTCGAGGCTGAGTTGTGGGAATCACTCCACTCGAAATTTGCAAGAGTCGGACGAGCGAGAGGCAAATCTCGGTTCTCGGCCATCCCAGAAATGTTGCGGGTCAGCCGAAGTGCGGTCTTTTTGGACCCTGGATTCCCACGTCGAGAGCTGCAGGAACCTGTCAAACTGCCAATCGCTCTCGCCTCTCCCTTTCCCTTTGTGCAACCTTGCACCATTCCAACAAGCTCGAGGACCGCCGTCGCTCAGCATCGCTGTGCTGAATGCTCTCGACACCTGCTTGGTGACAATGCTGATGCTTGACCGAAGGATCTCCCACCAGGATATCATGTCACTTCATTACGGAACACAACGCAAGAGCTCTGTCTGGTGGCTTGGGCCTTCTTCTTTTCCTTGCAGACGATGAGCCCACTTGACCAGATTGTTCGAGTTCAGATGCAATACCTCGACGGCACATACGTAAACTCGGACGCACAAAATCGCAGGTGGCCCAGCGTCAAGATTGCAATCTCACCCCAAATCTATGTCTGCTCTTGAAAGAGGAGGGCAGAGCGGTGGCGAGAGAGCTCCCGCTCTCGCTGCCCCTGCCTCCGCCCTATATAATACATCAAATGAAGCCGCAACCATCTCTCTTCACACCATATTCAAAGCTTCAAGCGGATCAAGGCGGAACAGCCCCATTCCTCCCCCTTCCTTGAAAAAACTGCTGGCAGACCTTCAGATCTCTGATACCATGTCCAAACGGACCAGAGAGCTAAACCAGCTCGAGAGTCCTTCTTCCCTTCGTCAACAAGGTGACATCCTCGTCTCTTCCGCTACACCTTCATGTTCCGCTTCTCGAGACGAAGAACGTAGGAAGCGGCAAAGGATGATAGAGCACATCTCTACCCAAACTGCGGTAGACCACGCCGACCAACTTCGCTCCGATCAGCTCGCCTTTGTACCTCGATCTTATCAGCTCGAGCTCGCTGAACTAGCCAAGACGGGCAACGTGCTCGTCTGTCTCGAGACCGGAAGCGGAAAGACGCTCATCTCTGTTCTTCTCCTCCAACATGTTCACCAGCAAGACATCGACCGTCCGCTGTCACCTCCCCAATCACCGCGGCTGCCTTGCCCGCTGCCTCGCAAAGTCTCCTTCTTCCTCGTCAACCTCGTTCCGCTCGTGCATCAACAGTCCTCCGTCATTGCGGGCAATTCCAAGGTCTCGGTAGGCAAGCTCTACGGCGAGCTAAAGGATACGGTGCGCGGCAAGCACAACGGGCTCACCGTCGACAGCTGGCGAGAGCCGCAGTGGTCCGCTCTCTTGCAGTCCCATCAAGTGATTGTGTCCACCGCTCAGTGCTTTCTAGACGCCCTCATCCATGGATTCGTCAAGATGAAAGATCTCAATCTGCTTATCTTTGACGAAGTCCATCATGCGCTCAAGAACCATCCTTTCTTCCGCATCATGAAGTACTACCGACTCGCTCCCGATTCCGAGCGGCCCAAGATCTTTGGCATGACGGCCAGTCCCATCTTTACCAACACGGGTCACTTTGACGATGCTTCACGCTATCTTCAGACGACCATGAATGCGAGGATTCATACAGTTTCAAAGGAAACCTTGCAGGATTTACGAGAAGTCAAGCAAAAGCCGCAAGAGATTGTGATTGAGTTCGATCCCTACATCACGGTTCTTGACGACGATATTGTAGGCGTTCCCATGTCAAAGCTGAGCACACAGATAATTGCCCAGTTTGGCAAGGATCCTACATTGGACGATGATGCTGTGCTCGACATCGCCACGGAGCATTTTGAAAAGGAGGTGCGGCCTAAGCTCGAGTATACTATGCGTCATTTGGGTCCGATTGGCTGCGACCTTCTCTGGCACAGCACGCTGCTCGAGTACCGCTCCCGTGCACGCAAATGCGTCAACATTGATCGCAACAAGCGCACTCTTGTCAATGACGATTGGATCATTGACGCTAGCCTGCAGAGATTGAGGATCATTCCTTCCGACATAGAAGAGAGCCAAGAGATCTCGGATGCGGACGGCGACTATTCTGCCGCATCTCCTTCGAAGAATTCAACTGGAGGGACCCTTGAGCTCGGACTCGCGGTCGCCCACCTGTCCACTTACAGCCAGCTGAATGAACGCATCTTGCTGTATATGCGCACTCAACCGGTACTACCCGACATGCTCGAATTCAACGCAAGCAATGCATCGCCCAAAGTGCTGCGTCTAATCGAAACACTCAAATGCCTCGAGCCGAGCGCCAAAGACTTCTGCGCGATCATCTTTGTCGAGCGACGACAGACAGCTACGCTGCTCGTCGAGATCATCAAGCGCGTGCCCGAACTCGGCTTTATCCATCCGGAGTTTCTACTCGGCCACGAGAACGGTTCAGCCAACGGCGGTGCCTTAGGGATGGACTGGCACGACCAAGTCCAAGTCTTGAATCGCTTCCGGCGTCAAAGTCCCACCAACCTGCTGGTGGCCACCTCGATCGCTGAAGAGGGCCTCGACATTCAAGCTGCCAACCTGGTGATCCGATTCGATCTTTTCAACCGCCACATCTCCTTCCTCCAGTCGCGCGGCCGTGCCCGTGCCATGGGAAGCAGATTTATCCTCATGGCCGAATCAGCCAATCGAGATCACGCACATGCCATCCTCAACGCGTTCGACACAGAAGCCAACCGTGCAAAGTGGCTCGACGAGATTGCCGAGGCCGATCAAGATGCGGGATTCTGCGATGCGGAATGGCAGCAGAAGCCCCGCATCGAGGCCGACGAAGCGGCTGGCTATGAAGAGTGCATTTACGAGCCCAATACCGGAGCCCGACTGTTCCCGGAGGACGCAGCGACGCTCATCTCGCACTACGCAGCGACGCTGCACTCGGAATATCTGAAAGATGCGTTGCTCGCCTACAAGCTGGACACCATCGCCAACGGCGCGAGCGTACCAAACACGTTTTCGTGCGTTTTGCAGCTGCCCAGCAACGCAGCCGTTCGCAGCGTCGAGTCGGGCGAATGTCGAACCAAAAAGCAGGCGAAACGTATGGCTGCGTTCAAAGCGTGCAGGCAGCTAAGAGAGATGGGCGAACTGGACGAGTGGTTGATGCCCAAGCTCATCGACCGGTCGATGAACGACGACGCTGGGGTGGTTAACGGGCTGGTAAATCCGCATCATAAGGCGTGGCGCCTAAGTGGCCGGCCGATGCAGGTGCCGGTCAAAAGTATGGATGGCTGGGCGAGGTTTTGCGCTGATACAGGGGCGGTGGCTGCGGCGCAAGAGCAGGAGGCTACGTATCATGGCACGTATCTTGGGCTGAATGCCTTTGATCCGGAATGCCAACCGCTGCTGCTGCTCACGCGGGGAGCACTGCCAGAGACGAAGCTGCTCAAGCTCGTGTATTCTGCTACGGGGCGTATGAAGGATGTGCGTCCCAAATCGTTGGGAATGCTGCCGGCGCTTAGCACGGACGAGCTTGCATCGGCTAAGCAGTTCACCGAATACGTGTTCAATTTCTTTAGTCGGGAGAATGGACAAGGCGAGCACAACGAACAGCAGCAGCAGTCTCGACAGAGGGATGGCGATCCCGCCGTTCTCATTGTGCCCGTTCGCAGGGTGCAAATTGCAAGGCAGGTGCAATCTGCCGCTGATCTGCTGTTCGATATCCCCACTTCTCTCGCTCTGTGCGAGATCGATCTCGGCCAAGAAGGATGGATCGAATCGCTTCGAGGCCGCGTCTTGGTGCGACATCCCGCCTACTGCCACTCTCGCTCGCTGTACAGGTTCGACGCTGTTCGACACGATCTCTCTCCCAACTCATACACCCCGCGCTCTGGCTCGTCTATCACCAGCGTTGACAATGCATCCTCAACCTACCTCTCGCAGCACCTCAAGATGTACGGTCGATTCGACGTTGACCGCTGCATTGCACCCGATGAGCTTTTCACGGTACTTTCGCTCCAACTCTCGGCCTCACCCCTGTTCGAAGTGTCCAGGCTGACCAAGCTTCAAAACCGGCTCTGCCCGTCCTCTCCCTGTGCATCTGCCCGCAATTCTTCGGCTACCCGCCTCATCATTCCGTACTTTTACAAGCTGCACCCTCTGCCCTTGAACCTGATCTCGTCGCTTCTGCTCGTCCCCTCGATTCTCACACGCTACGATCAGCTGCTTCTTGCGCACTTTTGCAACCAAGACATTTTTGCTTCGCGCCTCGATTCCGACTTTGTGCTGGAAGCGCTCACCACGCCTGCTGCGGGCAGTGCATTTGATTACGAGCGGTTAGAGTTTCTGGGAGATGCGTTTTTAAAGTTGGTTGCTACGTGTCATACGTTTACGACGGTGGTGGGGGCAACAGAGGCGGAACTGAATTTGGCGAATAAGGCGATCTTGACTAATGTGCGGTTGTTGCAAGAGGCCAAGAGGGTAAGGGTGGATAGGTATGGGGTGTTTAGGAGCAGTGGGGCGATTGGGGGAAAGGGTTGGAGAGCGCCGATGGGCGGGGAGGGGGGAGGGGGGGAACTTGTTCATGGCGAGGAGGGGGAGGGGGATCAAGAGTACGATACTGTGAAGGAAAAGACACTGGCGGACATGGTCGAGTCGCTCATTGGTTGTGCTTTGATGTCCGGCGGCACACAGCTAGCGCTCTTTGTCTGTCGAACGTTCCACCTGCTCCCTTCGACCATCCACACACTGTCCGACTTCAACCTGTTACTCGCCGACCTCAAACAGCAATCGATCGACGAAAACTGGCGCGCGCGCATCTCGCTCTCGGGCCTCGTGCATCTCGAGACGCTATTCGCCCACACGTACCGCTACCCGCATCTCGCGCTCGAGGCGTTTACACATCCGTCGCTGCTTGCATTTGAGTTACCAAGCTACCAGCGACTCGAATTTCTAGGTGATGCCTGGCTGGATTTCTTGATTGTGCAGAAACTGTTTCGAGAGCACAACGACTGGACGCCTGGCGAGTTGACGGTGTACAAGAGCGTGTTGGCTAGCAATGTGGCGCTGGGGGCGCTTGGCGTGAGGTTGGGGATGCATGGTTTTGTGGCGAGCGATAGCACGGTGCTGTGCGATACAATTGCGGCGTATGTCGAGGCGCTGCAAACGGTCCAGGATGAAGAACAAGGAGATGGTGGAGAGAAGCAAGGGCAGTATTGGATCAAGTTGCCGGCAAGCGTTGTCACGCCGAAGGCAATCGCGGATGTGGTCGAAGCTTCGTTTGCCAGCATCGTGGTCGATAGCGGATTCGATCAACACACAGCAGAGCGCATCTTCGAGCGCATCCTCACACCGTTCTACGATACGTACTGCGCGTACGACAGCGTCCGTCTCACCGAGGTCAAGAAGCTGGTCGCATACATATGCGGCTTGGTCCGACGAGCTGTTCTGACCGCGGGTAGCCTCGTTGCGGTGGTGGAGATGAAATTCAATTTCAACGAGATAGCCATGGTTGACGAAATGCTGGTCGATCAAGTGGATGGAGAGCAAGGGGAGGATCGCGGGGAGCAAGTCGTACAGGCATTGCTGAGTAGCGTCTGGGTAGAAATATGGATTGGCCACACTTTGGTGGGCAGAGTAGAGACATTGGCGCGCAGCTTGGGGCATTTGCGACGGGCGCAGCGTATCATGGATGAGGTGGAGAAGGTTCAGCAACAGGTGGCCCAACTCACTGCCAAGCTCGAGCGGTCTCTGCCAGAACAACCCGAGGTGTCGGACGATCAAGAAACACTCCCAAACACACCGGACGATAAGGACAAGTTGGTGAGCAAGATCGATGAGCATCAACACTTGGTACTTGAACTAGCGCGTACGTTGGGTTGGAAGCATGTTTTCCAAGCGTTGGATTCTAGTGGCCACTGTGGTGATGAGTGTGCTGCCACTACTGCCACTGATGGTGGTGTTGGCGGTGCGAGTGCGGCAGCACACCCGTTGGGATTCAACAGCTTATTGCCAGCCGCACGACGAGGTAAATCCCAGCATCAAGTGCTCAGCTTGGCCCAGCTGCGCGCGCTCGTCCTAGCCCACAATCAGAGCCCTGACGAAACCATGCTGACCGACTCGTAGACCGATTTGTTCACCAGTATCGAAGAACGTGTTGCCAATCACCCCAAAGTTTCAGAGCTGGTCTCTGAGATGCGTGGACGGTGAATTGTCAAGCAGCAATGCAGCGGTGTTCACGCTTTTGAGATTGCGCCAGAGGCAGTTGGAAGAGTCGACAAGCGTAGTGTAACATTGATATGCAGACCGAAAGAGTGTGATCCGACGCTCGACGAGTGCAAACACATGTCAACCAATTGTTACTCCGCTAGCTGCTGCCGACGTCGCCTTTCTGCTGCTATACAATACAGCCGAACGTACCTCCATCAGTCGCCTGGGCCAATTATTCAGGATTCCAGCCCACTCCCCGGCGGAGACGGCCGTCGAAGTCGCGCCTCTACCGTAGATGCCAACGACGCCATTGCGCCACTGCCGCCACTACCGCCACTACCGCTACTCTTACTGCTTCCACTGCTGATGCTGTGCATATCGCAGTCGCGTGCCGCCGGTCGATGCGCTAGTAGAGGCTTGGAACCGAACGATTGTGGCGTAAACAGTTCGCCTTCAAACCCGTCTTGGATCGCCGTTGGCAGATCGGGGCATACGTACTCGAGCTTGGCGTCTGCGTCCTCACCACTAGCGAAGGGCCTCTTTACAGTTGCTGTTCCTCTGCGTTTCCTCGGTGCTGGTTTGAGGCTCATTTCCGAATGGCGCATCGGTGGAGAAAGCGGCGTGGCAATTCCTCGAAGGCCCAGTCCGAGCATTCCGCTCTTTTCCATCGCCGTGGCGGTTGTACCGCGATGGAGATCCAGCCGAGACATGTCACTGGCGGCTGCAAGGCTGTGCAGGTCGAAATGACTACGACTGCAATCGACACCACATCGACTCCTTGCTTCTAAAAAGGCTTCTTCCAATCGAAGACCTTGCAACGTTGCGACAATATCTATCGGTGCCATCTCCGCACCCTGGTGTTTTGTGCCGGTCGCAACCTCGCACAGCTCGCGTTCGGCCAGGCACTCGAGCTTGTCGAATTCGTCCTGAAGCGTAGCCGTCAAATCAAAGGGATGGCTTCCAATCCCTATCGGCATCAAAGAGACGGAGGGTGACAGTGGCTTGGAGAATGCAGCCGTACTGCTGCGACCATGAGGAAAAGCGAAGGTAGATCGTTGCAGCGGGCTTCGGCTGCTTAAGAAAGTGCCACCGAGCTCCTCATCGGACGGCTGCGAAAGCGGGAGCGCGGGTGTACGCGATGCCTGACTCAGAACGTAATTCTGGATGAGCGCGACACGTTCTTGAAAGCATTCGGGTGCCAGACCGACCGGCGGTGGCCCGATGCGTTTCAAGAATTGTGCTGTAAAGATAGTGCCGCCAGGCGACGATGCCGGGCTGGATGGCGGCAGTGCTGGAGGCAGACCGGTGACTTGAGGCGAGTCGAGGATTGGGCTGGCTTGATCAAAGTGCAGCAGCGGCGCATTGATCAGCGCTGGTGAAGTAGATGATTTGGATGAGTAGGCGGAAATGCGGTTGGATGCCATGTCGCCAGCACCGTTACTGCTGCTGCCACCACCACCGCCACTGCCTAGAGCTTTGAGGCCGGCAAAGAACGAGGAAGTCGTTGTGTTGGACGTATCGCCGCTGCTAGCCGTTCTGTGGTGCCTTCGATACGATATCGAGCCACCCGCGCTCGACTCCGGGCCGTGGTCGGATGAGGAGCCTGGTCCGGCGCTCATCTCATTGTCTGAGCTGTAGGTCGACGACGGCGCTCGGCCCATCGTTGCAGCGGCACCGTACCCATCCCCCGTCGATGTTGCAGGTGTCACTGGTGCAGCTGCGCCGACATCTGATCGCCAAGCCGAAGGCGGCGGTGCCGTTGTGCCTCTGCTCGCCTTGGTCAGAGCCGAGGCTGCTGCCGGGGTCTGCAGACTTTCCTTGGTCGGACGGAGAAGCTTGGTGGTCAACGAGCCAAAGGATTCGCTGCGAAGCCGGAAGTTAGGCCTACTTTCGACTTCATTCGCGTTTGAGACGGACGCATTCTTGTGAGGCACGGGGACCAAAGCCGATCTGCTTTTCGTCCTTCGCATCGAGGGCAATCGGGAAAGCAGACCTGTCGAGCTGCTGCTCAAAGGCAGGGCTGCGTTGCCGTCAGCCTGACTCTGTACAGGAGGCTTCAGTGCCACACCTCCGCCGACAGAGTCCTGGCTACTGAAAGACTGCACGGAAGCGTTGCGATGATGTGCAGAGAATGGAAAGCCCGAGAAAGGGGACGTGGCGACAAAAGCGTCTGCTTCTTCCCCATTGTGCAGATGCGCGTTGACGGCAGCGTAAGAGCGCGACTTTGCATGGCGTGGACGTGCAATGAAGCTGTGTTTGGAGGACGTTTCTTGCCGGGCGATATGTGGCAGGGCACAAGTGGACGGAATAAGGACTTCGACATCCTCGCTTTTGGGCGTATCCGATGCTGGATCTAAATTCGGAGTGACGGAAACAAGTTGGCGCTGAGGATCAGCACTTTTAGGGCGTGTTCGGGACGAGGTGTTGGGATCGTGACTTCGATGGGCAGCGAAATCCCTTGCCCCGAAGAAAGTGCGTCCGATATCGCTGCTACTCGCACTGCTGCTCGGTTTGTCATGATCGATACTGCTGCTGGCGGTAGGGTCCATCAGCATGAAGCGAGACGTGGAAGCAGAGCGAGTGGTGAAAGCTTGATAGACGGGCGTTGCTGGAGAAGACGATGCTTGTTCTTGCCTGGATCGGATATGCACTTCGCGACCTGAACTTCGAAGATGGTCCGGATTCCAGCTAATGACCTGAACATCGGAGTGAACCGCTGCAGCTTTGCCTCTGGTGTTGAACGCATCCGAGTACGGAGATGCTGCCGGCGGGGATGCAAGGTTCTTGTCCGGAGAGGCTGGTTTGTTGGCAGAGTCGGAGCGATGGCGATCGCGCCGCTTTGTAAGGAATCTGAGCGACATGCTGGCTGGATGACAACAACATTACAGAGACTCAAAGGGGTAGATTGGTAGCTAATATCGAGAAGCTGATTGAGCCTGTGAAACTTGCAGGACGAGCGAGGTGGTTGGCGAAGGCGATGGCGACAGCGAATACAATACACAAGACCCAAAAAATGCGATTAGACGGAACTGAGATGACAAAGACCGAGAGACCAGAGAAGGGACCAATACAGAATGCGAAGATGGTGAGCGAAGATGTCGTGGTTGAAGAACAAGAAGAGAAAAGGTCGAGGCAGCCGGGGTATGTGTGTCGATAGGATGATGTGTAGGATAGGATAGGGAGCAACTTGGATGACAAAAGAGAGAGAGAGAGAACAGATATTGACAAGCGGAGTTGAGAGCACAGAATCCCACTTGAACCCCTCGCGGGCATCAAGCTCAAGCGGCGGTGCAGCAGCAACAAGCAGCAGCACGTCACAGTCTGGCGGAAGGGGCTTGCGCGGGCGTCCCCGTTCCACAGATTCAGGCGGCATGGTTCGGCAGGCCCGAGAAAGAAAGGGTTCGGTCTCACTCTGTTGCGGCATGCCGGCTGCACCCTGCATCCCGTTGCTTTTTCATTAAACGCCAAAAACAAAACTCAAAAACAAAGTGAGAATTGAGATCAGCTGCGCCGTAAAGTGCGCCTTGGTGACTGATGAGAACGGGATTACCCTTTGATGGCTGAGCTTTTACAGAGCGAGAGTGTGTTTGATCCGCTCTTCAATCTCCGAGGAGGCTGGGGCCGCCTTCTGGAGAAGGAGAAGAGAGCAAATGTCGAAGCAATGCGCGGAAGTAAAAGAGCAACCAAGGTGTTGAAAGATAAAGCCGAGGGAGAGAAAGAGAGAGAGGCTACCGACGGCAGCGTGAAATCCTTGGTGTCTGACGTTTCCATCTCTTCTGATAGGAAAAGGGCGGCGGAATAGCTTCCGATTGGATCGAGAGGGGCGCTTTTCCACTTGTGGCTTTTCTTTCTAGCTCTCGAATGCCACCAACAGTGAGCTATCCGAGGGCGCAGAGGGGGACAGACGAACTGTATAACTTGAGGACCAGCTTGGATGATTGATTCGGACTGCTTCCGAGGCACTGCTACGTGGCACCCAAAGCAGGATAAGGTGCTTGAGGGGTGTCATCAAGGGTCGCCGGTGGACAACATGCACAATCGAGAGCCATCTAGAAACCGAAGTGCTGACTACGAGCGTTGGCTTTCCCTGTCATCGTCAACAACAAGGCTTCTCTTTGCTAATGTGACGAGACTGATCCATCGTAAGGAATGGCGAGATAGCGGGCGCGGCAGAAATGATCGACTGCATTGGCGAGATGCATGCATGACCGTCAATGCTGTTCCTCTGTCGTTGAGGCGTGACCACTTCTCAATTTTAGCGTCAGTCGGCCTGCTTGCTTCCTTAACACTTTTTCCCTCCCATTGTCGCGTGCTGGTGAATACCGAGCCGCACAATGCTTCTTCTCTTGGCTAACCATTGTTCCACTACGCCTTCGGTTGCATACCAGCTCACACTCATCCAGATCACTCTCATACGTCGCTCCCTCGCTCACAGGACCCCACGCTGATCAGTGACACACAAGGTAACAAATAGCTCTTCATTCTTCTCTCCTGCATGACCGACTCGCGTGTCCTGCATCAGTTGTCTTCCAACCATCGATACTCGAACCTGAAATCGCTCTTCTTGCGCTGACACCAACTTCCTTCCCAGTCAAAGTAGACATAGACTCCCTGCTCGTACTCGTCCGTGATCGCTTGAGGCTCTGAATGCCTCTGGAACCAGGTGAGGTACTGTTTGTGGAAGCGCCAGCTCTGCTTCTTCAACTCCTTGGCCGCCAGGTATTGATGATACGTGCCTTGCTGGTAGTAGAAGATGTAAAAGAGCGTGTCAACGTCAAACTTTGAGTAGAGCGCTGGATTGTCAAACACGCTCGCCGGGGTTTGCGGGTAGTAGCTAGGTGTGGGGAAAGGGTTCTTGGCCACATAGTACTTTGGCTTGTCCGAGTCGAGAGGCTCAGGTACGTTGATGAAGGATGATTCGAGCGACTTGTGCACCAGCCCAAGGTTGGCGTCCCTCCGCAGCGACTTTTGCTTGGCAGATTCAAATGACGAGACGAGGTCGGTGAGCGAGGTTGGCAATCGTGCTTCGGTGCCTGCCTCCTTTTGCGCCGCGGCTTGCTGTGCTGCTGTGCCCGCTCCGCCACCTGCGGGCTGGACCACACTCGCTGCTGCCGAAGATGCGGCGAGCTGTGCGGGCTGGAATCCCGACGCGCTGGTAGCGTCCTGCACAGATGCACCGGGTGCTGTTGCCGCCGCGTTGTCCAGCTTGGTGAGACCTGGTGGTGCTGGAGATGCCGAACGTGCTTTGTCTGCTGCATCGTTCTTGAGTGCGTCCACGCTCGACTTGGCAGGAGTTGCAGGAGCTCCGACTGGCTGCGTTGCTGCTGAAGATGGTGGTGCTTGCGAGCCAGGTGCTGCAGATGCCGATGTCGAGTTGGCGGCGGCGTTGACAGGATCCGAATCGGCTGCGATGGATGTGGTCGTAGTCGAGGGTGAAGCGACGGTCGCGTCGGCGGCAGCACTTGCCGCTACTGCTGCAGCTGCGGCGGCAGCATAGCGGATAGGAGGCAGCGGTGCAGCGCTGGGTGCCTTTGGTGGAGAAAGAACACTGGAGTGCGACGCAGGAGGTGCTTTGGCTTGGGCAAAGTTGGCTGTTGGCACTGCCTTCTCCTTTGGTACCGCGACGGGTTCCTGCGAAGCCTTTTTGGTCGTCTTTTTGGCGGCGGGTGCAGGTGCAACGGGCGATGCAGCAGGCTGTGCTGGTGTCGCCGAAACAGGCGATGCGGCGGTGGTCTCGTCCTTCTTGGTGTTGGAGGTAAGGCCATTGTTGCTGGTAGTGGTGGTAGTGGTGGTGGCGGTGGTGGTGTTGTTGTTGTTGTTGGCGGTATTACTGCTGCTGAGGACCTCGGCCAAACTGTCTCGTCGTGGCTTTGTCGGCGTGTCCTTGATATCGCGGAAGCTGAGATCATCCATACCGGCTGTCGAGTCGACGTTGCTCTGAACATCGTCCGTCTCCTTGAGACCAAAGGCTTCCTCACCATCGTCGAGGTTGAGATCGTCGTAGATCCCCTCGTCCTCTTCAAAGTCTTCCTCCATGTTGGACTCGACAAAGTACGAGATGTCCTCTTTGATATCGGTCACGCGGTCGGTTTCGAGGTTGCCATTCTCGAGCATGCGCAAGAGGATTTCGAGCCGCGAAATGTGCCAATTCCTGCGGTCGTTGGCGTGTTCGAGCGCCGATGCACGTTCATCCTTGGCAGAGCCCTTCTTCTTCTTACCCGATCCTGAGATGGTCTCGATCTCTGCTTCCGCCGACTCGACTTGACGCGAAAGCTCGTCGACCTGCGTAGACAACCACTCGGAAACCTCGGCCTTTTCGCGATCCTTGGGATTCATCTTTGCTGCAGCTATAAGACCTTCTTTTGAGAAAGCTTTGGTCTTCATCTCCTTTTCAATGGCCTTGAACTTCTCCATTTGGGTCTCGATGAGTTTGCGATTGTCGAGGAGCGGCTTCTTGTCCTTGATGTCGTTGCTCTGAAGCCATGTCTTGATCTGGTCACGTAGACGTTGAAGCTTTTTGATCTGTGTTTTGAGATCGGACTCCATCTTTTCCTTTTGAGTGGCATTTGTGGATCGTTGGAGGAGCTCAAACATATCTTCGAAGCTCTCGACGCCTTCGGCGACCTTTTTCAAGGTCTTGTCGATCTCTGTTTGCAACTTTCTCGCCGCCATTGTGAGGTAATGGTATCGCCGCTATGCGTGGCGAAGGAGCAGAGCTGATGAGCGTGTCGAAAGGAAAGAAGAAGTCGTCGTGCTAGATTTAGGGCCTGGTGCGGAAGTGCAGTTGAATCCGCCTGAGCGTTGTCGCAGAAGGAAAGCAGAGCCGTCAACAGCCGAGTATGTGCGAACTTTCAGAGCTGATGGGTCGCTTGCAAGTTGCTATGCAGTGGCACGCCGTCTGAGGCCCGGTATGGTCTGGTGATAGATGAGTGTGGTGATTGAAGATGGAGGTGTTTGCATGCGCAGTCAGGGTCGAGTCGAGCCGCACAAGATGCGCAGAAAGAGAGACTGCAATTCAAAAGCGCGCTCATGAGGCTTTGGATTTGGGCTTGCAGAGAAAGCAAAGAGAGAACAGTTGGCTGGTGCTGAGCGCAATCCGCCCGATTTGCTGCTAGCTAGCTTCGCTTGACTGTAGTCCCAAAATCAAACACGGATCCGGATATTCAATTTCCAAGCCAGCTGGGCAGTATGTCGATATCACTCGTACGAGTGATTGCTCAGCAAGAAGAAAGGCAGAAAAATGTCCACGCAAAAAAGGGAAACAGCGCAGTGAATGATTGATCGCTGTTTGACACTTTGAGGTGATCTTTGGCTTGCTGCCATCATCATCGTTGTCGATTCCACGCATCAGCCATCGCAGCAATCATGTCGGCATCAGCATCGTCCAAACAGCTCACCACGCTGTTCCGCTCGCTCAGAGTTGGATCCAGCAGTTCATCGGCTTCATGGTCATCAGCGGTCGCTTCCACCTCGACATCTGCATCTCGTCGATGCTTATCATCGTCGCAATCCAAACGTCAACCACCAGCGGCGTCTTCATCATCATCAAAACCGGCATCGAGCTCGCAGCAGGAGCGATGTAAGTAGCACTTTTCACCTTGGAGGAAAAGGAAAGTTCAGCAGCTGACTTTGTTTCTAGCGCAATCCAACTCGCGTCTCAAACACACAGCAACAAGTTACCCTTTTTCATCAGCAGCGCTCATCCCCGAGGTGCCAGCATTCGTCTCGACCAAAAAGGGCATCACACCGCCTCCTGCACCCAAAACCATCTTTGACGCCGTTATGCCACGCGTTCACTCGGATCTGCGCGCTCGCTATGACGCCGGCAACCGTCTCACCAAGCTCTTTGACCGCAAATCGGCCGAGCGCATCCCACCCGGTTCGGTGCTCATTGTCGAATCGTGGACGTCGCCGCTCAAGACCAACTTTTCCTCGTTCTCTGGCGTGCTCATCGCCGTCCGACGTCGCGGCGTATCGACGTCGTTTGTCCTGCGTAACCTGGTGCAAAAGCTGGGTGTCGAGGTGCGCTTCAACCTCTACTCGCCCTTGTTGAAGGATGTCCGCGTGATTCAGAAGGCCGAGGCGGGCAAGAATGATAAGTCGGGCAAATTGAGGAGGACCCGAAGGGCCAAGTTGTACTACTTGAGGAAGGACGATAGGCGATTGGCGGGTATTGGCAATGTGATCAAGCAGCAGAGGCTCCAGGAGGAGAAGAAGGCGCACGAGATGGCCAAGCGTAGGGGCGGACGCAGGTGATTGCAATCACTTACTATCACCACGACTTTCGATGAGGAAGCCAGCTCATCGGCTCTGTCTGCCGTACTTTTCTCGACCAGTATCGGATGTTACCGAATAGCATTAGCCAGATCAGCTGTTCTCTAGCGGGATCTCGGCCTCACACTCACACAGTAATGACTTGACGCATTCGGAGCCATTGTGCGGACAGACAGCGCCTCTGAATGTGAATGAGTGACTGCCACAAGCGGTATCGGCAACACTGGCTTCCATGCGGATGCTTGATCGCCAACAGCCTCGGTGACTTTAAGAAAGTGTCGAAAGCGTCGAGGCTGGTTGGATTTGATAATCCGCCCGAAATTGACTTGTTTGGCGCCTTTGCTATCCGATGCATTGCTCGCCATTCGCCCGCCGCTCACCAAAGAAAAAGGAAACTGACCAATAAAATAAAGCTCAATTGATTTTGATTACTTTTTGACACTGATTCTTTCTTCCAACCGGAACTGCAACACCATACAACCCTCCCTTGGGGACATCGAGCACGTTTCTTGGGGTGTTCCTCTTCAGCAAAGATGGCTACGTTTGCGCAGAGGATGCCGACGCGGCTGTTTCGGCTTCAGTTGGCAGCTGTCGCAAGGTCTCCACTTGTGGAGGCGGCTAGTGTGGTGCCGATGATGACGGCGGCGAGCGGGTTTGCTTTGCATCGTTCGGTCAACACCGCTGCTCAAGGGGCCATGGTCGGGTTGGGGTTGGTATCGTTGCGATCATCGTTGGTGGTACCAAGACCGGAGTCCAAGATCTTGAAGATGATCGCATCGTCCCGCCGATCCTTCCAGCCACATCGATTCCAATCCACATCAGCCGCCGACCTCTCCTCGACCTCAAGTAGCAGCAGCAGCTCCTCCTCCTCCTCCTCCTCCTCCTCCGCCTCCACACCTCTCGTATCCAAGCCCATTGTTGCACTCCACCTTTACACTCTAGCCTTTCTGGTCTACGCCATTGTCGTCGTCGGCGGCCTCACGCGGCTCACCGAATCCGGTCTCTCGATCACCGAATGGAATCCAGGCTTCAAAGGCATGCGGCTCCCCACCACCACCGCCGAATGGGAATCCGAGTGGGCCAAGTACAAGCAGACGCCCGAATTCCTCCTTCTCAACTCGAAAATGTCGCTCGATGATTTCAAGTCGATCTACATGTGGGAGTGGGGTCATCGCGTGCTGGGAAGGGTCATTGGTGTGGCGTTTGTGCTGCCTGCGGCGTTTTTCGTCACGAGGAGATGGGTCAGTGCGGCAACCAGATGGAAGCTCTTGGGCATTGCAGCGGGCATTGGATTTCAAGGGTTTCTGGGCTGGTTCATGGTCAAATCCGGTCTTACTGTGCCGGAGGCGAGCAAAGGCAAGGCAAAGATGGTGACCGTTCCAGTGCGGTCGGATCAAACCACGACGGTTGCGGACCAAGATGGAAAGATGCGATACGATGCCGTGGTGCCCGTGGTGGAAAAGACGGTCCCCACTTCCTCTGCGCAATCGCTCGTTGCGGGGGTGGATTGGACCCCCCGCGTATCGCACTTCCGTCTCGCCATGCACATGGGCACTGCCTTCCTCGTCTATCTCGCCATGCTTCACACCGGCCTCGCGGTACAACGCGATCACAAAGCCGCCACGCTCACCGGTAGAGTCTCGGGCATTCGCGCTCGCACTCACGCCGCGCTCACTCAATTGGCCAACACGCTCAACCACCCGCTGCTGCGCTCGCATTCCAGGCTGACAAAGCTGGTAGCAGGCTTGGTGTTTACTACAGCCATGTCGGGCGCGCTCGTTGCTGGTCTCGATGCCGGATTGGTGTATAACGAGTTCCCCACGATGGGTGATGGTCGCATTGCACCGCCAATGGCCGAGTTGATGGATCCGCGATTCGCACAGCGCCCAGATGGATCCGACAAAGTCTGGAGAAACCTCACTCAGAATCCGGTTACCGTGCAACTCATCCACCGAACCCTCGCCATCACCACCGCCACCACCGTCCTCCTTCTCGCATGGAAAACGCACCGTCTCTCGAAAACCTACGCTGCCGCCGCCGCCAACTTTGCCAAAGGCAGCAATGCAGGTGCTGCGCAGCAAACACTCCTGCCTGCACTGCCTCCGAGGGTGCTGCAGCTGGCCAATGCTTCCCTCGGCGTGGTCGCTGCTCAGGTAACGTTGGGCATCACTACGCTCATCTATATGGTTCCAATCCCACTAGCTTCGGCGCATCAGGCCGGAAGCTTGGCCTTGCTCTCGGTGCTCGTTGCTTTGATCTCGGCGCTGCGTCCGATTCCAACAAAGATCCTGCACCATGTCGCGAGTCGCAACAGTCAGATTCTTAGCAAGGTCTTGGCTAAGCCGGACCAACATGCCGCGGTGAAGAGAATTAATGTGTAGACTTGGTGGCGATGCCCTCGGGATGGATCGGCGTTGTGGATGTGCCATCCAATGTATTTGTATCTCTTTTGCTCTCCTCTTTGAGTCCGAAGATCACCACTTTCTGTTACTTTCGCCCTGGAGAATGAGCACTGACGATGGCATTCACGCTGTGTAAAGAGATGGTGCGATGCGCAATGATGGAATCGACGTTGCTGATGAGTACAAATACAAAAAGACAAAACCCCCCCACCAAAGTCCTTACCTTCAACCCTTGAATTTATACCTGGTCCTCAACCCCTCACCATACCTGTACAGCACGAGCGGTACAGGCAAGCCCAACAGCCCGATGCCCGCCAACAATGTGCAGCTCCATCCATAGCCCAAGCTTTCAAACATGTACTCTGCGCAAAGCGGAAATCCTGCAGCCAACAAACTGCGGATCAACACTGCACAAGCGGTAGCCGAAGCAGAGTAGGGGACAAACGCATCGACGAGGTAGACCAGGATGGTTTGGAAGCAAAGGATGGTAGCGCAGCCAACGAGGAAGCTGCCGATGAGCGGTACCATAAAGTGGGTTTGATTGGCGGCCGACCAGCCGAAAAGGAGTAAGCCGAGCGGGAGGATGAGCATGCCGACAAAGCACAGCGGTAGACGAAACTCTGGTCGACCCTTTTTAGATTCGTTGGTAGGACGAGGCGCAGATTTGATCATCGTGTCGTTGGTGGTGGTGCCGACGCTGGTCTTGTCGGGGTTGACGACGGGCGTGACGTTGCCAAACGCCGAATTGGCTCCGGATACACCATCGCTGCCTCTTCGACTGCTATTGCCACTGTGGCGCGTCGAATCCCCTTCGGCCTGCTTTTCGATATCTCCCTTGCCCGTCTGCTTATCAAACTCGCGCTCCCTCAGAATCCGCTTAATCTCGTCCTTGTTCTTGAACAAGAACCACCCAACCTTTCCATCAGACACCACCAACTTGGAATAGATCTCATCCTGCAGCGCTGCATTCGTAAACGCCGCCACCAGGAATCCCAACCCCAACCCCAAATAACTCAAACCAGAGATGCCCAACCCCCAGTTGTAGGTGGGCAAAACCGCCGTGGAAGGCGCGTCCGGTTCGCCGGCTCTGGTCTGAAACAACAGCGGATGCTCGGTGATGAAGAGATAGATGATGCCGTAGCAGAAACCGAGGTAGTAGGAAAAAATGGCACAGATGGGATTGGTAAAGAGCAGTCGGAAGGGTCGAGATTGAGCGATCTTGAGCTTGGCCAAGATCTCGTTCGACGGCAGCGATCGTCGGAGCAAAGCGACGGCTTGGTGCGAGCGAGATGGCTTGTGTTGCGAAAGTGTCGATGAGATGGGGTCCTGTTGTTGGATTTCCAGTAGACGTTGGTGGATGGCGGCTTCGCGTTTTTTGCGCAACAGCACGGGCGAGTAGGTCTCGTCGAGGAAAAGGACAATGATGACAAACACCACAAACGACATGATGGTGAGCACGTGGATCAGCCATCTCCAGTCATTGGTGGCAGCGGCGATAAAGCAGCCAATGATGGAGCCTAGAACGGGTCCCATCAGGGGTCCCAATCCGTACAAGGATTGGGCACGACCGCGTTCCTTCGGGGAGAACATGTCGCCGATGCTTCCAGCGCCGAGACTGGGACCTGTACTGCCCGCTGCACCGGCAAAGATGCGGAGCACGTTGAGCACCGCAAAGTTGGGGCTGAAGGCCGACGCCAAGTTGAAGACGATAAACAACAGACTCGTGACGACATAGACAGGTTGTCGCCCCACCGTCTCGGAACACGGAGCTAGTACGAACGGCCCAATACCCAAGCCAATCACGAACAGCGATACGGGTAGCAGCGAAAGCGTGCGCGAGCCCAGACCAAAATCGTGATCCACGAAACCATTACCGGGCACGAGAATCGACGAGCCGAGCGGCGAGATGAAGCCCATGAGCGAAATAATGACGGTGGTCATCCATTTCTTCTGATGAGACCAGTGCCGCGAGTCTTCGGCACCGACGAGCGTGATTGCTTCAATCTCATCGGCTGCCAACGGGTGCAGGGGGAACGTAGGCGGTGGTGGGAGCGGTGAGGATTCGAGAACGGCATCTTGGGCAAGACGCGAGTGCGAGCTGAGATGGGTGCGCGAGAGTGTGGGTGCCGGGGTTTGTATTGGTGATGCTGGTGGTGATGTTGTTGCTGTCATGGTTGATGATGGTGTAGTCAAACACGATCCACGATGTCGTCGACAGCTGCTGTGTGAACGGACGAGCGAGGATGGGCCCAAGCCTTAGGACGAAGAGAGGTAGCTGTAGACTTTCTATTGGTGTTGAGTGGGGTAGTATGTCAGGACGACATGTCGAATCGCAGATGGTCAGATCCGAGAATGCTGCTGAGACTGTTTCCAGAAGAAGAGAGCCTGCCGTCGTGTATATCAAGGGGGGTGTGACCATCAAGCAAGTGCTGCTGTTGCGAGTCACTAGTAATAGTAAAAGAGGCTGATCCGGTTCTCGATGAGCGCAGCAGATCTGCGTGCCGTGCCGTGACCTGCTTGTTGGTTTGGCTCAGGGTGCCGCTTGTGGCCGTCTAAGAAACGGGGCGAGGTGGGAAAGGAAGAGCGGCGAGATGCGTCCGCTTTTGGGATGCAGAGAAACAGATCCGATAGTCGAGGAAGCAAGTATGGCGCCACGAGGTCGACGGCGTCGATGCCGTAAAAGCGGGATGGTGCAGCCTTGGGGATCTGCCGGTCGATCGAAGCGTCGCGGCGTGCAGAGTGAAAGCCGATGCTGTCGGGGGTTGTCTGCGAGGTGAGATCGTCAGAACATGCGGTCACACGCCGTGGGCTGATCTGACGGAACCGTCTGCGGAGTACAGTGTGTACAGTATAGCAGTGGCGAGTGTAGGATGCAGGTGTACGGCTCGCTATGCAGGTAGAGAAGAGGAAAAGCAGGCGGTAGATGTGCGCTGTCCGGCAGCGACGGGGGAGAGGGACGCAAGCGGTACTAGCTACGGCACGAAGCTGCTGCGCGGCAAAGAAAACGAAATGGCTCTGTCGAGTCGGGTTGCATTGATGTATGGTGCCGAGCGTGCAGTTGGAAAAGGAGGAATCCACGAGCGGCGGCGGCGATGCAAAAGCTACAGATCAAGTTGGCGACAGCAGGTCCGAAACGCTGCATAGCATGGTCTTGTTTTTGGAGCGGAGGCGGCGCTTAGTTGGTGGTGGTCCAAGTGTGAGCTGTGCAGTAGTGCGCTCGTAGGTGTGTGCGTATGCGGGAGCGGTAACCACACTACTGGCTGCTCGAAACGTTGCCGTGCCGTCAATCCGAGTTATTATGGCATACCAAGGCTAAGGTGAAAAAAAAAAACCCCTAGCGTCCGGTTAGCTAGCGTCGCAGAACCAAGTGCCGGTTGAGCGTGTTGGGGCAACGTCGTGTGAGTCGCGAACCGTGATGACGATGGCAGCATTGCTCCTCTCGGCAAGCAAGGACGATGGGGTTCGCCAATGACGGACAGGAATTTCATTTGTTTGCCGGTTGCAGTGCCGTGTGTGAGTGAAACTTGTGCGACCATGAAGGCGTAAAAGCATTCCTGCACAAACCTGACTGTCATTGCCGAACTGCGATTACCCTTTCCAAGCCGTAATACGCGGTTTGGACAGCGTTGCCTGTGCTGTTTCATTCGTGCGCCACAAGCGGCGCAGTCTCTTTTGCTGGACAGCAGCACCTACACTTAGACCATGCACACCGTGCCGACGGTTCAAAGCCTCGGTGAATTCGCAATTGAACATGACATGTTTTCAAATCGCTTTTTAGGTGTCTGTACTCTACAGCGCTTTACTGCCGTTTCCCCATGCCAAACGGCCCTTGGTCGCCATTTCTTCTTCTTCTCCTTCTCCTTCTTCTTCTTCTTTCTCATCCTGATCGTTGAGCAGATACTCTTTCATGGTGTCTGATGGAAACCTGTGACCGCTAGTGTCTTCTACAAATGAGGATCGTGTAGTTCAACAAAGGACTCGCAACAAGGTGTTCCTGCGCTTGGGTGACGCCAACCAGTCGTCCATTTGCATGGCTGCTGCCTGCCTTGCCGAAGAACCATTCCGCCCATCTATTTCGGCACGAGCTCGAAAATCTACACGGCTCAACGGCAAGAGGTGAATACAAATTTTGAAAAGCCTGAACGGCATCCATTTGCAACTCCGAGCGTCTTGGCAAAAAAAAGGCCGCTTGCGCTCCACTTTGTTATATTCATGCTGTGCCGGACCGTGGATTCAGACGAAGGTTTTCCCGAGATTGCCTGACGTCGGATGCCGATTATGAGTAGGTAATTTGTGAGTGTGCGCATCTGTGAGATTAGACTTTGTTCGGGTCTCAAAACGGTGCTGTCAATCGGCATCAACGAGATGGTCGCCGCGGCAATCAGGAAGAAAGGGGTAGACTAACTCGAATGTTTGATTGTTGCTGCTGCCTTGGAGAGGGGCTCTCTCAAGTGATACGCCGCATATCACCGATTGCATCGTCCCACAGATCCGACTGGCCCCATACGCCGGCTACGATGGCGACAATCATCCAGGCGCCTGCTTCGTCCTTTCGCATTCTTGCTTCTTCGCTGCTGCCTGCTTCTTCAGCTACTCGCTCGCTGCCTGCCTCTGCTTCTGCCTCTTCCTCGACCCGTTTCGCCCGTGATCTCACCGCTTTCCTCCTGATCCTGCTCAACGTGATGGCGGCAACACACGCCCTAGCCAACGTCCTCAACGTACTAATCTCTTCACTCACCAGCCTCCCGTCCAACCTCAAGAGCAGTGCAAAGAGCCACCTCGCATGTGACGGCTGGAGCACCTCGCCACCCTCCCTCTCGCTCGCCTTGGTCTGACCATCCGGGATCGACACGCGGTGCGCAATCCAGTATGGGAACGCCTCCAACAGCGCTAGCATCTGGGGCGTGCTCAGACGCAACAGCAGACTGGCTGATGGCTCGCGGATCCTCCATTCGTACTTTCTGGCAGCATGCTTCTCTGCTTCCTCCGCTGAAGTGGGCGGCGGAGGTCGGCCGTGGATCCACGCGTACCATGCCGACGTGTTGCTGAGTTTGGGCAAGTCGTCGCGCGTCAACTTGACCGGTTCTAGAGGTGGGTTGCTTAGCGCTTCGCGCGCGTTCTTGAATTGATGGATGAAGGTAGTTCGCCATTCGAATGATGGCATGACCAGGTCCTCGCCGAGCTTGCTTTGATCGAATGAAGAGATCGCCGAGTCAGAATTCGCCGAGGGGTCATCTGAAGGTGCTGATGTCGATGCTTCGGTTGCGAGCGAAGCGTAAGGGTTGTGTGCGGCAAAGAACACACCTGGTGCAGCCGCTGCTTCGCGTCGCACCACGGCTAGATACTCTTGGCCATCTGCTGGCTCGCCTGAGAAGTCATCTGGGAGGGTAGCAACCGGAAGCGATTGCACTCCGAACGATTCGTCCTGCGTTGATGTTGAAGTGCCATGGTCTCCGTACCGACGTTTCTTGAATGGTGGTAGCGCAGCGGCTGTCGTCATCATCTTGGATCGCTGACAGGCTGATGTGACAATGAACGCATGCCTAAGTCGTCTACAGTGGGGCTTGAAGCACGTGTCTGTGTACTACGGATGTTGAGGGTGACGAGCCTGTGGTGATGATGAGCGTGGTGTGTGCAATGCCGGGCCTTTTTCTTCTCAGGGTCCACCAAGCTCGCCGCTTCCAAGGTCTCTGCTGAGTGTGGAGGGTGCCCTCTGCAGTCCTTTTCTTGCTTTGTTTGCTTTGTTTGATTTTACAAGTAACACTGCCATCGATATTCTACGGTCAACGGAGCCGACATTTTCGAGGAGAACGGCTGCACCCTTGAACTTTTTTGACGTCGCCTTCTCATCATCATCATCATCACCACTCACCCTATCACCCCCTCCTTTCTCTCGAACTTCTTCTCGGTGCGCAGTCCTTCGCATCAACCCTGAAAAGTGGCGCCAATCCCAAAATGCCAGTCAGACCAAACGCCCGCGTGCTTCGCGATATGGCCACACGCCAAGCGGTTCAATCCAACGAACTCGTCCGTCGCGCTTTCAAGTACATTGCTCGCAACACAACTCTGCCACAAAAGGTCCGTCATCAAGCGCAGCTGCAACTCAATCAGTTCCCCAACAAGACGAGGCCGGTGAGCGTGTCAAATCGATGCACAGAGACCGGTCGTGGTAGAGGTATCATTTCCGAATTCGGTTTGTGTAGGGTAAGTCTGCGACGCTGAGAGGTGCCGATGGCCAATCATGCGAAGAGCTTACTGACATTCAAATTCTCGTATTTTGGGGCCATACAGTATCAGTTCAGGATGAAGGCGCTGGCTGGAGATTTGCCCGGAGTCAAGAAGGCTTCGTGGTGATCGGTATTCGCTACGCCAGTCATTTCGATCCGAGTTACCACTTGTACATTAGCATCACTTTCAACGACAGACATTCTCACGATTTTCTCCGCTGTTTCTTGTATCTGACAGCCTCATGCGCACACATGGCTGAAGCCGAACGTTGCAGAACAAGAGACGTGCTTACAAGCAGCTGGGCGAGGCATGGCATCACTGGCTGAGAAATACGTCGTCGGCGAAATGCATACAACTACCCTTTGTAGGCTACAAGACCTTCTGCAGAAGCATTCATGAGCATGGCCACGGCCTAACAGAAGATGTTTTGGCCCCGAACGGCCATTCAGACAGCGAACCCGCGATCTTGTCCCACCACACGATCCGCGTTGCTGTGTTGTTGCTGTTTGAGCCATTTTGCTCATAAGGTGACGCCAAGCCGTTCCGTCACTCTGCTTTTCCGTCACTCTGATGGCTGTGAAGGAGAATGAGCCGGTCTCGAGACATGCTGAGCAGAGAGTTGAGAAGGTGTACACGTCGGAGAGGCCGGGCTAGTTGCAGGCCAGTGTCACGAGATCTAACAAATTTGGAGCCCATCCAAAAATATCGGATATCGGCATTCCAGTCAGCGTTGCGGGCATGCCTGTCCATCTGTCCATTCGCGCTTTCGAGCTTCTCGCCATCCAAGCACCTCGACACCGCCTCATTACACACCTCGATCTCCCCCTGTTGTTCCATCGCCATTCAAGCAAACGTGCATGGCGATGGTCACGCACGACGCCAGCAGCTCGTACGCCGACACTGGGCTCCGAGGACCCGTTCCGCGCGACGCCCGTTTGATCGCTTTGATTCTTTCCTCGATGGGCGTCTCCGATGTCGAACCCGCCGTCCTGTTGCAGTTGTTGGAGTTCGCACATCGATACACGTACGATGTTCTTTCCGATGCACTTGTCTATTCGGATCATGCAAATTCGAGGCAGGCCGGCAGCAATTTGTCGCTCGAAGATGTCAATCTCGCCATTCAGAGTCGAGTGAACTACAGCTTTACTAGTGCGCCCGAGAAGGATGTAAGTGTACTTCTTAATGGATCGCAAAGGGATGGAGACACATGTTTGAGTGAGCATACAAGCTGATGCTGATAATCGCCTTCTTTGGATCGAACAAATCAGATGCTGTTGGCATTGGCGAGTACAGTCAACGCCATGCCGCTTCCACCCATCTCGGATCGACATGGCGTGAGGTTGCCTCCCCCACAACACTGTTTGACCAACGTCAACTTCGGCATCGTCCCCAATCCGCCACCGGCTGACTTTGACGACTTTGAAGAAGAACTACCGGAACAGCAGCTTGCCCCTTCCACCAGCGCAGCTGCAACCGTAGCCGACGGTGGGGTGAGTCAATCTACACTAGGCGGTACACAAGCGTCAACAGCAAGCGGGCTCTTCGATACCAATGCTTCCGCAACAAGAGGCGAACAAGACGATGATTACGATGACGACGATGATCAGGCTGCGGACGCAGGTTTGGGCGACGACGAGAGTATGACGACGGTGCATCCGAGTCAGTCTCAGGGGGCCACGGCGTTGCAAGGCAGTCAGGGACAGGCCGGTGAACCAACCGAGGCGTCCAGAGGCGTCAAGAGAAGCTTGGACGAGGATGAGGAATACGATTGATCCCTCCCGAGGCATCAGGTTTCCGCTGTGTATTGGTATCTCTTCAGTAAGCAGACGTCTCGAATAAGCAAGCAGAGTCGTGTGTGTGCACTACGTAAGGTTTCTTTTGTCGTCCGCGACTGAGAGCTAAGTCGCCCAACAGGGTGCACAAGTCATCTTTCTGAGTCGAACCAACGTCCGTTCTTTGGCGCACAGAGGAGCGCAATAACGAGTGGAATGTAGCAGGCGTGATCACAAAACTCCAAGCAGACGCAAGCAACGACAAGTGTTTCAAAATTTCGTGTTCAACTGCGAACCAAGGCGAGGCTAAACAAGCTTGACGGCCAACTTACGTCTGCCCACCAGCGCCATACGCATTGCCATCCTGAGCAGCAGCAGCGGCCTGCATGCGGTAATACTCTTCCCACTCCTTGGTATAGTCGACGGCTGCTTCGGTTCCTGCTGCTCCTGCCGTGGCCGCTGCTGGTGCGTTTGGAGCTGATGCCCCTTGACCCACCCCAGCTGCCGCCTGAGCTGCATAGTAGGCTGCCCATTCGGCGCTGTAGTCCTGTTGCTGGTCGCCTGTCTCGCCTGCTGCTGCGGCTGGGGCTGCGGACTGGTCGTAGCCCTGGTATCCTTGTTGTTGTTGGTGGTGAGCATAAGGATGCTGTTGTTGTTGCTGTTGATGGTTGTTGTAACCGCCACGGTCGCCTCGGTTGTTGTAGCCTCCACGATGGCCCCATCCGCCCCTACTCGGACCACCATCACCTCCACGTGGGGCACCGAATCCAGGTTGGCTCCACACTTCCGGGTTACGCCAGGGTGGAATCTTCTTGCCGTCCGGACCCACCACTGCTGGGGCCCCCGCTGCTGAAACACCGGTACCATTCACCACTCCCGGTTGAGGTGCACCACCAGCACCTGCAGCAGCAGGTTCGCCGAGCTCGGCCATCAAGTTTGCATACTCCGAGTCAAACTGTCGATTGCCGGTGCCTGCTCCACCGCCGAGTGCAGGACCACCTGGAGGACCACCTGCAAAGTTGCCGCCTCTTCCCTGGGTGCAATCCCTGGCCAAATGACCTTGACCTCCGCAACGATGACAGATAATATGGGCGGTCCAATTGCGTTGTTCAGGACACTCGAACGCGCGGTGACCCTTGTTGCCACAATTTTTGCAGAGCTGATTCTCGTCGTCGCGCAGTGTACCATTGAGAGCGGCGAGCTCGCGAAGCTGGTTGCGCTTGTGATCGTTTTCTCCCTCGGGCGTAGAGGCGGCTGTCTCGATGACCTGATTGATGAGCTTGATACACTTTTTGACGGCAGCCTCGTCGTCGGCGGTGACAACGCAATGCATCTCTTCTTCGTCGTCATCAGCATCAATTTTGCCTTTACCCGTTTTTACCGAGCCTTTGCCACGGATAGAGATCTTGGCTCCACTTTGGCGCTCCATGGTTTTGAGCGTGTTGCCTCTTGGACCGACAAGCAGGCCGAAGAACTTGATCTCGGGGAACTCTTTGATAGGGAGGTAGACCTTTTCGGTGGGACGTTGGTTGCGTTTGATCGCTTGGTAGTCCGAGGGCGGGCGGAAGTTAGGGTCGAGTTTGAGCTGACGGTCGACGAGAGCAACACGTTCATCTTCGAGCTTTTTGCGATAGCGTACTTCGCGAGTGTTGGTACGTCGGCCTTGGTTGTCGTATGTGGGTGGCGGAGAGGGAGACCGTTCGCGGTCGGGGGGGATAATGTCGCCGGAACGCAATTTGCGTGAGATTTCATCGAGACGTACTTGGATGGCGTACTTGTCGAGTTCCTGAGCAGAGACGTTGGCGCCAATGGCGGTCGGGATGGTGAGCTTGTCGTTGGCATCTCCCCAGCGAGATTTACGCTTGCGTGGACCTCCGTCTGCTCCCGATGCGTCTGGGGCAGCTGTCGAGGAAGAGGATGACGGAGCAGCATAGGTTGTGGAACCGGCATCACGGTCACGCTTGATGCCGATGCTTGCAGCGACAGCGGCTGCAGCCGCAAGAGCAGCAGCCCTTGGATCCGAAGACGAAGATGATGATGATGACGGCGGTGGCGCGGCATTGTACGATTGTGGTTGCTGCTGGTATGATGAAGACTGATATGAATGAGTTTGAGGGTAATGAGAAGGCGGCGAACTGGGACCGGATGGACCTTCGCCGCCACCACCTCCACCGCCCCAGCGCCTTGCACCTTGAAGAGGCTGCGCGTTCATACCCGTACGCTGAGCATTGCTCCTCCACGACATGTTTGCCGTTGATGCTTCGTACCGTTGAAGCGTACTTCGTAGTCGACGAGAATGATGCGATGATACTGTCGAGCCTCGATGTTAGTCGAACGCGGCCTCCTTTTGATGCGCCTGAGAGAAGATGCTCCGTCTACTATGCGCCGACGAACGCTTTGAAAGCTAACCCGGTGATGCAGCTCGATGCCTGAGTGGTGTTGGTAGGTGATGTCCAGAGCAAAAAGGGATGCAATTGGTGGTGAATATCCAACGTCGAATGTTTGCCGGGGCCGAATGTATCCAAAAGCTCAGCTCAACCCGAAAAGATGGATTTTTCTCAGCGCGAAAAGACGCGAAAACACACACAAGACACTCGCAAAACCCTGCGATCGGCGCAAGGTTCTCAGATTCGACCATGAGATCGCCCGATTCGCTTTAGACACATCAGCTGCCCCTGAGTACGCATTGCACCGATGGTGTGGCTTTGAAGAGAGAAAGTAACGCATTTTGAGTGATTCGCATCTGAGATTGCAATACGAGGTGCACGGGTGGAAAGCGACCATCCTATTGTATACACAAGCGACGTTGCCTAGCTCCATCTAGGAAACGTTGGGGAGGTCGACTAAGAGAGATACAGTAGGCTTATTCCAGGCCAGTCCAGATTGAAGCAAGAGAGATAGCGATCGATACGTTCCCATAGCGTACCGTATAACCAAAATGCAACTTGGCCATTTGGGAACGGCAGTCAGATGTGGTGAAGTCTTCGCGACGAACACATAGCCATTTATGTATAGTAGCTGACACCCAAAAGGCAGCAAATGCTTGTGTCCCTTCTATAACCTAACACTGAACCTACACACGTTTTGGCAGTGATCGTTTCCTTGCTTTCAAGTCGAGACGCAAGCGAATGCAGATTGGACCCTGAACGCGTAAGCTGCTGCGGACTTTGCTCATACCTTCGCCTTTCGCTGGCTTTCTCGGCCCACCACATTTATCCGCACGTTGTTCCGACAGCGTATTGTAAACCCAAAAACGTTTCAAAGATAGAGTATGAGCCGGTGGTGTCAAACGGGGAAGGCCAAGGAGACAAGGGTGCTATGGGTGGCAACCAGTGCGGAAGAAAGCAATCCAGGGTCACCTCCGGTCTTTGCGTTTCCATCGTCTTCCGTGTGGCGGCAACTGACGCTAAGACGGAAAATGCTGACCGGCGCAAGACCGTCAAGGTTCCCATCACCATGACGGTACAAAACCGACTGGAAAGACGTTCTCCGCGGACGCAATCTGCATCTACATGGCTATAACGTTTTCTTGTTCGAAGAGAGGAGCCGCACGGCTGAAATGTCAGCTCATTTGTAAAACCCTCTGTCCCCCGGATCGAGTGATCAAGGTCCGAAAGACGATGCGTTGGCGCTAAGCAGAAGCACGCCAGCATTCGCACCGAGCACAGCAGCACCAGCAGCGGTGATTTCGATTTGCACGGACTGAAATTTGCAGTTGCATATCGTTTCGGTTTCCTGGTTGGATTTTGTGCCACTGAATCACTATGGAAATGAGTGTGCAGTTGAGTCCAGCTTGCTGCGATATGCTGCTGTGTGGTAGCTAGCGGCGGTGCTCAAGTGGAGTGGCGCGTTGGGTTCCTCTTAGCAAAGATCAGGCGGCGGCCCGCGTGCACAGCTCAGCAATACTTTGTGTTGGTTTTTTGGTAGGTTTTCCTCGCGTCCAGCCAGCTGATTTTCGACTCGGCTTAGCTCCGAAAGAGAGAGGCAGGCAACACTTTGAATCAGTGCTGCAGTGCCTTGCTTGGCTCTGCTGTCAGTGAGTTGCCGCCCGAGCCAGCTGAGATAGCGTCAAAAGGCACTTTGCAAGCTCAGCTTTGCTAGCGCTTGGCCTTGCATTCATTCCCCTATCTTTCTCTCACTTTCTCTCGATCCCGTTCAACGTTTTACTCCACCATCATCCATCAACATCGCTCTTCGCTTGTCACTAAGCTAAATACACCAGTCATCGCCATTGCACGCATCTCTATCGCCAACATCACCTAGCAACCTACCCCCAACAGCCTTTTCATTGGTGCACTTACGACCCGCACTGCCATCACTTCCAGCTAGCTACGCAGTCCATCGAGCACGTCTCTCGTCACTCTATCTAGCCTTTTCCACAGCGAACAACCGTCTCGCATTGCATCTTTGAGCCTTCATCGCCCCGCAACCTCACTCGAAGACGGCTTTGTCAGCTTGAGAGTCCACAGGTATCACCACAATGGCTGCTACTCAGGTCGCTCGTAACTCGAGCTTCAACGGCTTTGACGATCTAGTCAAGATGCCGTCCTCGCCCACGCTTCAGCCCCGCGCCCGTGCCATCTCCAACGCAGCTGTGGCCTTTGTCGCTCCTCAGTCCAGCGCCGCCTCGTCCACTCCTGCTGCCTTCAACATGCGCAAGGTCGGCCTCGACGAGAATCAACCTCCGCCTCCCCCCGGCTCTTCTCCCGAGATCTTTTTCCGCTACTATCTCGCCGTTGAGCTGCGAAAGGCCGGCACTCAGCCTAGCGAGGCACTTCTCGACCGCTACGTCCGCAACCACTTTGACAGCCTCTTCAAGAACAAGAATGCCACCAACGCTGCTTCTGCCTCTGCTCCAGCTCAAGCTTCAGTCACGGCTGCAGCTCCGTCTTTGTCGGCTCGTTCGAGTCCTACTCAGCAGCAGCAGTCTCACGCTTCCACTTCTCAGGTCACCGTCGCTGCAGTCGCACGTCCTCCTCCTCCCCAACCCAAGGCGGCTGCACCTGTCGCTGCACCTGCACTTGTTGCAGCCCCTTTGACGCAGAACACCTCGGCCAGCCCTCCCGAACTCGACACCACCGAGTCCCCTGCCATGTCGGGGCGCAGCTTCTCGCCCGTCGCCACTCCTCCTGCGCTCAACAGCATTGGCGAGGACGATGCACTCGTCGACTTTTCCACCGTCTTTGGCGAGCCCAGCAGCTCTTCGCTCCTGCAAGACCCATCTCACGTCTTGAGCTCGCAGCAGCCCATCAAGTTTGAAGAGGATTCGGACCAGATGCTCGGCTTCTTCCGCAGCTCGCCCTTCCGCACCACCGAACTTGAGTCGGCCACCATCGACCCGCACGTTGTCGAGACGGGCGCAGCTGCCACCGCCCCCTTTTCGATGCCTCTGGCCTCGATCAGCCCCGCGGACTTGGCGAATGCCACCACCTTTGAAGCGCAACAGAGCCAGCCCATGACTCTCTCGCCTTCGCACCTGTCTCTCAAGCAAGACGACGCGGCTGCTCCCATGTCCGAGGACGGCATGTCTGAAGACGACGATGACGACCAACAAGAGCACTCTCGCCACACATCGCCCTCTTCCAAGTCGATCTCCAAGGTTCTCAGCACCATCCCCATGGCCGTAGGCGATATCAACTACCTTAAGCCCGATCCCGAAGAGTACAAAAAGCTCAGCAGCAAGGAGAAGCGTCAGCTCCGCAACAAAATCTCGGCTCGCAATTTCCGTACTCGCAGAAAGGAGTACATTGGCCAGCTCGAGGACCAGATTGCCGACCGCGACACGCTCATCGAGGGGCTGCGTCAACAGATCTCTCAGCTCTCGATTGAGAACAAGGCGCTCAAGGATGAAGTCAAGACGATTAAAGCAAGGACCATCTCGAGCACCGACGTGACCAAGATTCTCGAGGCACTGCAGAGCATGACCTCGACCGGCGGTATCGCTTCTGCTGCTGCTGCCCCCAGCATTGCCAGCTTTGGTACCCCTTCTCTGATGGGCGGTATCACCTCGGGCCGTGCCAGCCCCACGCAGGAGTCCATGCCACTAACTCCAGGTGCCTTCCTCAACTTTGGCGGTGGAGACGCTCTGTCATCTTCGAGGCCCGCTACTCCTACGTTGGCGGTTCCGGGCTCGCCAAGGTCGCAGAGCCCCCGACCATCGTTGCTTCGTGCCAACACCAAGAAGGACGTGGCTCCGCTCAGCAGCTTCTGGGGTGGTGTTGGCAGCGGTGTAGGCGCTGGCGGCAGCTTCATGCCTGTCTGCTGAACTGAGCTTGATCTAGAGTCATGGCGTATAGCAATGGGGTCGCCGGATCGTTTCTTCTCTTTGTTTCAGGTTGTCAAATTGTTTAGGTTTGTTCTTGCATAATGTCTATGGTTTCACCCTCTCCATGTCTAGCTCTTGCAGAGGATGTGTGAATGAGTTGGTCTGCATCGGATTAAACGTGAGTCTGGTAGCATTTCAAGGTCGCGGATTGATGAGACATTCTTGTGATGGTGTCTCCAGCCTTGATGGGAGGTAAAATTATTGGGGAATGAGGTTGGCTCGAATTGATGGAAAAGAATTGGGGCTTGAAAATAGCACTCACAAAATTGAGCGGTCAACAAAAGAGTGCTCACTGCCACCTGTCGAAGTATGGATCGTCGAATGCTTGGGGAGTCAGGAGCATGACGAGGGGGGGCTGTGCGCCTTTGACTCGTACAGAGACCATACAGGATTGCTTTTCTGTGAAGGATTCGTGCAAGGTGTTACTATGACATGGAGTCGGATCAATTTCCGAAGCACAAAGCGCTTGAGGCGCAATTGGTAGGCCGCCTTGTTTGCCAAGGAAGCGAGATGCTATGCAACATATCGATTCTGCTGGAGTGAATATCGATGGACGAGGAGGATAGGCTGTAGCTCATTGTGGGACCCCCGCACAAAGGGGTGGGGGGTGGGGAAAGGGTTGTGAAAAAGCCGATGAACCGAGTCGATGGCGAAATGCGATCCGATCTGCATCGCCAGTAGTCCACCATGATCGACGGCTCGGCTATCTCTACGGCTCCTATGCATACCATATGAATGAAGTCGGGTCGAGATGGATGCCGCGGTTCCACTGGCCTACGCCGCCGAAGGGAGGGATCCTGCTAGAAGGCACACCGCATGCCTTTGAGATCGACCGAAGCGGTGCCAAGTTCGTGCAACGAGGTGAGAGGCTCTGTGGGAAAGCATTAGACAATTCGATGACAGCCTCGGCGGGGTGTAAAGGCGAATGGGGCAGGCGAGGGAAAGAGAGAGGGAGAGAGGGAGATTTCCGCTTCTTGTTTTGGATATGCAAACCGATATTTCCATCTCGCCGTGTTGACGCGGGGCACAGGGGCGATGCGTGTGGGGTAAAGACTGACTGGGTCGCGCATGAAAACTGGCGCAGCTGGAACCGATTGACTTTGTCCCCTGCTAATCCGTACCTTCCAATCGAAATGGTTTTCACCGGAGACGAGGGCTGCTTCTGTGTCCATGCAACTCTGTTCAAGCTAAACAGGGGACGGAGCTATTTGGCATGCAGCCGTTTGTTTTCATCGCCATGAGTCTCTGCTCTGCAATAGAAGCGTTCGCAGCAGGCGAGCAACATACATTACTCGCCCTGAGATTGCCGGTTCCTCGCCCTTGCTGCTGGCCCCCACAGAAGCTTTCACCAAATAAAGAGCAAGCAGCTGAGAGGAGGAGACAGAGACATTGAGGTCCAAGCAGAGCTGATTTTGGTCTCGAGTACCAAGTCGTTCGCAAATCCACGTTTCGCCGGTCAGCACGCAACCACACCGGCGTCCTTTACGTGCTCGCACCAGGAGGCGGACGAGTTCTAGCCCGTGTGCGAATCCTCGAGCCAGCCGTTGTGCGGAGAGGACAAGTGCTTCGGAGGAAATGCCAGAACTAACCGCATTTTTGAACAAGGAGGAGAGCCGGTCTGCCTCGGGCATAAGGACCAAGCAGGACGTGATTCTGAGCTGGAATGCAGATGTGTCACATCCTGAATGGCATCAGACTCGCTCCTGTGCAGCTCGGACGAGAGGGCAGCAGAGTAGCAAAAGGCCTAGATGGCCAACAAGAACGGAAGTCGCATGAAAGAAACATCTTTCGCATCTGCGGGGGCAAATTAGCCTGGCTGTTGCTGTCCGTACGAGCGGGGATTCATGCCGTTGCTAGCAGCGCAAGTACAAGGTCTAGCGTCACGGTGAGAAACCTGACCGTCCAGCCTGAACAAGGTCGACTCTCACAACCGTGTTCAATCCATCAACGATTCGCGCTCGCTATGCCTTGCCTTGGCGTTATTTGCGCAAGGACGAGCTTAATGTCCGCTCGAACGCCGGGAAGCATCTCGACCCTGTTGACCCTGCATGGTTGAGGCGACCCTCGGACCGGCAGCTGAAGGCCTTTCTTGCGGGCTGGCTCAGCACAGCACGGCGGGGACGGACCGATGGATCGCCGCTTGCCACGACCCAATCGATTTCGGTCGGTGAATATCTCTGCCGGTTTCCAATGCGGTCGAGAGGCGCGCGCAGTTTGCGGAAAGGGCCGACCAACTGCTCGACCGCGCGTGTGTTTGCGAGCGATGCGCGTACAGAGTTGCTTCGGGCAGTGTTCTGCGTTGATTGCTGCACTTGGCACGAGAAGTCCTCTTTTCCTTGCATTCACGGAAGACCAAAGGGCTGCAAGAGCCGGTCAGGTGCCTCGGTGCAGGATCGGTGGAAAAACAAAGAAAAATGGAAAATAAAAGGTTTCAGCCAAGGCTTTCCGTCCTGCTTTGATCTGGATTTGGTCTCATTTTCTTTGCGGACCTGAACCCAACAAAAATCAACAGCTTTTTGTCCATTGCCAGCTCCTCGAACAGTTCTGAACAGTTTTGATTCGACTCGCCGGTGATGAATGGAAACCTCAAGCATCTCCGTTTCGTACCGCAAAGCATGCTGGCATGAACAACAGCGAACTAAGGTCGTTGTCGGTGATCCGAGCTTGGCAAGTGGCGTCGTAGCAGCGTGGCGTCCGCCTTCTTAGCTCGCCTGATTCGCCGTGACTGGCGCGTCGAGGCATAATTCAAGAGCATACGAAAGAGAGACATAAGCCCGGCCGCGGCCCAGTGCCGATGGCGGTCCGGTTCCACCTCTACTCGTCAACCCAAGCAACGCACTCTAAATCCTCTGCTCGGCTCATCACAGCCTAGATCATTGTTTCAACCACTCGGATAGATTCGAAACTGGGAGTACTGGGGCTGTACAAGAGGTCCGGAAGCCGACACAATTCTACTTCCGCAACTCGACTTTTCATAGAGAGAGAACAATGTGGGAGCAATGCGGCAGATGGTAACTCGGGTCTGGTGGGGTTAGATCCATGAGAGAAAGGCGAGAAAAAGAGGGTTGTGGGCCAAACAATATTGCCAATCAATGTCGTGTCACGCACACACAGCCTGTTTTGGTCTGATGCCCGGCTAAATGCTTCATCGCACTTACTTTTTGGGGGGCAATAAAGTTCCGACATCGGCGAGACTTTTGTTGCTTTTTTGACCCTGCATACGTCGAACCGAAGCTTTTGCCCCGACTTTAGCCTAATTTGCCTTAGTCTGTTCATTGTGCAGATGCATTGTTGCTAGTCGTTCCGAGCTAGAGGAAAGGCATAGCTCGGACCAGCATTGTTCGAAAACTAAAGAGGACAATGGGACCGGCTAAGAGGGGAAAAGAATTGGGCAAGGTCTTCGCGTGTGATGGTTGCATGCAGCGTCTGTGGCTGATATCCGGTCTAGCCGGAACCTGCGTGTCACACTCGCGTTCAGACAGATTCAACGCTGCGGTAGGGTAGGTGCTGTCACTACACTGCGGCAAAAAGCATGAGCAAGTGTTGGAAACCTTGTGCAAAGCAGGTCAATGTCGAGCCACACGTTGGCGCATGTGGTCTGTTGCTGCCTACCCTACTGTACAGTAGCTTGCATACTGTAAATGAAGCGAGCCCTGCCGCTCCCTGAATAGAAATGGACTCTGCTGCAGTAATGAAGTCGAGAGCGTCGCCGACATTTCGGCATCGGTCAAGGTGTGTCCGACCACGCTGTAGTGGGATGCGGCAGCCACTTTCTCAAAGCATCGACGAGACGCGTGCATCGCACAAGAGTTAGTAAATCAATCAAGTCCACGGTGCGGAAGAGAGATTGCCGAAAAGGAATCGGAACATCAATTAAGACTCAGCTGCCTCGCCATACTCTAAGAGACTGTGCAGCAAAACGCTGTTCATCCTTGACCGCCTCCTTTTCTCAATCCATGCCGATTCGCTGCAGGTTGGGTTTCGGTGCTCGAATTTGAGTCTCGATATGCAAGATCTCCATGAACGCTTCTGTACTGTCCACCAGGGAATAGAGAACAGATGGCAAACCCTTTTGCTGTCGAACCTGACACAAGGCAAACAGATGGTGACCGGTCGCTTAGCAAGCTAGATCCGTCAAAACTGCACTGCCTTGCTGTGCCAAAAACACATCGAGAATAGAGGGAGAGGTAGAGGGAGAGGGCACAAAGCATAATGGCGGACTGGGGCAGCTACTGTACCTTTTCTGCAAGCAGCAACACTTTTAGCGAGAGCGGGTCATGTGGGCTAACACTTTTCTTTTCTCGATGTCCCTTCCCGGACTTGTTCCCGTGTCGCGCGGCCATCAAGCTGCCTCTCCGAAAACCAAAAGCGGCAGCAACGCTCTGCCTTTGCGACCGGTCACCTTGTTGATGTCGGCTGTCCCGAGCCCGCTTTCGGTCGCATCTGTTTTCCAAAATGGACGAGGGTGGGGCCCAAGGCGGCGCCGACGCGCGAGCGGCGGTGCCAAAGTACATTATTCAAAGCAATCTTTGCGCTAGATGGTTGGTCCATCCAACGGTCACCCCTCAACGGTCAACTTACTTTCGCTTGAGCTTAAATTTCAATCGAGCGGCATCAACAGAGCTCATATAGCTCATATAGTCGGCTCTAGCTGCAACTGCCACTGTCGAAGGGAACACGAGACTGTGAGAGACAGAATGGGGGAAAAGGGGGCATGAGCGGTTGTCGCCGCAGCTCCTGCAGCATCCTTCTTTTTTGTCTTGTCACACAGCCCAGTGTCTCATCGTTCTGACTGTTGACCGTTGTGCCGTTGCAGAGAGGCAGGATGATGGAAAGATTTTTGAAGCAATCCCGAAGATGCACCGAGCTTCGATACAGTATGAGCTGCAAACGCTCACTCGCACACCGCGTTGAGGTGTTTTTTGCCTCACTCGTTGCATCAAGGCCAGGCGGCATTGTTCAGGACCCTGCTTTTGGTTGGTATGGCGGATATTTCATCCAAGCGAGGCAGCTGCGATCCACTGGAAGCGCTGAGGTGAGGATGTTGGTTGAGGACCCCAGTTCATCTCCTCTGCTCAGGGGGGCAGTGTCGCCAAGGAAGGATTGCCGAGAGAAATTACTGGGCTGAAGAAGCACTGAAAGAGGAGGGCATCGATGGGCTCGATCGAACCGGCTCGCCATGGTTGGGATGAAAGCGCTGAAAGAGCAACCTGAAATGGTTATTTTTCTTTTCGGCAGAATCGCCACGCCGATGTAGTCACTCTGCGTGTCCTGCCTAACTGCAGCTTAATTTCATGCTTGACCGAAAAACGACAGACGACAGATATCCAATCTACGATCCACGCGCTGATCAGCCGGGCCGTGTGTGAGAGATGGAGCGTGGCAATGAGTGACGGCCCGATTGTGAAACGCGTCTTTTTTTTTTTTTTTTTTTTCGAAAACTATTTTTTGAAGCTCTCTCATCTTAGACATGCTCGATCTGCGCAAAATGGGCCTTAGCTATTGGCCTGGGTCGTCGGTGATAAATCGACACTCGATCTTCAATCCAACCAATTCAATTTTTAGGACCAAGAAAAAAAAACCCCCCCAAAATCAAAAATGGACGATTCACGCTCTCTCTTTCTTGCGTCTGTTGTTGCTGTTTGCTGTGTCACACTCATTCGCTCCCATTTTTTTTTATTGCGCCGCTATGCTGCTGCGTGTTGCTGTTTCCCGGCCCAACTGTGAGTGAGGGTACCCGCTACCGCTCTCTGTCTCGCACTCTCTGCTGCCTGCCCGGCGGAGGCGGATTCAACACCCTTCCACTTCGATGCTACGCTACTCCCCGACGCTGCTCGCCCTCATCGTCATCTCCTTTGGAGCTCACCTTTTACCTCTTCTCTTGCCTCCTTTCATCCTCATCCTCATCCTCATCCCCATCCCCACCTTCATCGCCATCACCCTCTCTTCGCTCCCTTGTTCTCTTTCCAGTAGGGCCGCCATCTCTACCCTGGCTTCTGATTCAGTATACACTCCGCTGAGCGTTCCAACCTAACCAGACTCCACTTTCACTCCCTCACACACACGGCAGCACCGACACGCGGTTGCATTGACCTTTCGGACTCGTGTCTTCGCAGTTCGCCCACTCAGCATTGCTCATCGGCGTGCTTCCGACAGCCGCGTCCCGCACACCGCCGCCTTTTCACGTTCCATCAGCCACGATCTGACGCACGCATAGAGACAAAAGGGGAACCGTGCAGCTAGATTGCCTCTCTTTATCCGGAACGAGGCGCTGCACCTAGCTGCAGAATCAAGCGATCCGTGCCATCGTCGCGTGACGACGGTCCATCGAGACCCTGCAGCTCTCTACAGAGTGGCAGCGACCGACAATCCTCGTCCCCAACTGCCAGAAGCGTCGGCTCGTTTGACGGCTTTCACGCTTTCAACACGCTATCACATAGGCTTTCACAGCCTTTATATCGATCATATCAAAAGCATCGACCACTGTTCTCGACTGTTCGCGGCACCACTGCGCATTGTGCTTTCTTCATTGTCTTCCCAATAAGCCGCTGCAGCTTCGACAACCGCATATATCCAATCATCGTCACAGCAGCATCACTACATTTTTTTCTTTGGGAGTTCGTCGTTGCTCAGTCTAAGCTTGTGCATCACTCGCCATGCCAGCTCCTTTGACGCCTCCGCTGCAAGAGTCGGCGGTAGCGCCAGGCTGCAGCAAAATGACACCACCACCACCAACATCGCCTTCCTCCTCCTCCAACACAGTCCATCAGGTCGGCGCGAGACAGGGCACACGCACGCGCACACGCACCCGCCGCAACATGTCGTCGTCCACGTCTTCATCTCACCGTACACCGCGCTACACCAATGAGGACCACCCCATGGCACCACACAATCTCGCTGCTCGTGGCTACCACTCGTTTCGCTGTCTCGGCGTTCCCTTCCACGTCAAGCAGCGATATACGTTTGTTCGCGAGCTCGGCATCGGCGCCTACGGATGTGTGGCCCTCTGCCGTGATGAGGTGCTCGAGTGCAACGTCGCCATCAAGAAGGTCACCCGCATCTTTGAAAAGGATGTTCTTGCACGTAGAGCTCTCCGCGAAGTGGCGCTCCTGCGTCATATCGGCATGTGCGACAATGTCACGGCATTGCTCGACTTTGACGTCGCTTTTATCGACTTTTCCGAGATCTACCTAGTCCTCTCTGCCAGCGAAGCTGATCTTTCTCAGATTATTCGTTCGGGCCAGGCACTCTCGGATGCGCATCATCAGTACTTTATGGCGCAGATTCTTCGAGGTGTCCGCTACATGCACGCTGCCAAAGTCATCCACCGCGATCTCAAGCCCAGCAATCTCCTCGTTAATGGCGACTGTGCCCTCCGCATCTGCGATTTGGGTCTGGCTCGCGCCTATGCAGACTCGGATAAATCCGTTGCACTGCCAGCTAATAGCATCGACGAAACAGAGTCCAAGCCAAGATCCAGCACCGGCAGCAGCAGCGCCGACGACGACCGTCCCGAGGCGCAGCAGTCGAGTCCTCCCACTTTCGACGCAGCACCACCCCAGCCTCTATCTCAGTCTCAGTCTCAAGCGCAGCAGCAGCCACCTCGTTCTGGTTCGGCGCGCTCGCCATCACCGAGTTCCGACCTCCACGTTCAGCTTTACAAGACCGATTCCAAGGGCAAGCAGAAGCGTCTCAACTATCCCGGTGGGCCGCTCACCGGCTACGTGGCTACGCGATGGTACCGTGCTCCCGAGGTCATGCTCTGCTTCCGCGAAGGATACGGTGCCGAAATGGACATGTGGTCCGTTGGATGCATCCTCGCCGAGCTCATTGCTGGCGCACCCATCTTTGGCGGCAAGGACTACGTCGACCAGATTGCACGCATCAACAACGTCCTCGGCTCTCCCTCGGAAGCTGTGCTTGACAAGATCGGGTCCGAGCGCGCGAAGACCTACATCAAGTCGCTCCCCAACATGCCCGCCGTGCCTCTCGAGAAACTCTATCCTAATGCGAACCCTGAGGCGCTCGACCTGGTTGCCAAGCTGCTCACCTGGGACCCCGATCAGCGATTGACCGCCGAGGAGGCGTTGCGCCACCCTTGGCTCAAGGCTTATCACGAGTCCAATGCGCGTTGGCAGCCACCCCAGCCATTCGACAAGTTCGCCGAGGTCGAGTTCATCCACTCGCTTCGACAGTTCAAGACCAGTCTGCAGCGCGAGGCTGACGAGATGCGCCTCGAGTTGGAGGAGCTCGAACGCGAAGAGCTGGAGCATCTCGGCAATGGCGTTCCAAATTGCGAAATTGCTACCAATGGCAATGGCAACGGTCATCATTCCGAAGCGCTTCAAGACGGCCAAATTGCTGCCGCCAACGGACACGTGGAAGAGAGCAACGGCGATGTCAGCCAGGAGGCCCCTGCGGATTCGGGAAACGTCCAGGGGGCAGATGACGTTGTCGACCACTCAGCGCAAAACGAGCGCCGACGTGTCGATGCCGATGCCCCGCACTCTGACCTTTCCCACCGCAACCTTGCCGACGTCGAACAAGATGCAGACGCCGATTCTGCCGATGCCGATGCCGACGCCCTTTCGTGCAGCGCATCTACCCAGTCGGGCCATCTGCCTGCCGATACTGCTTCGTCGAGCTCTTCGATCCACACGCCTTCGTCCACGTCGGGAGCAAGCGCCGACGAGGCCGAACCAGCCTCGCCTCGCATGTACGAGACGTGCCGCATGTCGACTGCGCTCAAGAATCGTGCCGAGCACCTCGAGGAGGGCAAAGCCCTGCGCAAACCACCGTCGTTTTTTCGGCTCGGGCATGAAGCGGAAGGACGCGCGTTTAGCTCGCTGATCCCTTGCGAGGACGAGGGGCAGCACAACGCCGTCTTCATGCCCAACCAAGTCCTCACCGTGGCACGTGGGCTGGTCGAGTACCAGACTACAGCAGCAGCTGCCATGCGTGAAGCGACAATCCTTCCCGGTCACTCTTCTCACCAGTCCAGCAACGACACTACAGTACCATCTCATCCGGTACAGCCGCAACAGGACGGGGCATTGTCGAGGAGCAGCACCATCAAGGCTCTCGCTGCGTCCGCTTCGGGCTCGGCAACGGCGGCTAGCGGTGGTGCATTGGGTGCCTCGAGCAGAGCAACATCGTCAGCAGGCGGACGAGCAGGCGGCGCAGCAAGCACGCCCTCGCTAGCCCAGAGCTTGCTGGATGACACTCTCTTTGCACCGGCAGAAGGATCCTCGAGCGGCTTGAAGAGCGTCAACTCGCAACGGCACGGCAAGCAGCTGGTTGTGCTGCAAGACTCGCTCGTCCAGTCTTCAGCCAGTCTGATGCGCGAATTGATAGGTCGATCAGCGCAGCGCAGCCATGCGGTGCTTCTCGTCGCTGCACTTCGCCAGCCAGAAACCTATGTCGACGGCATTGATGCCGGCCGTGTTGCTGTCATCGACGCTACGACTCTGGGCAACACGTTTGTAGGCGATGGCGAGGCGATCAAGTCAACACAGGAGCTCATCGAACGCCTTCGTGACGGTCTCTTGTCACTCAATGCCAGCGTCAGCAAGACGACGGTGGTTGTTGATTCACTCAACGCGATTGCGCACGCATCGGCAGACCAAAGTGGAGTCGCTGTGGTTAGCAAACTTGTACGCGAGACGCTCAGTCTTGTTGCTGCCTCGTCTCGTGTGGTCGTTGGACTGCAGATCGGCGGCGTAGAGGCGTCAATGAGCGCAGGCTTGCTGTCGAGCCTTCATTCACCTTTGATCTGGGGATCCACCTCGGCAGCCGGGGCAAGCGGAACCGTGCTCTCTGCCAGCATTCATTCACCGGCACTTCTCCGTCACATTGTCAAGCACTACGGTCTCAAGCCGCCCAGCACCAGCCATAGGGTCAAGCGGGCATTGGCATTCGTCGACAGTGGCGAGGACGAAAGCGAAGAAGCAGGTGCGCGGTTCTGGGATGTTCTCAGGAACGTGGCACATAGAGGCCCGATGGGCGTTGCGAGCTACGAAGCGGGAGGTGGCACGCAGGGGTGGTGGAGTGGCGAGAGCTGCGCCTTTGAAGCGCTGAGTGCTGTTTATCAAGACACGAGCGGTGGTGCCGCGGATAAGGGCGGTGGCGGCAGCAGCAGCAGCAGCAGCAGCATCGGAGGCCACCCATCGACCATGTCCTCGGAGATCACTCTGGCTGAGTTGATGACTGCCACTCGCAATGGATACGCAGTGTTGGAACTGCACTATCAGGCGAGGAATGGGAAGAAGTACGAGGAGCTGGTCGGATTGGTCACTTTACCCTCTGATTCATCGCTCACGGTGGTTCCGCTGGATATGGTGGATCGAGCCTCGGCAGCCTCCACCGCATCATCTTCGTCCGCTGCCACACCTGCCAACGGTTCCACGTCCGCTTCTGCCCCCAACGCAGGATCAGGAGGAGGAGACGCACACACCTCAATGATCTCGACGCTCCCCTTTAATCTTGGCGAAACAAACGACCAACGACAGAGACGCGAAACCGTGCCACTGCCGTATGCGTACCATCAGAATCCAGAAAAAGAGGCAGGGGCGCTCAGAGGCACCACCGGCAACGCCAAGATCTTTTTCGAACCCGAAGACGATGACGACGAAGACGATGAGGATCCCGATGATGACTTGGATCTGTAGGTTGTAGATTGCTCCGAGGCAGCAGCAGGGAAGAGAATACACATTTATTTTTGTCATCACAAGATACAATGCCGAATGATTTTCTGAGGGTGAGAGTGGGAGTGAGACAACAAGAGCCATGGGCGATCGGGTGATGTTTTTTGTTCCGAGGTGGAGGGAAGGATTGCGTGCGAGCGGGGGGCACTCTGTCAGTTGTCATTCCGGGGTGGAGGAGGCGAGGCTTCTCCGCGTAGAGCCACCAAAATAACCCCTCCACCTTGACTTGGCCTGGTCTTCCAGCTTGACAACCCGTCGGAAAAAGCCTGGAGAACAAAGTGAGCGCTGGATCTGCAGTGAGATACACAAAGCGCCCGTAGAGACGTGGAGAGGATTCTTGCGCCATCGTGTTATGCGCAAACTGGAGGCTGACGGGGAAGGAGGGGGAATAGAGGAGTTGGTGGTGTGCACGGGGTGAAAATAGGTGGATCGGCTATGCAAATTCGCAGAGGTTTGTGCTTATGCCCGCAATGGCGTCAACTCGGCGTCGAGCAAGTTGGCGGTGGGCTCGAGTGGCGTCGCTCGGGGGGCTAGCAGCGATATATAGCGGGTCTTCTCCTTATGCTCTTCGTTGAAACATTTAAGACCATCAACAGCATCGTTCGTAACTGTGCTTGACCTTCTGAGTCTGCACTTGGTGAACAGCATCTTTCTTTGATTCCCCGAACACGAAGCGAACCATGGCTACCAGCAAGACCGCACGCGTGCTCGAAGGTAGCAAAGTTGTCGTGCTCGGCGGCTCTTCCGGCCTTGGATTTGCTGCCGCCTCTGCACTCATTGAGGAGGGTGCCCACGTCGTCATCGGGTCTTCCTCGACCTACCGCGTCTCGGCTGCTGTCAAGAAGCTCTCGGATCCTGCAACGCAGTACAATGCCGACGCCAGTCGCGTTTCCGGCCACCCGGTCAACCTGAAGGGCCCCGAGGCCGAGAAGAGTCTCTCGGACTTTTTCTCCAAGGTCGGAGCCTTTGATCACCTCATCTACACGGCGGGCGACAATCTTCATACGAAGAGGCTGGATGAATGGAGCTACCAGGACATCGTCGACGCTGGCAGTGTGAGGTTTATTAGTGCAATCCTCGCAGTCAAGACTGCTACCAAGCCTGGATCGCTCAGGGATGGAGGAAGCATCGTCTTGACGACGGGAGTGGTGGCGGAGAAGCCCATGCCCAACTGGTCCATCGTTGCCGGTTATGCAGCGGGACTGTATGGCTTGACTAGAAACCTTGCTCTAGATCTGGCGGATAGGAAGATCCGCGTCAACACAATCGCCCCCGGGCCAGTCGCTACCGAGCTGTGGGCCAACCTCCCCGAGGAGCAGAGGACAGCATTCCTAGATGCTACAGGTAAAAAGCTCATGACGGGCACCGTGGGGCAGCCAGAAGACGTGGCCAATGCCTATGTTTACTTGTTGAAGGATAAGAATTTGACGGCGCAGATTGTCACTTCGGATGGAGGAAGCAGTGTTGCCGAGAGGCAGTAAGGACGCAATCTCCCTCCATAGGATGTCGGATGTAATTTGTTCATCATGCTTGTCACCGAATGTGGCAATCCAGATGGTCAAGCCCAGTGCTAACCCTCGTATGAGCGGGGCCGTCGTGCAATGTGTTTGATATTAACGTGCTGTTAGTATGAACGACGGATATGTATGCCCGATGCAGCGCGTATTTGCCCGCCTCAGGTTGTGCCTGGGTATGGCCTGCTCGTCTGCAATCAGTACATCTGCTTCAGCAGTCCGTGGCTGATCATCAATGTACACTCAAGTGTACGGAACTCTTGATCAGAGATGTCTGCATTATTTTGTCGGGTGTTGACAACACTGAGCGGTGATGGTTCCGATAGCCTACGGATAGACTGCTGTACCTCCACTGACCTCATGGCCAGTTGTGTCGATTGCAGAGCCGGCAACGCCCTTATACAGACGTACGCAGGTCAAACTCGCACTGCATCGGCCATATGTATGCGTCGTTCGTACTAATGATATGCTACTGTCCAAGTGCCTATCATTTAGAGACATCGTAGACTTCCGAACACACTTTCCTCCTCGCCACCACTCTCCCATCCTTAATCGTTACACGAGAAAAGCTGGGAGCACAGACCAAATCCTGCACCGAAGTAGATCCGTCCACCACGGTCAAGTCGGTCCAAACATTGTTTACGTCGCCTTGATAGCTAGACCGTAAACCAGCCGCCAATCTGGCTCTGCTGCTGACCGCACCCACGATGATCTCACAATCGCGCGGTTGGGCGCTCTGCCACACGCCTACCATCATCGGCAGCAGTGCCAAGGGGTCTGCATCGCCTTGGGGAGTGAAGAGGTTGGCGACGTTGTTGACACCCATGGCCCAATTGGTGTGCTGCTTGAGCCGCGGATGGGAGGCGAGCTCGAGCAGTGGAAGGGTAGCGCGCGGGCGAGACGAGTAGGGTTGGGATCGGCCCTGCATGTACAAGTCGGACGGTGGGAGCGACACAAACGACACGGGTTGCGCGTCTTCGCTCGCAAAGCAAGATGCCAACTTGTCCAGGTGCGCAGGATCAAAGCAGGAGAGCCTGGTACAGTGACCTACGGTAATGCGTCCCGGACGACCGCTGCTGTGCTGCCACTTTTTCGTCTGGGCGGACGATACGACGTGGAAGACCATCGGCTGCTCTCCATTGTCCTCGCTCCCCGGCGGATCGAGATCGTAGTCAAGATGGAAATCGACATGCTTGCCGAACGCGATGGCAAGGTTGATGATAAAGTCAATGTTGCGCGCCTGCTGTTGCTTTTGTTGGCGTTTGCGTTCCTGTTGGTCGGACTGATCTTGATGAGCTCTGCTGATCGTTTCGACATAAGGGGCGGATCCTACGACGTCGACCTCTTTGCGCTGCGCTGCTTCTTCTAGCAGCTTGACCATTTCGATTTCCTTTTGCTTATCGTCAGGATAGAAGATCGGATCTTGCGCAAAGACAACAATCTGCACTTCGCATTTCGCCTCGAACTCCTTTTTCACCAGAATCGCCGCATCAAGACACATAAGCTTGACCGTGGGATCCACTTCCACGAACGCGCGCATGGACGTGACGCCGTGGGAAAGGGAAGAGCAAACGAGCCTGCGCATTCTTGCGGTGACATCGGAAGGGGTGAAGTTGGCTTTGGCCGACGAGGTAGATGTGAGAGCTTCGTCAAATGTTCCCGAGGAGAGGGTGCATCGATCGAGGAGGTAGCATTTGTCGAGGTGGATGTGCGGATGACACAGGCCGCCTGGTAGCGAGAGGCTACCGTGAGCATCGATGCTGGCCGAAGAGGTGGGGGATGGCAAACATGTACTGAACCGAGAGACGAGTTGTTTTGAAGGTGAGGTGTGAGATGCGTACTCCGTAGTGGAAGAAGAGCAGCAAGTAATGTCTTGAGCGGTGGATTGAAACGGAGCGGAGGGGTCAAATGGCGCATCTACAGACCCTAAAGAGGAGTGACTAGAGGCAGTCAGATGCAATTCCACAACATGAGCGTTTGACAGGTCGTCGGACGCTGACGGCTCAAAATGGACGTATTCCAGATCAACGAGGGGCAACTTGTCTTGCGGATCTGGTGAGACGGTAACGTGGTCGAGCGAAGCGTACGCTTCCGGGGGCAGTCTGACATTTTTGATGGTTAGCTTCGATGCATACCTGCTTGTAACTGCTTCTGGAGTTGTCATCTTGTCCCCGGACCAAGTGATGATGAATGACAACCAAGGACGAAGATGACCGTGCGCAAATGATGTCGTACTCGAAATGTCTATCTGACAGCTGACGTCGGCGTTATTCGCGGAGAAATGTAGAAAGCCAATTCGGCCTTGTTCTAGTTAGTGTTAGACCGCAAATCTGCACGTGACATCAGGCGGCGCGCGAATATTAGAGTTGGCGTGTAGAGAGGCTTTGTGGAGTTTTCGCATCAAAAAAGCCCCTAAACCTGTGTCACTTTTGGTCGGAAGCCCCTTTTGACAGATGAAGCCGCCCCTTTGTTACGACAGAGGTCATGTTGGTTCGGAACGGCCGTGCTTTGACCGAGGAGGTGCGTTGAGGAGGCGTGAGAATGCCTCTCAGGGGCTCTTATGTAGCATCGGATCAAGAGCGACAACGGCGGCCAGATGCTGCAAAGAGAATGGCTTCTATGCGGAGAGACGCACTGGCAAGCGCATCGACGCAACGCACATCCAAGCGCCTATCAAGCGCAACCCAAAAAAATAAAAGAGTGGGCGCAGATTCAACTTCCACCTTTCTCCTCTTCAGCACTTGCATGCATCATCCACCTTCCTCTTTCGGTTCCTTCTGCTCTTGCTCCACCATCTCAATACATCTATCTACCTCGTCATCGTCGACTCTCGTTCTAAAGACGAACAGCAACCATGGCGTCAGCCAACCCCCACAATTACAGCTTCGTGCCCGATCCGAATTCCACAAGCTACCTCGCCATGAACGACCGCTACAATGACCGATCCCCCTCTCCTGCTCGCAAACTTTGGCCTTTCAACCGTTCTCGTTCGTCCAGTCCCAACACCCAAGGTCAGCCCAACCTCAGTCTGGATACTAGCTACCAGAACACAAATCGCTCGCGCAAATCTTCATCCAACTCGATCAACAACGCCATCAGTCCATCCGGATCGGCGTCGAGCTTTGTCGTGAGGAGTGTCATTCGCGCTCCTGGAGGCGTCTCACTACCCACTTCTCCTGCCCATGAGCAGTCGCACAATTATCTCTCCGATGATTCGCGTCACCAGTCGCCTTCTCCTCGCAGGATGACTCTCGAAGATTCGGATGATGAATCGGGTCAGCATGGACAACATCAACAGCAGCAACAGCAGCAGCCGCTACAATACAGACGCTCAAAGAGCAAGCCGCTCGGTACAGTCGCGAGTCTCGGTGTTCCGCCAGGTGGACCAGGGGGTGGTGTAGGATACGGTACTGCGCGCTCCTCCAACGACGGAAGACCCGAGTCTGCGGCTAGCCAACAGTCTTCGCCATTCTATAGACCCTCCAGTCCATCAGGCAGCATCACCGCAGGTGATTTTCACAGAGGAGCAAAGGATCGTGGCCGTCCACCCCGCAAATCCACTTCGGGCAACAGCGATGCCACTAGTAACTCGGGTCACCATGGTGATCCGCATCGTTCTACGTCTCCACAGTCTGCCACTTCCTCTGCCAAAAAGCCCGTAGCCCGTATCACCGCAGGTCCCAAGAGCTTGATCCAGCAGCAGCATGATGATCATGACCACCATCAACAGCAGCAGGCTCCCTTTCAGCAGCAGCAGCAGCAACAACAACATCAACAACAACAACAACAACAGCAGCACCTTTCCTCGCGCGGTCCCAGTCCCGCCGGTCGCAACGCTGGACTTTCAGGTCCTCGCACTTTCCCTGGCGTCCCGACCTCGCCTTCTGGCTGCCAACCTCACCCCCAACCTCATCCCCAATTCCACCAGCAGCATCGTCATGCGCCTCGTGACCGCAGCGCCGGTCCACCGCCTGTGGATCAGCTTGGCGGTATGAACTTCCCCTTGCTTCCTCCTCAGCATGACCCTATTCACGAAGGCAGGGATCAATCGCCAAATCGCTCGCGTCGCTTCTCGTTTGGAATCGGTGGACGATCCCGAAAAGAAAGCGAAAAGGGCAACGTACACAGCGCAGCGCCTCTTGACGGCTTGCCTTCTCCCGTTGATATCCCCTTTGGACGATCCTCCCACTCTCCGTTGCGTTTTGGCGATGGCGCAGAGACCGATTATTCGCGCGCAAATTCCCCCTTTGGCTCCATCTCGCCTGCTCGGGCTCCTGGAAGCCCCAACGCATCTGGTTTCCTGTCTGGCCTCATGGGTAGGCACGCTGGAGATGAACGTGACGCGAGACAGCAACGTCGCCATGACGATGTTCCTCGCAGCTGTTCACCCAGTGGTGGCTCCAATTTGGCTGGCAAGTGGTTCAAGGGCGTCTTTGGTCGATCGCCTCGGGCCGACGAGAAGGATCCTAGCTATGCTGCTGATGCAGGTCCGTTCCCCTTGACGGTACACGGGGCAAGGGATGCCGAGGACGAGGCTGCCTACGCGCAAAAGCTTGCCTCTATGCGTCAGGCACGCCACATTGTTGACGAGGAGCGACAGAGGCACATGTTGGGTCCCACAACTCCGACCAGTGCTCTCGGGCCGCAGCAGTTCGATCCCAACCATGATCGCGAGTTCAGACCTAGACAAGTGGTCGACTCCGATGCCGACGGTGGAAGCGCAGAGGATGAGGCTGCCATGGAATTCGAGCTCGGACGCAAGAAGAGCCCGCCAGGAAGAAAGCCTGTGCCCGCGTTCCTACCAGGTGCATCGCCAAGCAGGGATGTAGCAGTGCTGCCAGATGAGCCGCTGACACCTGCTCAGCAGATCATTCACGAAACACGTTCCAAGCAGCTGGCCCGTGAGCAGATCGAAGCTCAACGAAGAGAAGCCATCACGATTCAGAGACGTTTGTCGGATGTGAACCCGCGCGAAATGGTGGCTACCCATGCTCAGTTCAACGGTCCACCCACGCCGCCAAAGGGGAAAGCGGATGATCACCTCCAGGGTCATCAACAGCGATTTCCTAGTGGTGCGCACCAGATCACTCGTGAACCAGCCAGAGATGGTCCGCAATCCCACCCGCAAACGCGCAACACAACAAACGCCAATGCTCAGCCAGCGACAACCGCGGCACAGCTTAATACGAGTACTCTTTCGCCCGGCAGTGGACCCATGCCTGCCGATCTTCCCCTTCGCGATGCACTCCAAGAGATGATGGCCCGCTTCTACCGGTTCGAGCGCTACTCTGTGCCCCTCGTACGATCGCTCGAAACGCGCTTGCTCGACATCGAACGAGACGCGATGCTCGCCACCAACCCTCAAGCTCGCAATGGCACACGTGCATCCATGGCTTCGAACCATAGCGCAGAGATGGATCGCTGGGTGAGCCAGATGACCAGCTTGATGAAGCACGAAATTGGACAGCTTAAAGCTGCTACTCGAGAGATCAAGGAATCAAGGGAGCTCGTTGCAGCGGTTGCTCGACATGCGAGTGCATCCGGTGCAGGGGTGGGCGTCAGCATGTCTGTTTCGAGCTTTGGAAGCTTGGCCGCCATCACTCCTTCGGCTTCGGTGGAGCCCATGCAGAAGATGGAAGAGCTCAAGCGGGAGACGAATTTTACCAGTCCGACATCCGAAAAACCCGTTGCGAAGAGTTTGGATCTGCCTGCAGGTGCAAAGCCGGCGTTGGGCAAGGACGAGGGTAAGCATGCTTCGCCAACCAAGGCCAACTTTGGATTTGCTAGCGAGAGTGGCAAGGAGCACAAGGATGTTGCGAGGGATCGATCGGTGAGTCCCAATGGAAGGCCGAGATTTACCAGTGTGCTCGGACAGCCGCTAGCAGCATCAGGGCAGCACAATCGATTGTCGGCTGGCTCGTCTGCCGAGTCGTCAAAGGAGAGCGGAGAGGGTTTCAAGCGCGAAGCTTCGGTAGAGAACCGATTGAAGGCGCTTATGGAGGGCAAGAACGTATCGGCAAAGGCTTCCCACGAGGAAGAATCGGCGGCAAGAGTCGAATCGCACGCCGAGGATCGCGATGCAGGGGACGAAAGCGGGAACAGTGACATTGCTGCCGCGCTTGCCGCCATCCATGCCTCCTCATTTGCCGCTGCTTGCGAAGAATCCTTGCCACAGGAAACTCAACACCACGTGCCCATCTCGAAATCGGCTTCCAACTCGAGTTCGGCTTCTGGATCCATGGAAGAACCTCTCACGCCTATGGTCGAGGTACCTCCCACCGTCGAGAGCACCACTGTGTTGGTCGATAGGAAACACGAAGCTTCAGAAGACGACGTGGGCGTGACACAATCACGCCTGCCGTACCTCGCACGTGGTCTCAGCGAAGCCGAAAGGAATCCCTCGACCACTTCGAGTCCGGTCAAGACGCAGTTCAGTCCGGGTCTGACCGCAGCGCCCACTACCACAGCCACGGGTCGCATTTCGCCCAACAAACTATTCTCGCACAAGTTTGCGGCATCCAACGGAGGCTCCACCGGCTCATCGTACTCTGCAGGAGGAGCGAGCAGTCCCAGTGCGACCGCCAAGTTGGGACTGGTGGAGAAGAAACGGTTCACACTGCCCACGCCTCTCCCCCCTTCCGCATCGACGACGCGCAACACGACTTTGGGGACGGGAACAGTCGCCACGGTTCCAGCGAGACAGGGCGGTCGAGTCAGCCGAACGCCAAGCTACACATTTGATGATAGCGCTATGGCGTCCACACCGACCAGTGCGGCTTTCAGCGGGCTGGCCAAGATCAAGCCGATCGGACACAGGGCTACGCTGCAAGAGCGGGTCGCGTTTTTCGATACTGCCAAGTAGCAATGATCCAAGATGATTTTTGAAAATGTACGTTATACAGTAGCTTTTTTTTTCTCAGTAAGGTTGAACTTATTTGGTGCCGATGCGAGTGTCGATGTGTGCTTTGACGGTGCGGGAGTGGAAAGTATGCGCATGGAAAAAGGGCGGTTCAGAGAGAACAAGTGGGGGTGAGAACGGGACGCATGTCGGTCGACCTTCGATGTTGGATTGTTTGTCGGCATGGAACCATAGGATTGTGATAACCAGGCAACGCATGCCATGGGCGAGATTGTGTGGACAGATGTACAACGGAGCGCCGAGACCGGTTCGATGTTGATGGTGTTGCTTGAAGCCGTTGCCCAGGCTGGCGGCGTCGTAACACTTATGGTCGCTTTCGCGGAAAGCGGTGGTAGAGTGCTCGCGAGTCGCCGCGCAACATTCCTTGGGTGGATGCATACGCTTGCTTTGGGCGCTCAGTGCCCACGCACCTACACGTCTCACATTGCCGGGGCGAAGCTGGTCATCGATTGTGTGTGTCACTCGACGACACACACAGGCGGAAGTTACATGCCGCCTTTTGCCTATGCCTGTATGTACCTGTCTATTGAACGCATGGAGTGGAGCCTGGCGGACGTCCCGGGGCGAATGCTGGGCATGAAAGCCAACCTCACCGGCTCTCAAAAACCTATATCAACCCCGCTCCAGATGACTTCTGTGCATCTTCAGCACCGACCAAACAACTCTTGCCTCATCAAGCACATTTTCTACCACTCATTCTTCCAGATGCGCTTCTCATCCGCCCTCGTTTTTATTGCCTTTGGCACTCTTTTCAATCAAGTCAATGGTGCACACATGGCCTACTGCACCGGCAACCGAGATGGAACCGGCAGTCCTGACTATCAGATTACCAAAGACTGCTGTGCAGCTACTCGCGAGCACTCTTCCACTGCTTTCTGGGAGAGCGACCACAAGTGTTACGACGCCGCCGGCCTGGGCAATGGAATCAATCTTGGCCGCTTTGTTTCTTGCTGTGGAAGCCGTGGCGCGGGCTCACACAGCTCGGGCTAGACGGCTGTAATGCTATACCCGCACTCTGGGATGGAGGGGAGCCTCTGAGATCCGCGTCACTTGGCTGTGAAAGGTGTGCATACGCCTCGGCAGCCTAGTCTCCTAACTTTGTGTCTTGTGTTCGAAAGTAATCCAAATGCTGGCCAGCAAAGATATCGACCTGTGCATGTGTGCTTGAGAAGTCCAAGACCATCTCTTGAGGCATGCATTTCGAAATTTTTCGTGCCGATGCGAATATCGAGGTATGTGTGTGTGTGAAGAATGATCAGGGAAAGGTTGGTGCTATAGAAGGAGAAGATGTTGAGCGGGACAGGCGGGGGGTCGCTGGTCGTTGTTCGTCAGTGTTCTACTGGATTGGGGATCACCCTGGCCTGCACTGTCAGCACACGTGGTTCGAACGATGTTCAGAAAAACAATGCTGGCCGACGAACGGGATGTCAGTCGACGTGTGATGACAGAGACATGCGAACCGTGTCTGACCTGTGTTTCGGGTCGACCTGCGGGTCTTGATCTTGTCCTAAAAGTCGATGGCGGTGCATGACTGTGACTGTTAAGATCACACTCGCATGACACTAGATTAGGCTGCATGTCGACGTCCGACGGGTTCGGCGTGAATAAGCGAGCGTGGTAGGCGAAGAAACAGGCTTCGAGGGTGATCAGGAATGGCAAAGTCATCCAATCTTTGGACGTTGTGACCTACATACGAGTAGCATTGAGAGCCATCGGGAGAGCACTGGACAGCGGTCCGATTTCCTGAACATGTTTGAGCAGATGCTGCCGTATATAATCAACTGGCAAAAGCTGCGATTCATTATTCGTTCTCACCATTCTCTACCATAGTAACTACTTCTCTCAGCTCCATGATCAACTGTTACTCCTACACCACTATGAAGATCTCCGCTACGCTCCTCGTGCTCACTTGCACTGCTCTCATCGTCAAGGCTCAAGGTCTTCCCGATCCTACCGAGGCCTATTGCACCAGTAACGCCGACGGCACCGGCCAGAACGTGGTTCAGCTCACCGAGAATTGCTGCAACATTGTCCGCGCGACATTCTCGCCTTTTGCGCGCTTCAATGGCGACACTGGCGAGTGCGGTGTTCCTGGCGCCCTTGGCAACGCCGAAGCTGTCCTCGGACAGTTTGCCAGCTGCTGTGCCAGATTTGGCTTCGGCAGCACCACCCAGCAGTGAAGTGCGAGTACTCAAAGCCCTTTCGTGTAAGGGTGCTGCACGTGCTCACGCGCAAAAGTTCAGGTCTGTAGTGTGGTTCCTTCGAGCGATCAAAAAATGAAATGCTGGCCAGCGAAACACCGCTCGGGTGCGAGAGTGCGGTCTTCCAGGTGCTTGCACCAGTTGAGGTTCAATAAAGTCGAGCGAGACAAGGCTGGTGTGAGCCTACAATGAAAGACAACGACATGGTGGTGCACATACAATACAGTATGTAGGAAGAAAAAGCGGACAGCGGCGCAAGTCGACATGCGGATGAGAGGCTGCAGTACTTTCAGGGTCTTGCCGTACAAAACGCTCGCTTGTCGGCAACGTCGAATTACCGGTTGCGTTGGACCCCACACACGCCTTCCATGATTCCCTCGCACTGACCTTCTTCCCTCGCGGTCTACCAACACCATCCCCGCTTCTGTCTATGCCACATTCTCTACACTTCACCTTTTTCCCGCCTCACTGCATCCGATACGAACGCGTAAGGAAATCATGTCACATCGCACACATAACCAAACACTTGCGGGCGGCAAAGTCAAAGTATACCACGTCGATCTGCACCCCTACGACGATGCGATCTCGCCACGTTTATCTTCGACCATTACAAGTGCGATGGCGATGGTGTGTATCATCGACAGACCGTCTGTCAAAAACGCTGTCGATAGGGAGACGGCATCTGCGCTGCACACGGCGTTCTTACAATTTGCCAACGATCCCAGGCTGAGAGTGGCGATTCTCACAGGTGCCCATGGAACGTTTTGTGCCGGAGCTGATCTCAAGTCGATCTTCCAATCGAGTCTGCTCGCTCAGGACGAGGCAGGAGAGCAAAAGGAAGGCGAGGCGGGCAACCTTTTGGATCCGGATATGGATGCGATAGCGCCGATGGGGGTGACGCGGTTGGCGATGAACAAACCGGTGATTGCCGCGGTGGACGGGTTTGCGGTGGCCGGCGGAATGGAGTTGGCCTTGTGGGCCGATTTGAGGGTGGCTAGCGAGTCAGCACAATTTGGCATCTTGTGCAGGCTGCGGGGTGTGCCGCTGATCGATGGAGGGACGGTAAGGCTGCCTGCGCTGGTGGGTGGATCGAGAGCGGCGGATCTAGCGATCACTGGGAGATTAATCGGTGCAGCAGAAGCTCACTCGATAGGGTTGGTCAACTTTGTTGTTCCCAACCCAAAGACTCAAGATGTTCAAGGCAAACAAGGCTTCTCGGCTGTCGTGGAAAAGTCGTTACAAATTGCAGCTGGACTGGCGGCAAATCCGCAAACGTGCATGCTCAACGACAGGGAGAGCATGTTGAATGCAATGTATCCCACAACAACCCCGGAAGCGCCGACAGCAGTGGTGCGGCAAGACGGCCAGGCGGATCTCAGGCTTAAAGGCGGGCTGCGGAGCGCGATGCAAAGAGAATTTGAGCTCGGCTTGCAGAGTCTAGCCAAGTTGTTGGAAGAAGGCGCGGTGGGAGCATTTGTCAATCGCTCGCAACAACAGCGCCAGGATGATAGGGCAAAGTCGAGGGCTAGCAATCTGTAGTTCACCATCTCAACCACACAGCTCTGCACCAGCTCCACCCATCCTCGTGACTGCGCATATGCGCCACAGCAGTGAGATCGTGTTCTTCATTTGAAATCTGTCGACCAGTCGAGCGTTCTAAATGACCCTTGATGTCTAGTTGCGGAACTCCCACGCAGACGCATCGTACTTTTCCACCACGGCGGGGTCGCTCTTGTACTTGTCCTGGAACTCGCTGAAGCCACCTCTCAAAACCAGCACTTCTTGCTTCTGCTGCGTCTCTCCTTCTTTGGCCAGCTTGCCCGAATCGAGCGCCGCTTGTCTCGCCTGCGCATACTGGCCTGCAGCTTTGGGTCCACGCTGTTGCGAAAGGTGGCAGTGAAAGATGACTTGCTTGTAGTCCTTGAGCGGACCGTAGACCAAATCCTCCACCTTGTCTGGGAACGTCGATGACGGGTGGTTCTGTGCGTTGACGATGTTGCCGCCTTCAAAATCGTCGTCCCGAACGTCGACGATGGCTACTTGGCGCTGTGAAGGGTCCGAACCGTGCGCTCGCACTTGGTCGGCAAGGCTATCGCGGTCAATGTACTTGTACAAAGGCTGGAAGGACATGTTGGCGGGTGAGTGATCCGATGACGATAAAGCAGAAAACTTGAGCCGCAGTTGTCGCAGTCGTTCAGCGCGAGCCTGGCGTGTTGCGATGTCGGTGGCAGTCGATGAGCGGGACCGAGGAGAGGAAAAAGGGCACGATGGTCGGACGGTAAGGACGAGTACTGCAGCGCGTCTGCGAAGAACAACGACCATATGCCGATGCTCTAAGGGTGATTGTCGAGAACCTGTGTGCTTGGTTGGAGATGGAGATAGACGGACACGAAGAAAGAAAGCATGGTGGTCTTGTTCGCGCCATCACGAGCAAGCATGAGGCGACTCTCAATCGAGGTGGAGGGAAAAATCAACGCGTATGTTAGACCAAGAAACATCATGGGCTCACAATTGTTGTTATTAGTGTTAAGTTGCTGCTGTCGGATTGGCGTCTGAATGCAAATGTCGACGCAGTGCCGTCGCATCATCGCGCTGCACCATCATCCACTTTTTCCAAAGACCGTCTCATCGCTTTGCACAGAGGGGGCGAAGGCGGTATTCCCTCATCGCCTTGCACCATGCCGGCAGGAAGCGTGCCCAGCTGGGCCATGACTTCTTCCTCGGCCAAGCTGTTCGGTGAAGGCACTTCCAAGGCAAGCGGCCGCGCAGCAGCAGATGCCCAACTTGCATCCTCGAATGGCAAGGCTGCCTCGGCTTCATCAGCATCACATCAGCAGCAGCAAACAAACGCAGAACCCTTGTTGCGGTCAGTCACAGCTACCGACTATGCTTCGACAGACGCTGTCGCCGCGACAGGCGAAGACGAGAAGCCCTACCAACCGAAGCGCAAGCAACGACCCATCACCCATGGCGCGCCCCTCAATTCGGTCGCCTCGTCCTCCCGTGTATCATACGCAGTACCCCACATCGACGAGCCAAGCGCGAATGAGGCGCTGTATCAGCTGATAGCAGTGCAAGCCAAGCGTGCAGGCTTTGATGCCACGACGGCATCCGCACTGCACGAGGTCAATCAGCTAACAAAGAAATTTCTCACTTCGGTGTTTACAGCTGCTAGCCATGCGGCAGAGCTGTCATCTCGACACCAGCCCTCTGCAAGAGATCTGATTTATGCACTCGAGACACACGGTCAACCCATCCGCGAGCTGCGTGACTTTCATCGACAGCAGCCGGTCGATGGTGCAGGCGAGGTGAGCAGTGCGAGGTCGAAGGCAAAGGAAAGAGCTAGCGCTCCGAAAACATATGTCGCCAGCAGAAGGAGCGCGTCAAGAACAGAGCAGGCTGCAGAGAAGCACCGAGATCAGGACGAGGACTGGGCTCAAGCCAATAGCGCCTTCCTGCCATCCGATTCGGATGACGGTTCCGAGCTGGACGCATGGTCTGTCAGCAGCGATTCGGACGATGAGCATGGCAATCGTCGTGCAGCTGTTCATGCTCGGCTCCTAAAACGAAAACACGACGCTTCACGAGCGCTTGCCAAGAAGCAACGTCGACACGATAAACTGCGTCAGACAAGCAACGGGGCGCAGAGCAATGCGGCGTCATCACCCTCGGCGAGGGACTTGCGCGCGCTTACGTCCGGCGAACAGGCTTGGCGACGGATTGCCGACCACGTTGTGCCTCGACATTTGCCCGGAATGCCTCCGAGGCATGCTTGGATGCAGACGCCCGCGTACCCCACCAACGCATACGGCTCGCTGCTCGGCGGAGTTGGGCAAGAGGACGAGGAAGCTAGCAGAGCGAGAAATGATCCGCTCATGCTGGTGAATAGGAAGCTGGCCAACGCCAGACTGGTCGAGGCATCGTTGAGGAAGTTGATCCAAAACACAGACGGAGCTGCTGCTTCGGCCTATGCTGCTTCGTCCAGGCGTGGAGGTACGACTGTAGCAGGCGCAGAAAAGGCAACAACGACACCCGAAACAGAGGTGTCTGCAATGACGGCAGCCCCTGCTGCATCATCGGTAACAGCGGCAAGCGGAGGTTTTGCGGTGCCCAAGACGCCTGCCAGCGGTGTCGGAGTCGGTGGACTGACGCTGCGGCTCAATCGTAAGCTTAGCCTACCACCTTCGGCGTTCAATTCGCCCTCGCAGACGCAGCCTTCGACACCGAATGCTAGCCGGAGACCCTCGAATGCCAACTTTGTGGGAGGAGCGGCGAATGCGAGCGGAGCGCCTGGTACGCCGCTGGGAATGGGCATGTCAATGGGATGGGGAGGCGAACCCCTCATGTCACCGCTCACGCCAGCATCAGCTGTTCCAGGTGGACCCATGACGCCATACCCACCTACACCAAGTGGTGTGTACGGTCACTACTTTGGCGCCAATGCTAACGCAAACAGCGGTTCAGGTTCCAGCGGATACCGATCGAGGTCTCAGTCCATCGTTGCATCCCAGGGTGATCCGTATGGGGCGGCACTGACAGTTGGTGGCGACGGTCATCCAGCAGGTTCGGAGCCGCTAGGCGTTAGAATGCCAGGCGCAGTCAACTACAAAAACGTTTGGTATGCGCCCGGCAGCACCATTGCCAGCGGTGGGTTGGCGGCGAGCGGTGCTTCATCGGCCAAATCGTCGGTTGGAGCGGGCGGCAACCATCCGCGTTCGGTCAAGAGGATGCGCAAGTGGAAAGTGTAGCTGTACGTTGATCACGAAATCATGCAAGAGCCAGTGCATTCACCATCATCAGCACAGAGTGGACTGTGAGAAACGGATATGAGTGACAATCATCGGGCATACATCTCCGATTCGAAAGCGGATTTGGCTCTGAACTAGAATTGAAAACAAGTTGTGCTCAGCATTTGTATTCGATTCGACGACTGAATTGATTGGGGTGGCTGGCTTCGATTTGAATTTGTTTCCAGAAGTTAGGCTCAAATGTGCGAAGATTTTTGGGCAAGAGCGAGAAAGCGCAGCAGGAGCAGCCCGAGTCTGTGAGTGGAAAGGTGCATTCGCGCCGATTCAGGTTGAACCGAGACTGTGCGGCTGCAAGCGCTAAAATTTCAAAGCTGTTGCTCGTTTTTGGAGAATTCTTCTGAGCGTTCTGCTGCTTTGTCGTCGTCGTCGTCTCTTTCTCTCGTCTTTTCGACACCATCTCTTCTCCCTTGGCCTGCGTCGTTCTGCTTTGTAGCAGTCACCATACGTATCCGCTACCGACGCACTGCCCCGTAAACGACACAGCAAGGAGGCAGCTTGCATACTCTTGCGCAGTCTCGATTCATTGATCAATTGGACGCGGCATCTGTCTTCCTATTCGACTTGAAACTGTTCGTGGCATCTGCTCCCTGACATCTATCAAGCATCCGACACGGGATCCTCATCATTAGCAGCTATTCTTCTGCTTCGTAGCATTGCCAACAACTTCGAATCACGGAACTAGACCACCCAGAGAGCTCACGAACAACGAGCTCTAAGCCGCAGACCTTCGCATCTCGTATTCAATCACAATGTCGGCCACTTCCGATCTCCCCAAGCCACCGGCTGACGCCTCCAAAGCCGCTGTCGACTCGGCCGTCGACCAGACCGTCAACGGCGATGCTGCTGCTGCCACCGCCGCCACTTCTTCCGAAGATGCTGCTACTTCCGGCTCAGCATCAAATACGGGCGCCAACGAGTACCGCACCGTCTTCCAAGATTCCAACAACTTTAACGTCAAGCACCCGCTCTACAACTCGTGGACCTTGTGGTTCGACAACCCGTCTCAGAAGGGTATGGCATCTGCACGTGGAAGCAAGGACAGCTGGGGTGACGACATGAACAAGGTCGTTGATTTTGACAGCGTCGAAGAGTTTTGGGGTCTGTACAACAACGTCGTTCCACCTTCCGAGTTGCCACAAAAGGCCAACTACTACCTCTTCAAGCAAGGTGTCAAGCCTGCTTGGGAAGACCCGACCAACACCAACGGTGGTAAATGGAGCATTCAGCTTCCACGCGACAAGACTCGCGCACAGATTGACCGATTGTGGCTGTATACCATGCTCGCCGCCATCGGTGAGACGCTCGAAGCTCCCTTCCCCAACGGTGTACCCCCTCCCAGCAGCAGCGCAGAGGACGAGCTGGTGACCGGTGTCATCATGTCGGCGCGTGCCAACTTCTACCGTATCGCCATCTGGACAAGAAAGGCCGAGGACACGGAGGAATTGGCCGCCAAGTTGTTGGACATTGGCAAGCAGTTCAAGGTCAACGTGCTGGGTTACGACATTGATGCCAAGATCGGCGCTGGTCTCACCAGCGATGTCGAGTTCCAGAGCCATAAGGAGAGTGAGAAGAAGAAGGGCAAGAAGACGGTCGTCTAGATCAACGATCAGTTGTCGGCAGACGTGCGCTTTTGGCACACTCCCAAAAATCTTTGGGTGACTCGTCTGTACTTTTTTCCGTGTATATTCTTTTCATTGGCCTTCGTTCATCTTTCTTACAAGCATGATCGAACAATGTGCGCAGGCGTGGCGTTGATGTGTGCGCGTGTTAGCTACATTAGACCTCAGCTGCATTCAGAAAAGAGCAGAGGTGGTCCTCAAAATGCGAGATTGAGAGCTTAGAGAGAAAAGCACCACCTGTTCCAACATCCAGTCATCGCTGTGCCCGAATGCATTGTTGTGGAGCGCTAATTTTGGCATTGCGAGCAAAGAAGACAGACGTAAAAAATCAAGAGAAGATGGAAAGAAAGAAAAGTGTGGCGGTTGTGAAGCAATGGTGATGCTTTGGTGAGGAGAGAGGGGGAGGAGGGCATGGCGGTGGGTTTGAGAGGTGTCATGTCGAGCAATCAAGCACCAAGGGATCGACGCTCTGATGGTTTGTTGTTCAAATGTACTGCGAGACCCATCTGAAGCCCTCTCCGTAACCTTGGCGCATGACGACGGAGCACATGAAGATCTCGATAGGACGAATGTCCTTGAGCGGCACCTTGCCCTTGCCCGTGGTCTGGTACAGCCCAATGGCCTGACGCAGCTCCTCCTCAGAGACGGCACCCGGAGCATCGATCTTGTTGCCAAGGATCAAAAAGGGCACCTTGGAGAGCTCCTCGATCGAGAGCAGAGCGTCGAGCTCTGCTCGTGCTTCGGCGAATCGCTCGTGGTCCTGCGTATCGACGAGGAAGACAATACCGTCCACCTCGGGGAAGTAGTCCTTCCAAAGCCGACGTGCCTGCTGGTGTCCACCCAAATCGTAGGTGGTGAACTTGACTTGACCAATGGCGAGCTCTTCCGAGGTCGGGTGCAGCGTCGGCTGCAATGTGGCCAGACGGTCGTTCTTGAGCATGTGAAGAAGCGTCGTCTTACCGGCATTGTCGAGACCAAGGAAAAGGATCTTGGCGTTCTTGTGCGCCAGCCCGAGCTGGGCGAGAATGTCCCAGAACCAGTTAATGATGAACATGTCGGCGTCTCTTTATGGGTGCGAACGAGTCGTTGGAGGGTGGCGAGGTCGACGATAGATCAACTGTGTGGAATGCTGCACGGGATGACAATAACGAGACGCGGTTGATGGGGTTGATCGTGTCTCAAAGGTCTGATGACGATGATAGCAGGGATGATGATACGGGTGATGATGACGACGACGATGAACTGACTTCTGCAAAAGGTGGACGGTGCTGAGCGCGAATTTGACACGAATCGATTTGCGCTGTGAGAATACGCCTCAGCAGCACAATGCTTTACAATATGTGCCACTCTTTTTGAAACACAACTCACTCAGTTACTCCTAAGCGCTTCTTCGCTTTCAGCTGGTTGCTGATTCTCTCACCCGCGGGCCGACAGTTTCACGAAGGAAATTCGCCAGAATTGAGGCGCGTTGGCCTTTGCGTACAGTTCCGTGTTGCTGGCCAAGGCGAGCCAGCTGAACAAACGAATCTACTCGAATTTGGATAAAGGCGAAAAGGCAGCCTTCGTGCCTTTCCAATGTCCACATTTCATCTAAGAATCGGGGTCCCGATCTGTTGGCCAGCGCAACGGTTTTCGACCTGATCAACCATCTCTGGCTCTGTATCTTTGATCACGCAGGTCAGGCGCAGGCATCATGAGACCGATAGCATATTTCTATTCGTGGGGTACGACAGTGAACAGCTTCGTGATGCAGATCAGAGCTTTGTGCTGAGGAACTCCCATATCGCAGCACACGTCTGATCCACCAACAGAGTCATCTCTTTCGAGAATGCGGTTTTGCTCGAATTCTGCTCCGACTGCGCTGCAAGCTGAGCCGGATCTGCATCGAGAACCTTCAAGCCTTTCACTGGTCCGCCAGCTACTGACTCTTCGCATGCACCTGGACGTATCGCCTCTCCCTTTTCTACGTCTTTGTTGCTAAAGACTCCCCGATGCGCTAGCTCGTACGCCGGCCAGACAATGTTATCAAAGTAGCCTTCCGGGTCCTTCCAGACGGTGCCCTCTGCCGTCGCATACCCAAAGCGCTCCTCTCGTCTTTGTTTGAGAACGGCTCGTGGCGTACGCAGGAACACCTTCACGTCCATGGTCGATCGCACGTCTGGATCGTAGTAGAGCAAGAACCCGTCTGCTAGCATCACGCGCACTCCTTCCGCTGGAAACGAGCACGATGATGCCAAGGAGCTGAATTTGTTCTTCCATGTGGTCGACACCGTTCCTGAAATCGGGCAGTCTGGCTGTGAGTTGAGATGGTCGTGCGAGGAAAATTCGGGTGGAAACGAGCCGGTCGACTTGATGTGCTCGATGGTTGTGTACATTCTCTTATAGTCGATCTGCGAAAGCCGGCAAAGAGGGCAAGTCGTCAGCGAACGCTTTCCCTTCAATGAGTCCGCACAAGTTAGTGTACCGCTACTTACTGCTGTAGGTGGATGGTCCCAGTCGGTCACGCCAAACTCCTCGTTGACTGGCAGCGATGCCTCCGGTGGTGCAAAGTCATCCTGATGCAAGATGAAGGCATCCTTGATACCGTTTCCTGTAGCTTCTGAGCCTCCTGATTTTGCGTTCAGAATCTGGAGCAGATGCTTGGCCAATGTCGTCTTGCCAGAACATGTGGCACCCCCGACACCAACAACGACGATTCGCGAAGTCGAAGCCGTCCTTTGTTCTGTCATGCTTTTAAGTAGACAGCCACGGCGAGTATCTAGTTGTAATGCGCTGTTGAGATAAAGATAAATCGTGATCTGTACGAAGCGGATGTGCGACCAAAGAGCAGCCACGCGATACCATGGATGCACACTCGAGTGAGAAGATCCTATCGGCAAAGATGGAGTCACAAGCCACCCAAGCCGACCCGTCCAAAAGTGCGGCAACCGGCCGACAACAGTCTTGTGAATATGCTGAGTTGAGCGAGCGCACTGGCCCACTCAAATTCTTGAGCTCGACTTTTTCGTGTGGAGCCTCGCCGGCCCACGACGGGTCAGCAAAGCGGCAGTAAGAAACGTGTGCTCACAACGGCAATGCAAACTACTTCGGATACTGCAGCCGGCATCTCTGCAGACAGCGACCCAATTGCGTCAGATTGTGCATGGACTCGCGATCGCCGCGGAGCGAGGGTCGCTGAACAGAGCGCAAGAGGACATGAATCCATTCCCAGCCACCCTACCTGCCTGCTCTACCACGATCATCAATTCTGTTGCCGTCGTACATCGATTTCCCGTTCAAAATCGATCGAAGTTCCGTCACCATCAACAATCATGCCAGCCATTCAACCCAAGTCGCACGTCCTTGTCACCGGTGGTTCCGGCTTCATCGCCATCTGGTGTGTCTACCAGCTACTCGAGCGCGGTCACAAGGTGCGAGCCACCGTCCGTTCTGATGACAAGGGCAAGTATCTGCAGCAAGTGTTCTCCAAGTATGCCGACAACCTGACGTACAGCATCGCCGAAGATCTCGAAAAAGAAGGTGCCTTCGACGACGCTGTCAAGGATGTCGATGCTGTCCTCCACACGGCCTCTCCCTTCCATTTTAATATCGAAGGCGACCCGAAGCGAACGCTCATTAACCCAGCCGTCAACGGTACCCGCAACGTGCTTTCCTCCATCCACAAGCACGGCAGCAACGTCAAGCGCGTCGTCATCACTTCCTCGTTCGCTGCTATCCTCGATTCGTCCCGTCAAGGCCACATTGTCTACACCGAAAAGGACTGGAACATCTCCAGTGTCGAGAATGTCGAAAAGAAGGGCAAGGATCAGGAGGGTCACGACGCCTACCGTGCGTCCAAGACCATGGCTGAACGGGCTGCCTGGCAGTTTGTCGAAGAGAACAAGCCCACCTGGGACCTTGTCACCATCAACCCGCCTCTGGTCTTCGGACCCATTCTTCACCAGGTTAGCTCGCCCGAGAAGCTCAACACCTCGGTCGGCTTTGTCTGGGGCTTGTTGCACGGATCCAAGAAGGAGGAGGACCTGCTTTCCCCTGCCGGCAACTGCGTCGACGTGCGTGATGTTGCCTACGCCCATGTCGAGTCTCTGGTTCGCGATGATGCCGGCTCCAACCGCTTTGCAACCTCTCTCGGACCTTTCACTTACCAGGATGTGGTCGACGTCATCCACAACGACAGCAGCGTACCTGCCGATTGGAAGAAGCAGGTGCCCACCGGCAAGCAAGGTGCTGGTTCGTCGGTCAAGCAGAACGAGCTCGATGGCTCCAAAGCTACACAAATGCTTGGCCTCAAGTATATTCAGCTCAAGAATGTTGTGCAGGACATGGTAGCCAGTCTTGCTGATGCCGAGAAGCGGGGCTGGTCCGGTGTGCCCAGCGCTGACATTCTCTCGCTCACAAAGCAGTAGACTTGCAACGCACTCTGTCACAACACTGGAGTTGGATTTTTTCACGAACGAACTTGCGTTGTGCTGCAAGGACCTGCGGAGGATGGACAGGCTTTCTGTGTGTCTACTGAGACAGAGCGACGGGCATCAAAGCTTCTGACGTTCATCAATGATATATTTGATCACCGAGTCTTCCCAAAACTAGGATATTGTCGCAACCTCAGCTCTGCCAAACACATCACGGGCCAATCGTATAGTGGCTTATTATGCTGTCTTAGGGCATTTTCCCTTCTCTCCGAAGGATTGCACTAAGTTGACAGAGGTCCCCGGTTCGATTCCGGGTTGGCCCCCATCGTTTTTATCAACCGTTTTGATTTTCTTTTATATGTGAATTTACCTTCATTTTTTTCCTTTCCTGACTATCTTTACTGATTGCAGCCTTGCCGTTATGGTTTTTGGAGCGTGCTCGTCATTTTGCAGAAATGTGGCTCACAAAATCGAAAGCGTTCTCGGCTCCACTACCGAATTACAGGTATCTCAAGGGGTCTTGACAGCATGGCTTCCGATCCATTCCATCTCATCCGCAACTATCGACCCTTTGTGTCGAGCAACGATCGTAGGCAGCGAAGAGCTGAACAAGAGGTGCAAAGCAGCGCCTATCAAATAGGCGTGTTGATAAGCGTTGCCCCGTGTGTTCGGGCGCTTGCAACATGTCGATCTCGCCTTCACCTAGTCGTCGAGGGGAGACTTCGTATTCGACCGTCTCGACACAGCCATCACGTCTTTCCCTCAATCATTCTGCCTCCGCAGACGACTCCGAGCGTCCTGAAACCAGCTCGACGCAAGCCTCTACGGGTAAGCTCAATGGTCTTGACCATAGCAATCACACCGCTGGAAACCCTCGCTCTAGCTCGCTCCGTCCGCCGTCACGACGTGTGGATACAGACGAGCTCGAAGAAGCCGATAGCGACGCAGCATCCGAATTCGATGCATTCATGCGCAAAGGACGTATCAATGTAGGGCAGGCGTGGGATGAGAGCAGCGATGAAGAAGGCCAAGCGCACGCGGCTCTGCACGAGGACCGAACGTTGCCTCTTTCGGCCACGGGCAACGGCGCAGCAGAGGCAAGGAGGAGAAGCGCGAAGAGGGGACGACCTGAATCGGTACTCCAATCGCTGCGACCGACGCGCGAGCATCGCAAAACCTGGTGGAAGCTGCTTACCAACCCCAGCACACCTGCTAGTCTTTCAGCCCCTCATGTCTCGGCCAACCTCTTTTCGGCCAGTCTGCATCCTGCGGTTCTGCTGTCGATGCCGCACTATTTTGCTCGCACAGGTGTGTTGGTGGGAACTATTGCTCTGGTGGGAGTTGCGGTACTCGGCGGTGTCGGCGGCGGTCTCTGGGTTGTGTTGAGCCGATACGTCAACGGCAGCTCCATCGAAGCAATCGTGGGAGCGAGCTTTGGCAGATATACGCCATGGAAAGGTGGCCTGGGTAGAGTCGTCTCAGGATTGCTGCTGGCGCTGTATGCCACGGGAAGCGCCATCATCGGCTACTTTGCTCTTGCGGATTTGCTCCTCCAGGTCTTTTTCAACTATGCTCCTCGCGGTGTACTGCTCCACGATCGCGCATTTGTGACGCTGGTGGTGGGAGGTCTTATTTCGGTGCCGCTCGTCATTTTCCCGCTTGCCAAACGCAACCTTATCCGCCTCAATACCTTTTTCTCGCTGGCATTCTACCCGACCATTGTCGTCATCGTCCTCGTCAAGATCTACACGAGCTCGCCTCCCCTCGGAGCAGGTTTCGCTCACTCTCAGCACAACGTCAGCAAGGACCGGAGATGGCCGAACGCCAATCCGCTCTACCCGCCGTCGATTTGGGCACCCATCTCGTTGCTGCCGCTCTTAACGCTGAGCGCCTGCCCGCTTCAGATTCTGGCACATCAGCGAAGTTTGCGGCGAATCGGCACGTCACGGTCCAACGTCAAGGCCTTTCTGGGTGCGCAAGCCGGACAGGTTGTCTTTATCATTGCCATGGCCATTCTGTTCGGTATCGTGGCGGGGGTGAATGGCGTACAGGGAAGGCTGCGAAAGGACGTTCATCCCAACTTGTTTGCGTCCTTGAGCAGCAACGACGATTGGATCAATACGGCTAGAATGATGTTTGTCGCAATCCTCGCCACCCACATGGCCATTTGCTTGACGACAGCACGCTCTTCCTGGGGTCGATTGTTGCGATTGCTCAACCTCAACCCCCTTCGCCGACGTCGGCGACCGATTCAGCTTGCACTAGACGATGCAGACGCGAGCGCTTCTGCCATCGACCCGCAGCCTACAGCAGGTCATGTGCCGCTAGATGGATCGCAGTTCGGGAAGTGGAAGCGCAAGTGGGGTAAACCAGCGCGCAATGCGCTTGCGGGCGCATTGCTTTGGGGAATCACTGCTTCGAGCGCCTACCTTTCTGGTGCGGGAGGCTTCCGAAGGAGCGAAAAGGAAGGCGAGGAAGCAAGATTTACAAGGGCCGCCGAGGTATTGGGACTGACGGGCGCCGCCGTGGGCTTCGTGATGCCTGGTTTAGTGTGGATGATCCTGTTCCACATCCGGCGACCACGAGCCATCCTCCCACCGTTCGCGAGCGAAATTGGCAAGACGGCATCCGCCTACTTTTCGGGTCCACTGTCGATGCTGGCGCGCAATCGTCGGTACCTGTTTGGGTCTCGGGACGCAGCCGCCGGAGAAGCCGAGCGACAACCGTTGCTGAGCGATCAAGGCGCAGAGGAAGCGGACCATTCCGATGCACGACCATTGAACTCGACTGAGCCACGCGCAGCAGCCGCAGCAGCAGCAGAACCACCACTTGGAGCTTCGGGAACTCACGTGCGTCCTTCGAGTCGACACAGCGGTTCTCTTCATTTGAGTCGCGAGTCTGCGTCGATCCCCAGCCACCTAACCGAGCAAAGCAGCGACGACCGAGACGAAGCTACGACGATCCTGCTGGCACGGAAAGAACGCGAGTTGCAGCGCCGCACTCGCGGCAAGCGCATCTACCAAGACGTGGTCGTCTTTGCCGCGGTTCTACCGTTTGGGATCGCACTGCTTATCCTGGGCGCCATCGAATTGCGTCGCGGTGGCTACTGATTGTCCCAAATCTCGGTCGGCTTTGCTCCGATTTTGAGTGTAGCGAAGAGCCCAGTCGAAGCTGTGCCCTTTCTCTTTCTCGTATCAGTGTTGATCTTTCGAGGCAATGGAAGCAGTTTGTAGCACGGCGACCTCGCGTGATGTGTAGTCACAGAAAGAAGGATGAAGCATGAGAAGAACGTGGCTCAACAGCAGCCATTCGCCGCGGAAGACAGGCTTATCAGATTGAAGAAACGTGGTTTCCGATGGAGATGTTTGCATTGGCCTACAAGGGAAGCGGGAATGCCGCGCTTTTGCCATCCGGGACTCAGACGGAAGCAAACGTCTGCGGAGTTTTGGCGGATCACCAATATCGCTCGAACTTATTCGCGCGTCCCCGCGGAAATACCGAGAGTAATTGCCGGGCTGGCTCTGCAAAGCTACGCGGCGCCGTGAGAGAGTTGACCAAGCTCGAGGTCTCTTTTTTCTCTTGTTGTGCATCCTCGAGGTAGGGGCCAAGCAGTTACAGTCGCACGTGGCAGGCAAGGAGGACCGACTCATTGTGCGGATGTAGCAATCTGATACCCCTGCAGCGTCGGTATCGGTTTGCTCTTGCGCTGACGTATGCGATACGGATGCGGGTTTCGAAGGAACAATAAGCATTCCGCAGATTCAACAAGGTTCATAGGCTGTCACCGGAGCAGAGGAAACGAAGCACAATTCAGAGATCTCATTACACCACTGTGAAGCCGCGGAAGCTTTGAGCAGCGGCAGCAGCTACTGCTGCAGCGGCGGGTTTCGTCTCAATTGCCGGACCCGCGGATTGCAGTCATTGTTCGAGATTTCCAGTTGGACTTTCTGTCTGTCTGTGCTGCATCTCGCTTCGGGAACGGGGCTTTGCGGACATGAAATGCAAGATTTACAGCGCAGAGATGCCAAAAGCGTGTCTGAATTTGCAGTGGCCTCAACCACGAGCGCGCCACCTTTGGTCTTCGTTTCCCGCGGAGAGTTGTTGTGTGGGCGGACTCAGCTGGCTCGGCTACACAAATGAGCCTGATGCATGTCATCTGTACAGAGTACGCCCTTGACATTACATGGCCTAACGCCGACAAACACGATCCGCCTCCTTCCTCGAAAGAACTCCTGAAAAGTGTTGGAATTGCATCAGCGCATCTCCTTGAGGTTTGTCGCAACCATATAAACGCTAGGAACTCGTGCAATCCTTGACAACATCCCCTCAGCCTCACATCTTCTCAACACTATACGACGACTGTCGCTCCTTTAATCAGTATAGTATTGCGCTCTGCCATGTCGGCTGCGAACAGCTCTGCAGGTGCCAGCTCTACCGCATCTCATTCCCCCGCGCACGAGGAGAAAAACAAACAAATGGCTTCGGATGAGTCGGCGAGTACGGCGACGCCAGCGCGTCAGCCACCACAAATGGGTCAGGAGACCTTCTGGTCGCCGCGACTCAAGGCACAACGGACCGCGTTTTTCAAGGCCGTGGGAGGCACTACGGTCCTCATCATGGTAGTCATCTGGGCCATCGTCTCGATCTACTGGGGCTCTGTCTACAAGGAAATCGATCTTTCCCCCAATCTCAACGCCTGGATCGTCAACCGTGACTCGGGTGCCATCGGCGCTGCGGTGCAGGCGGCGCTGCTCGATGCCAACAACGGTGCCAAGCCGCACAGCACTTGGACGGTCATCGACCCCACCCGATTTTCTACCCAGGACCAGATCGATTACGAGGTCACCAACACGCTTTCGACTTGGCTTGTAGTCACCGTTGCCGAAAATGCGACAGCAAAGCTCGAACAGGCGCGCGCGAACGGTGATGCTTCTTGGAACCCACAATCGCTCATTTCGCTCACCTACGCGACTTCGCGCAACTTCCAGGTGGTGCCAGCGACGGTGCTTGCTCCCGCCACGACGACGCTCAACAAAGCCCTAGCCCAGTTGAGCAGCGAATTTGCAGCACAATACCTCTCCTCGGTGGCCGGCAACCAGACTGCGATTAACAACCTGGCCAGAGCACCGCAGACCATCGCACAGCCCATCATCCTCTACAATCGAGATCTGCGTCCTTACGATGTGCCAGTTGCCATCGCAGTCTTGGTTGTAGGCTTGATTTATCTTTGCATCTTGGCCTTTGTGCTAACGATGGCCAACTTCGGCGGGAGACAGGCTCTTCAACCATTCCTACGCTTCCGATCGCTGGTTGCGATGCGGATCGTGGTGCCCCTCATATGCTACTTTTTCATTTCGCTCATGTTCTCGCTGTTGAACATCCCCTTCAATGTCCCCTTCGGACGCACGTTCAGCTACGGCGCTGGGTTCATGACGTGGTGGTGCGCCACCTTTGTCGGCATGTGTGTTCTCGGTTTTGCTACCGAGTGCTTCATCTCGATGGTCGGCCCCAGGTTTATCGGATTCACCCTGGTGTTTTGGATCATCATCAATGTGTCGACGGCGAACCTTCCGATCGAGCTTTCCCCGTCTTTCTACAAGTACGGTTACTCGATGCCGTTCTACAGCATTCGCCAGATCTACGTCAAGATCATCTTTGATGTGGGTCAGCGCGTCGAGATACTCAAGTGGTTTGGCATTCTTTGGGCTTGGCTCGCCGTGATCTTGTCTACCTTGGTCTTCTGGACGCACTACGAGCGAAGCTCTGCAGCCAAAGCTCGCCAAGCTCAGATGCAGCAGCAGCAGCAGAAGAAGGACTCGACCTCGTCATAAGGATTGGTTGCGACAGCTCTCTTTACGATCAGGACGCCTGGTTTCTCCGCGGATCGGGCCTCCTCCATCCCAGTCATATGACTCTTACAACGGGATATGCACGGAGCGCTTCATTTCATGTATTCATATACCCCACTTCTTCTCGTTAATCATCTGTGGAATCCTTCGTTGCCTCCTTTTGTGCGCTGCTTATTACGCGTTGGAACAGTCGCAAACGGTCTTTGTGGATACGACTGCACAAGTGGCTCGCCTTCGGAAGTCTTCCTATCATCCTGATCACCTTGTTCGGGATATCCGCAGCACGGCGTGTTCTGGCTGATGATACAGGGCGGTGATATGACGGCCAGCCCGAACACTCGCAATCGATTGTCGGGCATCCCGACTGCGCTGCTATCGGGCCGTGTCTCGTCACACTCCGACGTTGTCAGGGGTGGCGGAGCGTTCCAATTCTCCTCCGGTGCCTCTTTCAAGAGCGCAAGATCAAACTCAGCGGACTGTGGCGGCTGCAGCGTAGACTCTCGAAGCCCGGCGTACCCTCCTGCGATGTCATATAAGATGCCTTCAGGATTCTTATGACAGCGCCCACGACCTCAAGATGCATTTTTCCCGACGCTGTCTGCACCACTCTCATACCAACTATAGATCTTAGGATGAAGATCCTCGCTTTCGTCTCGTCGGTCGTCTTCTTCGTGGGTGCTGCCATCGTAGTCGGGTCTCAGTCGTAAGTCTTGGAATGGAGCCTTTGTTTCTCGCTCTCGTCTCTTGCGAAACAATACCACTGACGACAATTGTTGGTGCTCCGTGACGCTGCAGTTTGCCACCCCTGACTCCACGCCAACTGGCTGTCAACCAGCTCGTTAATGCTTCGCGCATACTAGCCTACCATGGTATCGCCGACGATACTGCGGGCCACATCTCGGTCCGCGATCCTCTCTCGCCCGACACGGCTTTTCTCATCACAGGTGGCAGCCGTACACCTGCCCAGATCACCCCAGCCGACATCGCCGTTGTCAGGATAAACGATTCGGTCGTCACCTCGGCTGCCCTCGATGGCTACACACCACCACCTCGTCCCATTGAAATCTTTATCCATTCAGCCATCTACCAAAGGTTCTCCAACGCAACTGTCAACAGCATCGCATACTACCAGGCGGAGCAGCTGCTTCCCTGGACTCTGTTCCCGGCGGATTCGTCGAATCGCTCATCGGCCGAAGCAACCGTCTCGGACCTGAGCAGCTTGCATGCGGCAACCTCGGAGGCGTCTTTCCTGGGCAGCTATCCCGCTCCGGTCTTTGACGCGTTCAGCGCTGAATCCGGTACCACCTCGATCGCCGTTGACAGCGTGATCAAGGCTTTTGACCTGGCAGCAAAATTCGGACCGTCACGTGCAACTGTTGACACGGTGAATCAGACTATCGGCTTCCGACCTCTCGTGCTGATGCGTAACGATGGCGCTACTGTCGTTGGCACAACCGTACCCGAGGTCGTCTTCCGCTTCGTGCAAGCTTCCAAGAATGCCAGGGTCCAATTCCACGCCGCCTCTCTGACGTACGGAAACGGCTCGGCTCCCCTATTTGTTCCTAGCGTGGCCACCAAGACCACCGATGCCTACCTGCGAAGCTGGTTGCTCTGGATGTCGCAAATCGAGCGAGCAGTCCATGATGATTCGGCCCGCAGTCCTGAGCTGTGGCAGGGGAATGGCGATACCAATTCTACCGCTGGCTCGGGCTCGGGCTCGAAGGGCAAGAACAGTGCCACGACCAGTCAGAACCTTGCTCCGATCGCTACAATGCTCATTCTGATCGTTGCTCTCCTCCCTGCATCATTGTTTTAATCTCGATTTCTTCCATCGATAAAGTGCATGAGAACTTTGCTTCGCTGTCGATCACGCTCAACGACGATCAAGTGCTACAGACCTCATGACTCTCCTTTCGCGCAATCACATTACGTTCAAATCAGATTGTCATTGTTGGTGTCCGTCTTACAGATTGGCCTTTCTTGGCGGTACGAGACCAAGGATGATATCTTCGGCTCTTGGACTCTTTGCTCGAGATTCGGCCTCCTCTTTGCGCTCCCGCACCACATCTCTCTCGTCATGTGGTGTCCAGACTTTGTACTCTGCGTTTGATGTGTCGACCTGATTGCCCAAGATATAGTCGAGAAAGAGTTTCCAGATGCTCTCTTCTTTGGTTAGCGTGCTGCGTTGTGGTTTAGGATGCTTGGAGATGGCATTTTCAAAGTCGCCTTGGGACGTGTATGCCTCGCCGTGTTCGACGGGGACGAGTTTGGGTTCTTTGCTCTTTGTGAAAGCGTTGACGTGTCCGCAAGCTGGCCAATTTTTCTTGAGCGGGTCGATCCAGAGGCTCTGCTTGAGTCGATCAGAGTGATCGAACATGCCGAGGTACTTTTGCATCATGTTTTTGCCAATCTTTTCGTCATCTTGGAAACCAACATAGAGCAAGGGAATCCCCTTGAGACCGCGCGCCAAGTCGAGGTTTTCTTTGCGGTTGAAAGCAAAATGCGGGTGAAAGTACCACTGAACCCACTCAACACCGGGACCATAGGGCAAGTCGTATCCAAGACCCAAATTGGCAGCTCGAAAGATCTTTTCCTCGGCAAGAGGCTTGACGACGATCTCGATAAAACCGAATTCGGCTGCATCGGGCTCGTTTTGGTTCTGGACATAAGCGTTGCCGCCGCAAACGTTGAGTAATCGCTTGACTTTTGCTTTGGGCCCATAAACATAATCGGAAGGCAAGACAGCCATGAGATGTCCGCCCAAGCTGTGTCCGATGACGGTAATGTCTGCGTGTGGATTCGATTCGTATGCGAGCTGCACGATGGAAGCAAGATCCACTTTGCACCAGGTGGTGGTGAGATCGACATGGTCAGGACACTGCCGCAATGCCTGTTCGAAGTAGTCTTCGTCCTCTGCGAGCTTGACCGGATCGCAGTCGAGCGGGAAGGAAGCTCCTGAAAAGCGGTAGTCAAAGGTGTAAGCGACGACACCATTGGTGGCGAGCCAGGCAGCTACATTGTGGTAGAAACGACCTTGGACGCCGGTGGCATTGGCAAAGACGACGCTAGCCCGAATCTCGTCTTTTGACTTTGGACGAAAGATGGTGAGTGCGAGAGGAAAGCCATCCGACGCTTGATGCCTGGTGGCAATCTTCTCGGTCGGCACTGTCATTGTAACGGGGTGAACATTGGCCAGCGAGGTGGTGATTCGAGACAGGCGGCTGGCTCGAACGTGCTATCGCGAGTCCGAGAAGACAGGTCAAGGGAGAATACCGTGGATACGATTTGACTATCAAAAAGAGAACAGAGAAAGCAGTGGGCAAGAGTGACTAGTAGCGAGGGGGTGTGGCAAGCGTCAAGGAAGAATGTGATGCCCTTCTGTCTTGACTGGGTGCGAGAAGGACCCTGAACCGGCTCACGGCTTTCGAATGTGCCGTTGGCTACACACTGGAAAAACGCACACGCACGTCGTGGTAGTGAGCGAGCAAACAAGCACTCATGTATCTCTGAGAAGCCAAGACTCGGCTCTGTCATAGCATCGAGCCTACTACACACGACTTGACTGCAAACTCGCAGTGCACAAACCCTTTGTCGACCAGTATGGCTGCTGATGGCCTTGAGGATTGCGGGGTATGCGTGAGAATGAGCGTGATTTCTCACCGGCAAGCCAAACAGAATTTCAAGCGAGCTTCACTCTCCGAAATTCGCCCAACACATCCAAATATCTCACACACACGCATACGACCGTCCTTTTTGGCAAGGAGGGCAGAGTCTTGGTCCCGAGCGTCAAAGACAGAGCAATACGGTTGGAATGAAGAGAGAGGGTCGGATCAGTGCTAAACAAGGACCAATCGCCGATCTTAGACAGATGAGACCTTGATTTCCGTTTCATGATCTGCGCACGTCGTGTCGGGCCAAGACGAGCGGAGCTTATTTGATCTTATCAGATCAACAAGGGATCAATCTACGTGCCTGCCAAGCGCGTCGCCTTGTTGATCGGCTTACGCATGCTCGTCTTTGATTGCTCGATTTGAGTGCGTGCAGCGTTTGGACAGCATGAGAAGCGCGTCTGCGCCTAGATGCGGACAGTTTGAGCAGAGACGCGAGGCCATTGTCGATGGAGGACGGACGCGGTGCACTTGGTCGGGTCGGGCGGAGTTGCAAGGCAATTTGTGCATTGTCCGAATGTGACCGAACCTGGAAATAAGAGCTGGTGCCCGCAAGGTGTGGGAGCTGTCTGTCGGTGACTCAATGCCGCTTGGCCAGAGTCAAGAGCGATTTTTGCCCGGTGAGGATACTGGTATCACCGAGACTCGTTCACTCACACGACCGCCATTCGCAGCTTGGTCTCAATGCGCTCAGCTGGGCTATGCAGATGATGAAGACTCTTACCTTTTTTAGAGGTGATGAACAGCGACCTAGAGTCACCAAATGGACGTACACTGCTTTTGCGGAAGGGCTCACAGACGATGAACAAAAAAGAGATTGCCAAGATGGCGAGGCTGGCAAGGGAGTCAGACGGCGGACAGCGAGCGACAAGGCACCTACGTCAAGCTGCAATTCTATGCATGTATAGCCGACCTTGACGATGTGGAATGTGGCATGCGGTCCTTGATGGACCCGAGTGGGAGCTCGTCTGACACGGATCTTGTGTACGCGACGCCGAGGGAGCAAGACGCGCTCAGCTCTCTCGGAGTTGGTCACGTCGACGGAGTTTGAGCTGAGGATGCATGAGAAGGAGCCCGTCTGCAACTCGAAGCCTCTCGTCGAAAGAGCGAAAAAGAGCGGCCATCAGACACGTCGAGCGCGTTGATCGTCTCGAGCACCCACCCAACCAGCAAGACGTCTAATTGCGCAGTGTGTTCTTTTTCATTGGGAGTCGCGTCCGCCAATTTGACCAACGAGCCAAATTTCAACCGTGACGTGCTGCGTAGAAAATCCTCCTTGATTTTTCGCGTGTCGTGTAGAGAGCGCGAAGATTTCTTGTTCAAGGAGGCAGAGAGAGGCAATAGAGCTGTCTCTACAGACTCGAAAACGTCTCTAGTCTGATGTCAGCCTGTCGTGGAAAATATTCATCACTCTGGCATCCAGCCATGCAGCCAGTCAACCAGTCGAGGCAGAGGGCGAGTGTGAGTGTGACTGCGCACATGAGAAACGCGTTGTTCAAGCATTTTGATGAGCGCCAAACACCACACGCTTTTTGACGTTTAACGCTCACCGTCGGTCGCCCTTTGCTCTTGCTCGCTCTACCTGTACTCTCGTACTGGCTTGCCTTGCTGTTCGTTGGCCTCCCTCAGCGCGTCTCGTCCTACACAGCAACTGTCAAAGGTACATAAGTTGCTCCTTCTCGGCATCGTTCATCCCTTCCTTCCAACCAACAGCATCACCTCCCCTCTCCACTACACTGCCACCCGTTTCTCTGCCTTGAGCCTACCCACCGTCGCTGCTTGCTACCACCTCCCACCCACACCTCCATTGGACCATCCATTCATCCCCATCCACCTCGCACAACATCCTCCACAATGTCGGCCGTCACTCAACATAATCTCGAGACCCCTTCCAAGAAGGTCGCCGCTGGCCTTGCTGGTATCGACGTCAACGCCACCCCTTCCAAGAAGGCTGCCGCCAAGATCGCCGCCGCCGCCGATGACTTTTCCGAGCCCGGCTTCCTCACCAAGGGCAAGATCGTAGATGTCACAAAGTCCACCAAGGAATCCACCACAGCCACCGAGACTGCTGCCGACTCGGACGACGATGTTCACTCCAAGTTTGTCGGTGAGGTGGATCTGCCCGAGGAGGAGGAGCCTCTCCTCGTCGAGACCAGCCGTCGTTTCGTTCTCTTCCCCATCCGCTTCCACGAGGTAAGTTGCTGACTTTGCGCCGTCGTCCATCGCTCACCGCACAGTAACTGACATCCATCTTCTTTCTTTCCTCAAACAGATTTGGCAAATGTACAAAAAGGCCGAGGCTTCCTTCTGGACTGCAGAGGAGATTGACCTTTCCAAGGACCTCCACGACTGGGACAACAAGCTCAACGACAACGAGCGCCACTTTATCTCCCACGTCCTTGCCTTCTTTGCTGCTTCCGACGGCATCGTCAATGAGAACCTCGTCGAGCGTTTCAGCTCCGAAGTTCAGGCCGCCGAGGCTCGATGCTTCTACGGTTTCCAGATCATGATGGAAAACATTCACTCCGAGACCTACTCGCTCCTCATCGACACCTACATCCGCGAGCCCGAGCAGCGCGAGTTCCTCTTTGACGCCGTCGAGACCATCCCCGTCGTCAAGCAAAAGGCCGACTGGGCTCTCCGATGGATCAGCGACAAGCGCGCCACCTTTGCAGAGCGTCTCGTCGCCTTTGCCGCCGTCGAGGGCATCTTCTTCTCGGGTTCCTTTGCTTCGATCTTCTGGCTCAAGAAGCGTGGTCTCATGCCCGGTCTCACCTTCTCCAACGAGCTCATCTCGCGTGACGAGGGTCTTCACACCGACTTTGCCTGCCTCCTCTTCAGCCATCTCAAGAGGCGTGCCCACCCGGATGTCGTGCTCAAGATCATCAGCGAGGCCGTCGAGATCGAGAAGGCCTTCCTCACAGAGAGCTTGCCCGTAGCGCTCATTGGTATGAACCAGAAGGCCATGTGCCAGTACATTGAGTACGTCGCGGACCGTCTCTTGGTATCGCTTGGCAACCCGGTCCACTACAGCGCAACCAACCCATTCGACTTTATGGAGAACATCAGTCTTCAGGGTAAGACCAACTTTTTCGAGAAAAAGGTGGCCGAATACGCAAAGACCGGTGTCGCCCGAAGGGAGAACGACGACGGCGGTGACGGTACACAGAAAAACACTCACACCTTCTCGCTCGAGGAGGACTTTTAAACTGTTGTCTTGTGTTTTTTTTTGTATACCTTTGCCATCATCTTTGTCCGTTCTCTTATGTGTTCGCATTCTCTCGTTCTCAACTTGTACACTAGCTTCTCGCCGCTTTTTGGTGCTACTCTTCCTCAATCATCACTCTTTGCATGTTTCCCACCATGTTGCCGACGTGTTCGGATGTCTAATGTCCGAACGATGCTGCGCATGGTATTGTGCTTGTGCGAGGCCTTGAGTCTCTTGAGCCAGTGGTCTGACGTCGGGCTGGACTCGATCGTGTCTGCAGGTTCTGCTTGCCTCACGCGCAGCCTTTGACATTGTCAACTTCGGACGTCATCGAAAGCGACATTGATGCATGGTACATTAATCACTAACTTATCACTATGGACGATGAAAAAGGACGTGAAACATCGCACCAAAGAACACTGGTTTTACAAAGCTGCAGCACCTGCCTCCATTCCGCGAAGAAACGCACGTCGACCGACACCGAGACTGTCAAAGTGGACGATCGAGTACCTGTTATTGTCAGCGGCGGTCTGTTTCAATTCTGCCCCCGCCCCCGCCGAAGTTGGCGTTTCCAACCCGGTGTCAGCAGCTTTTGACTGAAAAGGCGTTGCAGAAGGAGCAATGTTGAAGCCGTTCATGGCACAAGGAACTGGTCTCTTTCGACGATAGATGGGGCGAGGAGTACTGGAAAGCGAATTGGGATCAAAGTCCGGGATCGCGTATTCCCATTCCTCGGCCTTTGAGGGGTCGCCGGCTGCTTCTGCAACATTCTCGGTGTAAGAGGCAGTAGTCGAAGTGAAAGGGCTGAAGCTGAAAATGCTGGTGACCCAGTCGGGAAGCGTGGGTAGACCAAAACTCGCTAGGTACGAGGTGGGCGATGGTGCAGCTGCTTGCAAGCTAGATGCGCTCGTAGACGGGGTCGAGCTCAAAGACAGGCCCAAGAACGACAGCAAGTGCTGCGGCAACAGTGGGACGTAGCCGAGAACACTGAACGCCGATTTGTCAGTGCTCAAGCCCTTCGGCATCTCCTCTCGGACATCAGCATCGAGACCAACACTGCGAATGAGACTCGCGCCAATTCGACTCGAGCCGGCCAGAAACTCGATCAGCACCGTGCCACCCTGCATGTAGTTGACCTGTTCAGCACGCTGGGTTCGCTGCCGCGGCTTGCGTTCCCTCTTACGAGCCTTGTCATCCACCGATAAAAGCTCAATGGCAGAGCTATCCATGTTCGAACATGGACTGGACAAGATCGACGAAGAATTCGCCGCTGCTTCGCCACGCGCTGCGAGGTGCGTGTAAGGTGCATCAATCGGCAGCTGTTCAGCCTCGAGAGCCTCGTGCCAAATACGATCTTCGATGGAACGCACTTGATCGGTGCGCATGGCTGAGCGAGGGAGGTGGTTCCGTGCACCTTTTCTGGGTCCGAGCTCTGTTTGAACGACCTGAGCATCCTGTGCAATTTGCGTCGGATGTCTTTCGTCCTTGCCAGCAGCATTGCAGTCCGAAAGGGCTTCGAGAGCAGTCTCAGCTTTGCTAGCCTGACGATACTCCGTGATTGATCTCGAACCCATTGCAGCGTCCACAGACTCCTTTGGCTTTTTCTTCGGTTTGCCTCTTGCCTTGCGCCACAAGCGAGCAGCAGGCCCGCCAACAGTACTGCCACTTGCATCCGAAGCATCGGCATCGTCTCGCGCCGCAGGGTCTAGCAAGAGCTCTGGTCGGTGCGGTTCGATTCCATCAGTGGCAGACTTGCGCGACAAGGAGATCAAAGTCGGTGGCAGCTTCTCATGCGTAACAGCACGCGCATCGATCTCGAGGGCGTCAGAATCGTAGCTGGACATGTCGTCGGCGTCCGATTCTGCTGTGAAGAATGCAGCCGAAGTTGTGCTAGTGCGAGGCGATGATGCAGCTTCAGTGGCGGCGACGCGAATGTTGCGTGAAATAAGCTGCTTGGGTGGAAGGGGTGGTGGACTGAAGGTGTCGACAGCGAGAACTGACGAAGGACGAGATGAGTCTTTTTTCCGGCGGGAATGATCGGTGCTTGCTCGAGGGACGCTAGGATTCTTGTGCTCAACGCTGTGGTGAGAATAAGCAGGCACCTGTGGCAGTAACTTGGACTCCGTTGCAACACCGAGAGCAACATCGAATGGTTGATGCTGCAAGGTACGGACGTGTTCATCAACGGGAGTTTTGGCTTCGTCCTCATCATCGATATCCGCCTCGACGTCATCGCTGCTATTGCCTAGAGCCTGCTGAGGTGCTGAAGTGAACGCATCGAGATCAACGTGCTGTGCTAAGACACTGATGATCTGACCAGTGAGGTTATCCACGGCGACCAAGCTGTTTCTGTATTTGGAAGGCGAGCCTGTCGGCTTGGACGGGCGTAAGTGGACTTCGGGAGTGTCGCCAATTGTAAAGGACGAGGAAGCATCGCGAAGGTGCTGTGAGCGCAAGGAGAAGGACGATGAGGTGTCTTTCTCACCAGACGAGAGGACTTCTGCGGTGTTGATAGAAGCGCCAGTGGCAGGATCTGGATTGTGTCTTGATACAGGCTGTGCCGCTTGCAAACTGCCGCCAGAAAGGTGATCAGGCTTGGATGGAAACAGAGGAAGCGACAGCGGCTGATCTCGCGAGGAGCTGGAGTGTGCAGACTCGGTGACAGTTGATGGAGAATTTTCGAAATGGTGCAATGCTGCTGAAGCAGGCGGTGCGAGAGAATGTTGCAGATAGCTGTCTTGCCAAGGATAGGCGTTGTTTTCTTTGAGCCACTTGGGAAGTGGTGGAACAGGAGCAGGATAGGAGTAAAGCAGATTTTGGAGATGAAGCACGACGGGTGCCGGTGTGCCGATGAGCCATACGGTCCAGATAGCGCGACGACCGACTTTATGCTTTTCCCATCGAAGTCGATCGAGTGCGCCTGGCTCTCCAACATCCTCAAAGAACCAGAAGCTGCCACCATCGAGGCCTTTGAGACCAGCACCTAGACCGGGATAAATCTTGCGATCAGCTGCATCGAAGCCATTGATCTGCGACTGAGAGATGAGCTCGCCAGAGACGGGATCACGTTTGAAGGAGCGAAAGGGCAGAACAAAGCGTCTGGCAGCGCCTTGGAGAGCCTTGTCCTGGAATCCAACCATTAGGACAAGCGTTGCAATGGTGGGGTCGAGTGGGTCAGGAACGACGAGAAGCGAGAGTGGACCATAGACGTCTGTCAGTACGACATCGGTGGGAGATGTGCGGCCGACACCGAGAGTATCGATGGCAACATGTGCATTGACACGAATGGGAGGTTGAAGCTGTGGTAGGGTCTTGACGAGACGTGCAGCAGGATGGGTGAAGACGGTGATGGAAGGCAGTGAGCGTGATGATGCTGATCGAGTTTTGTTTGATGAGGACATGGTCGACATGACCGCTGTCTTGATGGATGATTGGGGATGATGTCGTCGTTGTCGTCGTCGTCTAGACCGTTGCGCGGAGTGTGGCAGAGAGGCTAGACGGATATGCATAGTGTCTGAGGTGTGATTTTTGAGGCCCTACATGGTGAGAGCAGTCGAGCGCAGACGGGCCATGGCTTTTAGGGGCCATGAAGGGATGGTGGGACAGAGAGCGAGTGCTAAGCACGCAGATGCCCCTGAGTCGTGAGTGGCTTGCATGAGCGGATCTGCAGGGTGCAGCAGGCACAAGCGCATGCACGCCGCATCTTGCGTTTCAGTGTTGTTTGCCAAGCGCGACTAATCTTGAGTAATATGTGCGAGTTTTACGATTTGACAGTTTGAACTCGACTTTCCAACAATTGCGAGAAGCTCGTGGAAGCTGTCACGCGCTCGTGACCCTAGGCTCAGATGTGCAAGGCCCGTCTTCCACATCATATTTGAGATGCTCTTTGTTCTGTTTAGATGCTGCAAGCCCCTTGATCAGCCATGCAGAAAGAAGCCGTGCCTTTCAGTGACAAGTTGGCGAAACGAAGCTTCAAGAACGCTTCTCTAGCCGTCTGCAGCACAAACAGCCTCCAGTGGACTGTACGAGCCGTCTAACTCACAAAACGGTGATTATGTGGAGGAGCGAGCAAGCAACGCTGTTGCATCGGCTATCAATTTTCGACAGTCGGAATTAAGGCACAAGCTAACTGAGCCGCTGCCCAACACTTTGCACCCCCGCATTGTTCCTCCCCCTTTTCCATTTCCCAGCACTCGTTCATCATCATCCCCACCACCACCACCATCATCATCATCATCATCACCGTTCTCATCTCTTTACTTAGGCGCCGTTCATGGCCGCACAAACTTGATCAAACATGGACAACCCGAATTCCGATTCGAATCACGCCGGTTCATCCGGCCCTGCGGACGATCATCACGACCCGGCTCATACCCCGCCGCAAGCATCACCAGCAAGCGCAAACAATGAGCACACCTCTTCCCCTTCCCCTGCCCAAGACCAAGGCGGAGCTGCTCCAGCTACAACACTATGGGAGAACTTTATGACTAGCTTCCGCACCGTCATCCATGGCAATGCCGCGCAGTCATCTCCCTCCAACGAGCAGGCGACGGCGGAAACGGCAGCTGCAGCACCGCAATCACCCACGCATACTTCAAGTCAGTTGATCTCTCCACCTCCCGACTCCTCGTCATTGGCATCCGCTCCGTCCTCCTCAAGCACACACTCAGGCTCTGAATCCGATACGCTGCCGCGCCCTCCCGTCTTCTTCCGTCTGCCTTTCGCTGGCCCGGACGGCAACCCTGCTCTCCTCGCCTTCCATCCTGAGCCATTGCCTGGCCGAGATGGCGTGAACACCGGCCAAACCGACTCTCGACCACCAGCAGACCCGACCACACCATCCCAGCACCGCCAGACAGACTCAACCCAACCCACTGTACACTCCACAGGTCATCCACCCAGTAATAACACAGGCGCAAATCCAAACGAGCCTCACTCGCACCCTCACCCAGACGGGCATGTTCCTATCGCACCCCTCTTTGTCCCCTTTGGCGCGTCGCCTCTTCCCTTTTCGTTTATCTATGACGCGCACACTCAGACCGCCTGGCCCATCGCTCAGGTTACCCCTGGAATTCCGCCCGGTGGCCCCTCTCCTGACGCTCCCGAATCGCAGCAACCACGTCTTGTAGCCGGTCCGCCCTTCCGCATCCTTCTCGACATTCACTTTTCTGCAGCTCCACAGCCCGAACAGCCCGATCGGCAAAAGGCCTCCGACTATGTCAAGCAGCTTGAACGTGCTGATGCTGAGCTCCGCGCTCGCATGGCTCGTCTCGGTATGGGCTCCATCGGTGGCTTTGAAGATGAGAACGCGAGCGGAGCTGATCAGGATGCACTCCTCGGTTGTGGTATCTGCCTCGACAACTATGGAGCCGAAGATCGTCCCGAATGGATTGATGGTCCAAAGAGCCAAGACGGAGCCGTTGTGGCGGTGCCTTGCCTCGGGCACCACACGCTTCACGCTGGTTGCTTGCGCGACTGGCTTGAGCAACTGCCGCCATCACAATGGACTTGCCCCTTTTGCCGAGCCAGCATCAGCCCCAACTCGACAAATCCCTCCTCTCAACAAGCAACGTCTCCAACTCCTTCCAAGTCGATCGCCACGTCGTTCTCTCCCGTCCCCAAGACAACTCTACGCGACGAGGTTAGAGCACGAGAACGCAAACGTGGATGGCGGTGCGATGCGCCCGCATGTCTTCCACGTTATCCTGTCCCCTCTCCAGCCGAACACGGCCATCTTGAACTCCTTGAAACCAGTGATGACATGACCACCGATCTTGTCAAGCTCGCCCCTTGCCATCACGAAGTTCATCTCGACTGCTTGTGTACCAGTATGCGCATCGAGAACAATCTGACAGGCGCAGACGATCTGGATGCCATCATCAATGGCAGCGACTCGGACCATTCATCTTCCGAACACCACGATCAAGATGCTTCCACCTCTGCACAAGCGGAAGAGTCAGATTCTCAACAAGAACAGCACGATACCGTTGGCAAATGGGTCAACTGTCCCGCCTGTCGCAAAGAGTGCTGGGCCGAATTGCCTTTGCGTCCGCGTCCGAAACGTACTGCTCACGAGGCAACCAAGACTGCGATCCTCGATGCAAATGTTGATGAGAGCGTGCTTGCAAAGGCCTCGCAGTCTCAGATGCTGCCCCATGTCGCGCAGACAGCCCCAGACCAGGCGATTTTGAACGCGGGCAGCGTTGCAGAGTCCAACATTGATCCGGACGAGGAAGCCGCCGTCGATGCCATGCTCATTCCAAGCTAATCATTTCCCTTCAGACCCGATGTCCACGCCCGCATTCACTGTCCCTGCACCTCTTCATCCTCGCATCGCTTGTCCCTGTATCGCACATGTCTCTCTCACCAAGTTTGACTCCCAACACGCATTCCAGCATTTTGTACTTGTATTTTCAACGCATTGGTCCCCTCACGCAATCATCAATCGAACTTCCATTCACCTACTGAAACACTAGCGACCGGTTCTCGATCTGAATCAGCGCTAAGATGGTCGCATATGCCGATATATGTGCGGCACGTCATCTTGGTCTGAACCGGTCGCAACTAGTACAGCCGTGCGTGAGCCTCGCACCGACAACAACGCAACACGGGCGAGCAGACTGAAGAACAATAGCAATTGGTATCATTCGGAGAAGAGAGACGATATCAAAAAAATAAACAAATACAAATAAAAGGTAAAATCGAGGTCACAAAAACAGCACCGGATATTTTGGCGATGAGAACGTCGCACCGCCTAGGAACCTCGCTCGGCAGTGCCTGCGGAGTGAACGCGAGTCGCCGTGTAGGAAGCGGCATTGTCGCCGAGCAGAGGGTCTAAAGTGAGCGTCGAGGTGTTGTTACCAGCTATCTGGTCCTGACCGAGCACGGGTGTCGATGTCTCGTCACGCGAGAGGTTCGAGTTGATGCCAATGCTCGGTCGAGGCGCTTCTGCGAACCTGTCCACATTGTGACCGCCGCCGATGGCCGATGCTGGTACGGGCGAAGACAACAATGTGCCGTGCTGTGTAGAGTCAGCAGCCATCATTCGGCTTACGACATCACCCAGACCCTCCTGGTGCGACGCCGTGGGCACGTTAGCGAGGCCAGGCGATCCAATGATGGCAGCCGTCTCACTGTCGATTGTCTCGCTTGCACTGACACGATGACCATTCGAGGCAACAATGCCGTCGGTGGCATTGCCCGTAGCTTGTCCCTGGTCGTTGGGGGATCGTTCATCGAGAGTCGTCTGTCCATCGTCGGCGTTGGCGGCGTCCTTTTCAGTCTGCTTGGCGGCTACTTCCATGGCGAGCTTGCGTTCACGCGCCTCGTGGGCGCCTGTCACGAGACGAATGAGCTCGGATCGCAGCGGCTGATATGCTTCCAACGTTCCAGCAAAAGGCTCCCGTCCTGCAGCCCCGGCACCCGGGATCCGCGTGAAGATCGGCACGCTGGCTGTGCCAAACACAAGCTCGGGCAGCTCTTCCTCGTCTTCGTCATCCAGGTTGGTGGCAGCTACGTCGTGCGAGACAGTATTGCCCTCCTGTTCGTTCATCTTGTTGAAAAAAGCTTCTCGACGCGCATCGCCAACGCTCTTGATGGACGCGGCTGTGCGGAAACTCTTGATGCTTGCCGTTCGCCTCAGACTGCCTTGATGTCCACTGGCGCTCTCTTCAACCTCGTCAATCTTGTCCGAGGTGATGCCATCGAGATTGAGTGAGCGCTGCGACTTGAGCGTTGCATTGCTGTGCTGAGGCTGTGTTGAAGGGAAGACGGTGCGTTGGGATGGCATGGCGATGAGCACAGTGACGTTGACGGAGGCCGGCGTGCTAGTGTCAGCTTTCGCGGACTTCAAGTCTCCGTCACTTGCGTTGCCGACGCCGCCACTGATAGACCCGTTGTGGCCGGTGCCCGCGGCATCATCATGCAAGTTGCTGTCGCCATTGCGGCGCAAAAAGGCGGGAACGTGTAAGCGGCGAGTCAAGCCGCTTGCTGCTGAGGAGGCCGGTGGATAGGAGAAGTCATTCTGCGCGCCTGCTTGCGCATCGGTAGCATCGGTGACACCGTTCGATGTGCTGTTGTCCGAGGCTTTGGACTTTGGGAATAGATCGGAATAAAGAACGGGGGGCACGGCTGCCGAAATGGGCATGACGGCGTCCCAGCCTTTGGCTTTGACCTCGGCATCATAGGCAGCAGGTCGAGAGTCGTGTGCGATGCGAGCTTCGAGCAGCTTGGGTGGGGTGAGCGTGTCTTCGATTTCCCTCGTCGGGCCGAGCAGACGATCGAAAGGCCCATCGGGCAGCAATCCGAGACGACGAAGACGGCGGTTGCGCATGATGATCCTTAAGAGGACAAAACAGACGACAATGACAAAGAGGGCGATGGCTGTGACGGCAAAGGCGAGAAAGGGAACAGGGAAGTCAGGACCCTGATACGAAAAAGGGTTGGCGTTCTGTCTCTTTATAACAGGAGACGCGCGACTCCACAGGGACTGAGAACGCCAGATGTGCTGATTTGACAAAGGGAAGGAAAAAGATGTACTAACCAATAATCAGTGTCTGCAGCAACGAAGGCAGATAAAGCGTTGAAATGAGACGCACAACGTGGGATCAGATGGTGACGCCAGGCGTGAAGATGTTGGCAGAGGCAGCAAAGGGACAAGAAAAAAGCATAGGTTGAGCTCTCGAACATCGACCATGGCAACGGTGGAGGGCAAAAGAAGCCAACCCCAGACTGCGAGAAGCAGTGACAAGCTTAACTGAAATACCGGCTTCGACACTGTTGAGCAGCGTTCACCGATGCTGTCCTTCTGGCGGTAAAACAGCGCACGAAGCACGGCAAAGCACGGGACCAAGGGGAGGACGGGCGGGACGATGGGAAACAAAGGTGCGTGTGTCAATACTTACGAATACACTAGGAGGTGTACCCGAGCCTCCAAAGGGGTTACTGAAGCCGCTGTCGGTAGAAGAGGGAGACGATGAAGACTGCCGCTTGACGAGACGAGTTGGCGGCTGCATCACCGTCTTGCTAGAGCCGAGTGAGAGGTGCTGTCTGGTGCCATCGTTCTTCTGAGACCAGATGCGTTCGATCTCGGCAACGAAATCAGCGGGTTGGTGTCCAAGATCGCAATCCTTCCAAGCACCGCCGTCGCGAATGCACTTTTTGCCGCTCTCGAACACAATGGTGCACGACCGAACGAGGTCGGCCTTCTTGGAAGCTTGCACGCTGTGCTGCAACAGCTTCCTGCCTTGTTTGCCGTGCACACACTTTGCGATTCCATCCTTGTCCCATGAGGGCCCATCGACGACACGCAGACACCTCTGTGCGAGGCCTTCGTCGCCGATCTTAGACAGACCTGCATAGTTCTGACATTGGAGGAAGTTCCACCATTTCTTCTGCGCGGCACTAGGGCTGAGATCGAAGTCCTCGCCGGCACGAACGGGGTTGAGTGCGTCTTGAACGCAGAGCTGTTGAATGTTACCGGCACACTCTTGATCACCGTGCATGCAGGATGCGCCGTACTTGCTGTGCTTCTTGTCCTTGTCGACGGTTCCGATGTAGCTCATGGTAACGCGAGTCTTTGCATTGACACGATCAAGGACTTTGTCAAAAGCGGCTTCACAGGCAAGGGCATCTGGACACCTAGACATGACGGCGAGGGTCACATTGACCCGCTGAAGACCCAAGGCATCGTAGGATTCCGGAGAAGCTTGTGATGTTGAGATTGGAAACTGCGATCGAGCTTGGAGTGTTGCAGGTGCTGGACTAGCAAAGACGCCGGTGGAGCACAACAGCGCAAAGCTGAACATCTGCAAAAGCATGGCAGACGACGCCAGAGTGCGCCATGAGTGAGGTTGGAAATACCTTGACATGTCGAACATCGTATGAGCGGGCGCCCGATTCGTGCAAGAGAGGTGAATCGCGAGTGGGTGAGCAGGGCAGAAGCCCGGTATCGGTCGAGATGTTTATGGGCTCATGTGAGCTGGCGGCCTGGCTGAGTTACGCGATCAGATTGCAGCCATGCGAGAGAGGTTCCAACAGGGGTAAATTGCGCGAGAACCAGCACGAGAAGGAAAGTAGCAGAGAGTGATGGTGGCAGACGAGATGAGTATCAAGCGATACGAGCTGTATCGATACGAATTGCGAGCGGCTGCGATGGCTGCGACGGCTTATGCTGCCCATGGACGCAGCCGAAACCCCGCGCCCACTCAGCCCATTTCGACCCATTTTGTCCAGATGCTGGTTCGCTGCCGTGCTGCCGTCATCTGGCTTACCGCCAACACCTTTGTCACTCAGCTAGCTAGATAGGCGCGCAGCGGAACGGTGGGCGAGTAATTTAATTGATTATAAGTCTGTACAGAGCCACGATCTCACAGTTTGTCACTTCGAGACACCTTTCGGAAAGGTCCGTTGGACCGAGCTGTGTGGAAAGACCCTGAAGCCACATGCTGTTCGGCTGATCCGGACATGGACATTGGAGCCGTCCTTCGACTTGGTGTCCTCATCACTTCCGTGTTGAATCGATTTCTCTTGGTCGGAAAGGCCGTATAAGTACTCTCCAGCATCCGCAGGGGTTCTCACGCCTATCCGCTCTTCAAGTGTACTTCCAGTCAAAATGGCGTCGACGTCGTCCACATCGTTGGTCCGCGTGCTCTGCCGCACCGGTGCACCAGCTCATCATCATCGTCTAAGCCGATGTTCCCAACTTCGACGACAGCTCACACAGCAGGCAACACCACTTCAAGAGACCAATGCAGTGCGCGAGATTCACAAGCTCATGGCCGAGGTGAGAGGCGCGCATCCACAGAAACTCAAGCTCAGCATGCCAAGTGAGTAATCGACTTGTGCTAATATGGCTCTGCCGATGCCGGTGTGATAACTGACACCCAGCGCCTGGGAACAATTTCGCTTTGTCCTGAACGCACCAATAGCCCGAGTGGCACCACGCAGAACCTGGATGAAGGAGATGCAGTCGCAACAGCACACCGAGGCTACAGCTCAGCCAACATCGTCGGAGCTACCGGAGGCTTTGCTCAAGCCCAAACGCATGCAGGACAGCTACATCGAACTCTACCTGCCGTTCACCGAAGACTCGGAATTGCTCGAGAAGTACATCGCTACCTCGGGCTTGATCCGTCTCGGCAAAGTGCTTGAAGACCTTGACGGTCTCGCTGGAACCATCTCGTATCAGCACGCTCTCGGCGGCCGCCCCGGTGATGCATTGTCTGCGCCCATCTACATCGTCACCGCTTCTGTAGATCGCTTGGATTTGCTCGCTCCCCTTACTGCTGATGCCAACTACCGTCTCAGCGGCCACGTCATCTACGTCGGATCCAGTAGCATGGAGGTGTTTGTCAGCATCGAACAGCTCACCGAGCCCATGCGGCCCAACAAGATCTGTCTCACCGGCAGATTCACCATGGCTGCTCGTAACGTGCTTACGCAGTCCAGCCAGCGCATCGCTCCGCTTGTGCTCGAATCTGAGGCGGAGAAAGCCCTGTTTGCCATGGGCGAAAGTCACAAAAAGCGCAAACGCACCGAAGCTGCCTCTTCGCTGGAAAAGGTTCCACCCAGCAAGGAGGAAGCCTTCTTACTTCATAGCCAATATGTCCGCGGCCTTCATGCTGGCATGTTTGCCACCGACGAGCTGCACGGTCCGGCCATGAAACTGGATTCAGTCAATCATCCCAACGGTCCCACCTTGGTCCCCGTTCGCAAGACGAGCTTGAGCACCACGATGCACATGCACCCACAACAGCGCAATGTTCACCAAAAGATCTTTGGTGGTTTCCTCATGCGATCAGCGTACGAACTCGCTTGGATGGTTTCTGGTTAGTTTCTCTGAGACTGCCGTCTTCTCAGCGGGGTGGCCTGACGTGCTCCTCCTTCAAAACTGACATACTGACTTCTTGCGCTCCCATCTTGGCATGTTTCTCTACGCAGCTTCGGTCGTGAACCGACACGTTCAATTCCTCTCGCTCGATGCACTCTCATTTCATGCGCCTGTGCCCATTGGTGCCATGCTTCAGCTCTCTTCCCAGATCGCCTACACGTCGGAGCCAGATCAGCACCCACAAGGTCATACCCTCGCCAGCGTCACTGTGCTTGCAGAGGTCGTCGACCTCGAAACGAGCGAGCGCAAGAAAAGCAACACCGTATGTATTATCATCCTGGGCCGTTCATACTCGGCCAGTTTGCGACAGTCGACTCATCTTTTATTCCCTCTTCTGCTTGGATCGCATCTCACAGTTCCACTTCAGCTTCGATCTTGGCCAGACCGACCGTCAAGTGTTGCCTCAGACATACAAGGAGGCCATGGAATTCATCGAGGGCAAACGGCGTGTCGAGATTGGCGCCGAGATGCGTCGCCTGTATCAAGGGGATCAACAGCTGGAACAGCCACGATGAGCTTTCGATGTGAAGCACCTCCTCAGACCTCTTCAGCGAGGTCTCGGCAAAAAGTTATTCAAGCATAGAGACGACCATTGACCGATTGGAGTGAAACATTGCGTATGTGCGGTGCAGTGCGAACAAGATAAACAAATGGTAGCATGGTGCGTGCCGGGGAATCTAGCTGAGTGTGGTCTTGATCTTAATCAAGGGGCCTGTCTGGTACGATGTGAGTCCATTCATCGCGAAGGTGTCGCTCCAGGAGACGGATTCAACAAGGAAGAGTCGGTTCTGCTGCGGCTTACACCTGGCCGAGCCTCGGCATCAATGCCGACTGGACTCGCACCACCCGGTGCGCCACTGCCGACGCCTCCGCCGCCAAATTGCTCCTGCAAACTTGCGAGACGCTTGTTGATGCTCTTGACGTACTTGTCAATCATCAGGATGCTGCCTTCGCTCAGGCTCAACGCGTCCTCGCCAGGATCCAGCAATGAAGACAGCATTGAGCTCGCCGTCTCGTACGCCAATAGGCAGTGGGACGGATCCCATCCGCTCCCTTCTCGATTGTTTTCGAGCTCATCGGTGGCAGCTGCCCTCGCCACTTCCACCGCTTTGTCAAAGATGAGCTTATCCACCTGCTGTGCAGACTCGGGCAGCTCGTTGCAGCGTGAGCGTGCAAAGTCGGCTTTGTCGTACACCTCGTTGAATCGTGCTCGCAGCCACTGAACAACATCGTTGAGTTCGGCGCTCGTCACGGCAGGCACGCCGGGTCGCGATCGTGACTCGACGTGCTTCTTGGTGAGCGTGATGGCCCGCTGCAAAAAGGCGAGGCTGCGAACATAAAGCATCAGCGCCTCTGCCGATGCAGCTTCTGCGGCCACTGGGTCGAGCGCTGATGATGAGGACGACGATATGGAACCTATACGCCGCCCAGAGCCCTGGACGCTGTTGCGCCCTGGCGAGATACCAGTGGTTGTGGTGGCCGTCGAAGAGTCAAGATCCTGCGAGAGCTGATGTGGACCGTCTGGGAAAAAGTGGGCGAGCTTAGAGTCCGCAAACTCGGACAGGACGAAAGCTTTTTGTCCTAGGTCCTCGAGCGTACCAAGCAGACTCATTTCGGCTTCATCCAAGGAGTCGGTAGGCCGAAGGAGGCCACGTCTCTGGGCTCTTGTACGCACGAGCGCTGCAGCGTCCCTCAACGATACGCCTGAAGGCACTCCGAAAAGGCGCAGCGACGCCATGCTGATTGCCTTTGCCAAAGCGCTCGAAGGGCCGCCAGCTCCGGCTGCTCCGCCGGACAGACCGAAACTGGCGAGCTTCTGCCCGAGGATGCTAACATCTTCTTTCGGAAGAGAGGCTGCTGCGCTCTCTCGCCGTGTACCATGTGTGCTCGCGACAGCGTCCGTGCTTGTGATGACCTGGCCGACTTGACGGCTAGAAGGCGAGCCTGAAGACGAGAGGCTGGTACGACGCGGAATCGACGCCGGCCTTGCGCCTGGCGGCAGCGCGAATGCACCCGTAGCAGACGCTGCGTCTGCGTTGCTGGCGATCCGGATTGGCTTGGAAGTGGACGCTGCGGATGTGACTGAGGGTGGTGATGCGCCAGTCGGGCTGGCGACCGATCCAGAGCTGAGGCGTGACAGGCGCGACGGTCTCCGTGAGGGCAAAGACAGTCTGCTTTGCGGCGAAGCTGCCAGCTCATCTGCCAACGCATTGACCTCGACGTTGCGTTTCTCGATCATGACATACTCCTTGCCGAGGAAGCTGTCCTCCCCCTCTTTCGAAGCTGCAAGATGATTGGCGGCCATCGACGCCTGCGGGGCATCGTCTCGTTCTGCGGAAAGCAGAGATGTTGCGGGAGTCCCGGGCGAGCTTGGCACTCGCGTCATGGTAGGCGGCGCCCGCTTCTCCGAATCGTCCTGGCGCGGTGGCTCGCCAGTGACGTACTTTGCTGAGAAGGCGCGTGGTATGATTCTTGCGGGCTTGCCACTGTCACGTTGCGTTCTGTCTGGAACATGGGTCTCGGTTGTGCCGAGTTTGACACTTACCTCCTGCTTGCTGCGAGATCGCTCGGGTTGCGCCGTGCGATCTTGTGCCGGTCTGGTCGGCGCTGCACTTATCGGTAATTGGTCACCTGCCATACGACTTGAGCTCTCGCCAGGGGGTGCAGATGCATCTTTCAAACCAGAGGAGGGGATGATGAGGCTTCGCTCGCTCCTTTGTAGATCCTCATACTTTTCGATAGCCTCTGGCTGCGCATGAGGTCGGATGAATTTCTTGAAGTCGCTAATCACCGGGCTGACAAAAAAGTCGTCGAAGCTCATGCGGCTGACGGGTCGCTGACGGAGTAGCTGACGGATGAGAGTCTTGACGTCTTCCGAGACGGGATGGGGCGGGGGAAGCGGTGGTTCGCCCAGCTCTTGTCGGCGTGCAGCTTCTCTGGCAAGCGAGCCTGCGGACCTCTCGTCTGGAAATTTTATCTTGTCCTCGCCTCGCTCGATGCGTTTTAGCAGTTCAACGTGGTTTGCAGCCTTGAAGGGTGGCTTGCCGACCGTCATCTCGAAAAGGACTGCACCAACAGACCAGAGATCCGCCTTTGCATCGTACTTCTCGAATCGAAGAATTTCGGGAGCCATGTAGAGCGGCGATCCGCAAAGGGTCTCTGCAAGAGTGTTGACGCTCAAGTGGCGAGCAAAGCCAAAGTCGGCTACTTTCATCTGGGGAATCTCGCGAGGATTGCCGAGCGCGAGGAAGGCGGCGTCAGGAGGTTGAAGTAAAAGATTTTGGGGTTTGATATCGCGATGAACAATGTCACGACCGCGCATGAATTCGAGCGCGGCAGCGAGCTGAGTGAGGATAGAGCGAACGATGGTCTCGTTGAGGCCTCCATCGATGGGGTGCGGATAGAGGGGTTTCTGCGCCCTCGTCAACGAGCCCGGCGCTGCCATGCCAGCGCGTTCGTAAATGTCGAACCTCTTCTTGATGTACTGAGAGAGGTCACCGGATGCACAGAAGGCCATGACGAGATAGATCTGATGTTCGGTCTTGAGGCATTCTTTGAGCTCGACAATGTTGGGATGATGGATGGCTTTGAGGATGGCAATCTCGCCTTCGAGGTTGTCGAGGAGCTTGGGAGTAAGCTTCTTGCGGATCACGATCTTGATGGCGACGGGCTCGCGAGGCTGGAGCCGGTGGCCCTTGTGGACGACGGCAAAGGAGCCTTTACCGATCTCATTCTCGATGACAAAGTCGCCGATGCGTTCATCTCGACCTGTTGAGCTCTTGGACATGGGAAGAAGCGTTGTCAGAACTGTATGCTGGAGAGTTGACGGCTGAACGCGAAGAAAGCGAGGGTCGGTGCGATTCCAACTGAATCGAGTTGGGGGAACGCGGCCACTTGAGCGCCACCTCGATCGGAAGACAGAAGGATGAGCAAGTTCAGCACACCGATGCGAGCTGGGTCGTCGTGTGCGTTCCGCGCGAATCAATGTAAGGAAGGGAACTGCGTTCTGGCAAACAGAGGTGGACAGACACGGGAGGGACAGACGAGGAAAGCTGGGCGGCGCTTGAATTGATAGGTGATATGCGTGGGACTGCCGATGTCGATCAACCTATCCAGAGTTTTCAGCACCACTGTCTGGGATGATGAAAGAAAGGCGCGCAGCGTCGCTTTGCCGGAAGGACTTGCTGCTAGGCGGTGCCCGGCAATAAAAGCTGAGTCTGATTTTCCAGGGACGGAGTGATTTGGCGAGTCCTCGAGACAGCTCGAACCGTCAGCGATAAGTCGATGAAATTGCCACCGAGTCGAGCTGACTTGTCGCGATCAAGCAGAGAAAGCGAAGCAAGAAGTAGACGCGCAGTGAAGTGGAGATGCTTTTTGAGATGGTGGGTGACGGCAAGCAAGAGGGAGGGCTGATAAAGGAGATGAACACCTGCAATCCGAGCTCAGCTGTTCGGAGCAGACACTCGCACAGACTCGACTCCCTTTTCCGCCGCCAGGCTGCATGGTTAAAGTTGGCTAAGAATGGGCTAGGGCGCATGCATACACACACGCATAAACGCACATGCACGAGCGTGTGCAGTTACTCTTTTTTGCTGCTCCTCACAGGACGTCTCATCCCGTGCGGAGACACACATATGCTCGAACTTCTGTAAGTCATCGCCGAGCAACCCGCAGCTGTCCACTGCCTAGTCACGGCATGCTATGGCATGGCATAGTATGGTATGGTAGAGTCGCAGGTCAATCGCATGCACTCACGCGCGCGCACGATAACGCTGCACAAAATCGCAATCACCACACAGCACAGCACTCCACAGGACTCGATGCGATGCCATTCAGGGTCCTGCTTTCTGTTGATCCCGCTGACCGAAAATTGAAAGAGCCTCCTGACCTTTTTTTTCGGGCAGCCGAGGCCCCGACTCGAGATTGCGCGTGAGCCGAGTCAGATTGAGAAGCAGGGGTCGAGACGACGCTGCTCGACGCTAGCGAGGCGCATAAGTGACTGAACTGGACAGACCAGGCGGCCACCCCCGAGAGAGAAAGAGAGAAGAGGAGATAGAGTGCGTGTTTTTTTCAAGATTAATCGCCGCTTTGAAACAACAGGCGGCGAGCAAGCGAGCGAGCACGGACAAGGCTGAGTCGATTTCGCCATCATGCCTCCACACGAATCGACTTGCGAGCCTGATCCGCGGTGCAGACCATCGCTGTTAGAGTGATCTACCTCACATTTGGGCTCTAGAGCCTCTATTCGGATGTCGGATGAACAGCTTGGGTGCAAACAAATTTCAGAGAAAAAATCAAAGAAAAACCTTGACACAGGACAGAAGAAAGTTTTGAGAGAACCACATAATTTGGCACGGCTTTGTGTGTGGAGAGTTATTCTTCTTAACGCCGAGTTGCTGCTGCTGCGCCTACCAAAATTGCATAGCCTGGAACACAGCTTAGAGCACAGACTGTACAGATTATCAGCTGCAATCTGGGGCACAGGGGCCAAGAGCCACCGAACGTTGTTCACGACCACCATAGCAGAGGCTGAAGCCGTCGCACCGCATCAATCAACGTTACAGCGATATCAAGATGAGCTCGGCACAACCACCACAGGACCACCCTGACCATGGCGTTGAGGCCCATGACGAAGAAGACTACGGATCCGACCTGGTCCACGACGACATTCAAGAAGTCGTTCCCGAGCACGACGAAGAGGGCGATATTCCCATGGACGACGACGACAGCGACGAGGAGCACGATGATGCTCAGCAGCAAGGCGCTGGTCCCGGCCAAGAAGAGTTTATCGACAACTCGATAGCCGCCTTCTACTCGCATCGCAAATCCGTCTTTTCCGTATCGCTTCATCCTTCATACCCCAACCCCCCCTTGGCGCTTAGTGGCGGTGAGGACGACGGCGGCTGGATTTGGAACACGCAGGATGGCTCGGAAGTGGTTCGGCTCGGCGGCCACACTGACAGTGTCACCTCTGCCCTCTTCAACGCCGCAGGTGACCTTGCTGCTACCGGAGGCATGGATGGCAAAGTTCGCGTCTGGCGCAAGAAGAGCGACGACTTTAGAACATGGGAATTCCTCACCAATCTCGAAGGTCCCGATGAGGTGGTTTGGATCGACTGGCATCCCAAGGGTAGCGTTCTGGTCGCAGGTGGCGCCGATTCGACCGTGTGGATGTGGCAGTTGCCCAGTGGCAGCGTTATGAACGTCTTTTCGGGTCACAGCGATGCCGTCTCATGCGGCGGTTTCACGCCGGACGGAAAGAGGCTCGTCACAGGTTCCGAGGACGGCACCTTGATCGTATGGGATCCAAGAAGCGCTGAGGTTGTCTCCAAGGTGCAGACCCACCTCGATGGCGGCCTCACCCAGCTTGCCGTCTCGCCCGATGCTAGGGTCGTCGTCGTTGGCGGCGCTGCTGGCGAAGTGCGCGTCATTAACATTGGTGCGCTCGACAACGGCGGTGCTGCGTCTGTGGTCGCTTCCCTGTCCGGCCACGCCGAAGGTGAGTCCATTGAGGGCATCCAGTTTGTCGATGTCGGCAGCGGCAACCGCACCGGCCATGTCATTACTGCCTCAACAGAGGGCAAAGCCATCGTGTGGGATCTCTCTTTGGCCAAGATGCGCTGCGAAGTCGTTCACGACGCCGCCATCACCGGCATCGCATTGCATCCAGGCTCCTCCCTCTTTTCGACATCTTCCGCCGACCACACCATCAAGACATGGGATGCCAAGACCGGTGGCTGCGTTGCTACCCAGCAAGGTTTCACCGATGGCGTTCTGGCGCTTGCAGCAGGCAAGGATGACGGATTTACTCAAGGCGCCGAGACAGGTGGCATTGGCGCCTACACCAACACAGCCAACGCAAGGGGCTGGAAGCTCGTCGGAGCAGGCGACGAGGGCGTAGCACTGGTCTTCCGTGTCTAGACATCTCTCGACGAATGAAATTCATACCCATCGCATGCCTTTGTTCCTCCTTGCTCTCACACTCGTCTGCTGCGTGACTGCATGCATGCTCTCCATTCTCGCTCAATCCGACGTATAGTGTGATGCTGCTCAATCTCTTTTCTGACCATGAGATACTGACCATGAGAAAATGTTCGGAAGAGCCGGAGACTACCAAAAAGCATTTATACTGAGCTTGGTTTGAGTCGGCTCTCATCCCCTCTCTCATCTACAGCCTCGGAAGATTGACTCGTTTCCTCCAGCATGGAGCGCAACAATGCCGTGGGATGGGCTCAGCCGCAGATACAGCCTCCTCGCGATGACGATACTCGTCCCAACACAGCTGTCTCCGTCACCACTTCGACCTCGGGTTTCCGCATTCCTGGCATTCGACCCGGCGCTACCACGGCGACACGCGATCGGCAGCCAGTCATGCAAACACCCTCGCCTGCGCCGTCCTTTGTCCAGCTCTTTGCCCCACAGGCGAACAATGTCGACAAAAGGTGGCGCGCTGACGAAGAGCACCAGAGTCCACCTTTATACTGGCTCGGCAAGCATGGTCCTTCACCAAGAGAGCTCATCGACACCTCGCAAGGCCTTTCAAGCGATCATGATGTTCATCCGCTTTATCGACCAGATCAAGACAGATTGTACCTGCGTTCGGCGCCCGACGAACGGTCGAGTGCTGGTCCCCCTGCTACCTTTTGCTCTCCTACCCTCGGAAGTGACGATCAGCCGCGGCCTTTCACGGCCTCATCTTACCACCGTAGCAGACTCGTCACTGCGGATGGCTCTGCAGGCAACTATGTGTGCGCTCTCATCGAGAATCGTGGCACAGGTCGCGAAGTAGGCATCGCTTCGATCGAGCGAGAGACGGGTATGTGTCGATATCCATCGCTCTTGCCCTTTAGTATCCATGACATGTTTGCAATTCCGGACGTTGACTCGAGAGGTTCTGCTTTACGACTTGCGCAAAAGGACTCTGCATCATCACACAATTGGCAGACACTCCGACATACGTACGCACCATTCATCATCTGTCTATGTACCCTCCGAGCATCTTGCTCGTGCCAGCATCGGGCTCTGGCCGCGGCAACACATCATTTTTTCTCTCCGCGCCTCGAAGCTGCAAGCGTGGCAAGACACACAACCATGGAGAAAGCGACACAGATGCGGAAAGTCGTGCCGACAGATCTCAGAGGGACAACACCTCCTTGCTCGTACGCAGCATCGAACAGCTCTACAATATCGAGGCCCGACCTTTTCCTCGAAGGCACTGGAGCTATTACGAAGGTGAGTACGCATCGTCGGTCGGCAGCGGGAAGGTAACACAAAGGAAATGGTAGTTCGTTTCTTTGATATTCGCGTGTCGCCAACAGAGAGTACGGTTCAAATAATGGAATTATAGTAAGGCTGAGCTGACCAAGGCGATTCTACATCGCCGAGTGAAAACAGGCGCTCGCCATCTCGATCAGCTCCTTGTAGACGACGTCGACACCGTCAAACAAGAAGATGGGGGGATGGTATTCGCGCCGGTGGACCACCACAATGTTACCGGTCAGCAGTCGCAGAGCCCCACTTCTCGCCCCCAGACGGGTCGATTCTCCCTGGTTTTGAATGCCAAGGCATCAAGTCGTGCCGCTATCCTGGTGGCTGTCGCAGACAAGTTCTACCTTCTCTCTGCCTTTGCTGGTCTCATCGAGTACGTAGACACACATTTGGGCTCCGTGCATCATGCCACGAAGCGCTGATCCCAGCTTTTCTACACGTCTGTGGTCCTGCAGATTTTACATGGAGACCTTCAATCGCGTCTTTACCCCAAGGACGCTTCGCATCCGACATGTCTTCCCTGAGGGTTAGTTAGCAGCCAGAAAAGTGGGAGCGAGCAGGGTTCGAGCATGCTGATCGTCTAGGTTCACCACTGTCTGCAGCCACGATCCTGATCAACAGCAATACGGCACATGACCTCGAGCTAGTCCGCAACTTGATTGATCCAAAGTCCAAGGACTCCCTATTCGGTAAGCATGGCAGTCCATGGCAGCTCTTGTGAGGGGAGACTGACGCTATTGTCCTTGCGAATCGTCAACAACCAGGTCTTCTCAATCATTGTGTTTCACCCATGGGTCAACGATTGCTGAGGACGAACATCCTTCAGCCTTTGTCGGGTGAGAGTGACAAGTGTTTCTCGGGGCATTGCTAACCGCTCAGACGGCTGACGCCCTGGTTCATCCCTGTATACAGATCCCGAATTTATTGCGGTACGTCAGGAAGCTGTGGCGGAGTGCATGAACAGCGAGGTGAGTATCCAACCTGGCTGATAAACCTGACGCAAACGACATGTAACTCACCAAACATATAGCCATCTATCTTTGTCTATGCACAGGAACGCTTCCACGCTATTTCAGAGAGCCTCAAGCCTATTCGGTTCGGATCGATCGACCTCGACAAATTGATCCACACCCTAGCTTGTCCGCCAAAGAAGGGCGCAGACGCCCGACTTGAAATCGAAAGGAAGCTCAGCAGCATACTCAGTCTCAGAACCCTGTTGGACTCACTCGGCCCGGGTAAGTCAGCTCTTCACATACCTCGGTCGCATTGCGGTAGCGAAAGGCAGAGCGAGAAAGTCTAGGCACGTATGTCGACACGCGGGTTCTTCTTTTCTTCTCTTCAGTTCGAGATGCGCTGCGGAACGCTTCGAGCGGGTTGTTGCGATCTATCTCAACCGTAAGCAGTCACCGATGGCAAGGAACGGGTCGAGTGGCCACGTGGCTCCACTGATGCATGTCACTGATCTCTTGTGCTCGAGCAGTTTCTCGAATCTGATGACGTGGACCAGATCAACGAAGCGATGCGACATACTATCGATGAAGAGGTTGTCCACGCCAAGGGCGGTCTGGGATCCCGAAATGCTCGCATGGTATGTTCTCTTCTAACTCTTTCAACCCTTTTTCTTCTTTTGCTAACATCGACCCTGCAAGCTTGTGTGCATCATGCCAATCACAGTATGCTGTACGAGCAGAGCGGAGCCCTTTGCTCGACGTGGCAAGGCAGACATACCGGGAGAATTTCAGGTGTGTCGGGTGTCTGGTACAGATTCCGGGCTCAGTGAGAATGCTAAAGCTAACCTTACACAGCGACTTGCTCACCTTACTGCAGCGATATTGAAGAACTCAGGCAGCGCCTAGAACGTAGGTGTTGGGGCGGACACCAGGGCTAAATAGGAGTAGAATGCGTGAAGCTGACACACTGCATGAGCCTGAAAACAGGCGAGAGCAACCTAAACTTGACGCTCAGAATGATAACAACAGGCTACCTAGTAAGTTTCGCCTTTAAGATACGATGAGCACAGAGCCTCGCTCGAGCCCGCCCTCACGACGATTATTCGCACAGCTTCGCACAGAGCTCGACGCTAGCGCATTGAAAAATCTGCCTGGATACTTCACGAACGTCACTCGAGCCAAAAGGGGCAAAAGCGTCACGATGACAACGCTGGATCTTGTGGGTTCCTCTCATCGGCTGTTCTTCGTTCCGAGGGTTTTCTGGCTAACAAGTGTTGACACGATTCCGTAGAAAAAAGTGAATGCTCGGTTGGTTGACTCGATGAACGAGGTCTGTAACATGTCCGAGACGATTATTGATGAGCTGATCGAGCACATCACGAGCCAGATCGCATCCCTCAACAAGGTAAGGTCGTTGATCCGCATACTCATTGGTATCCTTCGACACGTAAGCTAATCAGTATAGCCTGCACCTCGCTTCTACGTTATCGGACAAAGGTATCGGAAGCATTGGCCCTTTTGGACATGATTGTCAGTTTGGCAATTGTGTCCCGGGCAAACGACTACATTCGCCCCGCCTTTGGTGACAGGCTCGACATCCGCAGCGCACGTCATCCTATCTTGGACCGAGTCGACATTCTGAGCGCCGGCAGTTCGAGCGTCGTCACACGCAGACGGCGCGCCTTTGTCCCTAATGACATCTTCCTGGCACCTGGCGAACGCGTCTGTATCATCACTGGTCCTAACATGTCCGGCAAGAGCACGCTACTTCGCCAAATTGCACTCATTACGGTTCTTGCTGGTATCGGATGCTTTGTTCCTGCATCACGGGCCACACTGCCCATTCCCGATGCTCTGCTGAGCCTTCTTACACATGAAGACGACCCGACACAGAACCTTTCAACATTTGCAGCCGAGATGCGCACCTCTGCCTTTATCCTCAGCGTGGCCTCACCCAGGTCCCTAGTTATACTCGACGAGATGGGTCGTGGTACCAGCCCAGATGAGGGCTGCGCTGTTGCTACGGCCATTGTCGAAGACCTGATCACCGAGAAGGGCTGCACGGTGTTCTACGCTACGCACTTTGGCGAGCTTGTCGAGGGGCTCGCAGGAAAGGAGGGAGTGGTGTGCCAACATCTGAACGTCAGTATGGTGCACCGGAGGGAAAACGTCGACCTTGTCTTCCATCACAAACTTCATCTGGGTCCTGGCCTCAACACGCACTACAGTCTGCAAGTGGCCAGCATGATGGGTTGTTTCAGAGACAGCTTTTTGCAGCGGGCGCAAGCGGTGGCAGCCGCTGAACAATCAATCCATGCCGAGAAGTCCGCGCCTCTGGACAGCTCGACTCGGGAGAGGCGAAGAGCATTGCGCAACTTTGTGCGAGATCTGCGTCAACTCGACAACGAATCTGACGTCCAAGAATTTTTCGACGATCGGGACGAAGCAAGCGAGGATCGACAGGCACAACCGCTGGTGGAGAAGCTAGCTAAGCTTCAGTTGCATGCGTCGATCCAGCTGGAGCGCACGTATGGAGAGGTATGATCCTTGTATCCATATCGCAAAGAAGTAGATTCGAAAGGATCGACAGTGCTCAAACGCTTACTCGCCCAACGATTTGTCCAGATAAAGCAATGCAACGTCTTCGACCCGAAGTGGGCCCGAGAGACAGATTATGAGGCGCCCAGCACATCGAATAAGAGGTCGAACGACAAAATCTTGAATGCTAGAAGAATGAATTAGTGTTACAGATGCGGATGGGGAATCGATGAAAGGGAGACGATTCGCGTCCACGCGGTTTTCCTCTTGAAGCGACAGTACAAGCCGTTCAGATGAGGAGACGCTCGATCTGTTGAGTCGAGATGACAGCAGCAAGGCAGAAGGAAGAAAGGAAGGATCAGCAAGGGGTATTCGGGTGCAGAGGCAATTTGAAGGCAAAGGTTGGGCGAAAAAACTTACAGCAAGCTTGACAGTCTGGATCTGGCTCTGCAGCTCACGAGCCTCGTTGGTGGTGACCGAGGCGGAGACAACAGGACGCGAGACACCGCAGGCGCGACCGAGGGCAGTCTTGGAGGGGACAAAGACATAGGGCACGTTCTTGTCCTCGCAGAGGAGGGGCAAGTGAAGCACGATCTCAATGGGCTCGACGTCGGCGGCCATGACGATGAACTCGCAGATACCACGGTTGAGCGTCTTAGTGGCCTCGTTGGCACCCTTCTTGAGCTGCTTATAGTGCGAAGCCTGCTGGATCAGGTCGAGGATTTGGTTGGTGAGCGTGGCATCAGCCAGAGGGAAAGCCTTGGGGTTAGGAGCCGACATGGTTTCGAATCGTCCGAGGTATACGGATGCAAAGGTAGAGGTGGTGTGACGAGTTGAGTTGTGATGAAGCAGAGAGACCTCACGCCAGGTGCGAAAGCAGGGATCACGGGTCTAAGCACGAATGTGTGGAAGAGCGGCTTGAAGGTGGTGGGGGAAAAGATAAAAGAGGACGTTGTCAAACTGCGCTTCTAACTATGACAGTGGGTCCGGCTGCCTCCAGCGCTTCTTGGCATATCGGCGGCAGTCGTTTTGGCAACAGGCGAGGGCCAAATGGAAATTTTCCATGTTTGCGAAGAAAATCGTTTATTGAAGCTGGTCATGCTGACATAAGTGTCTTTCCTCTCGGGGACCATGACATATTACAATCTCGATAGTACTTAGCAGTAAAAATCGTATCGGGACGCGTCATGACATAAACGACACCTGAGTTATTCTGGAAATGGCTTCTCGGGAGCAGAGCCTTGACGTTGTCCACATTGATGCTCGATCGTGAGTTAGCGGCGGTCTCGCGGAGCAGCTGCGCTGTCATGCCTTCTCTCATGCAAGCAGGTGGTGCGCTAGACCCTTTGACATGACATGACATCGTGGCGCTGTCTCGTGGCTTTCCATAGTGGCTGCTTTGCAACCGCGCTTTCTTGCTCCTGCTAGACGGACTTGAAAAATGTGCCGCTTCCTCGGCGTGTGCAGTGTGGGTCGTTGGTTATTGTCGGGCCTCTCCAGGTGCTAGCTGGCCTGTCAAAGCTGAAAGCGTCTATGCTTACCAATCCAACCGTCTCGCACGCCTACCCGGCTTCGCCTCACTTGCGATTCCCTCCACTCGTGGACGTCGATTCAATGAGAACTCATCTGCAAAACTGCTGCAGTGCGACTTCTTCCTGCCCATCATCCCATCTCTGAAACCAGGTCAAAAGCTCCTCCCAACGCGTACGAGAACAAACCGTGCTACCTTCGACAATGCTCGTCAACCAGATGCTTTTCCGCAGGACAGCCGTGCTGTCATTGTCCTCGCGTCGGGCTTTGTCTACATCGGCGAGCGCTTTCAATAACGGCCCTGAGCTCAAACGTGAAGGTCCCACTGCCCAGAAGGGCGACAAGCATAAGTTTGATGATGGTCGTAAGTAGCAGGCAGCCTTTTGATTGTCGTCTCCGGAGAAATTGAAGCGAGCTCATTCTAAATTCGTTTTCTCTCTGTTCTCTGTGCTTGCTGTGTAACAGGCGACGACCCTCACTATCCAGGTGTGCAGCAAAAGCAGAAAGCATTCAACGAGTCTTTCCCGAACCGTCCCAATGCGGACCGACAGAATCCGGAACCCGAGTCACCCCGGGGCCACGAAGGCGCCTTTGCTGATCACCGTGGTAGAGGCAACCGTGCAGATGGCGAGCATCTCACCGGATCCGAAGAAGCTGCCGAAACGCGCACTGTGGATCGTGTTGGACAGATGGCCAAGAACGCAGCGAAATCCGTCTTTGGTTCGTCTGACAAGCGTTCCTTTTCTACTTCGAGTCGTATCTTTGCCGACAAGCCAACGCAAGTCAACCGCACCACTCCAGCTAACAAACCTAAGGGCAGTATGAACGAGCATCCAGGCTACACGACGGCGGATGCGCCCATCGACTCGCGAGCTCCGTCAGAGATGCCAAAGCCCTCGGAGCACGCCAGGCCGTCGTCTGCTACGGCCAACGCTAGCACGAAAGCTAACGCGCCACATCCCGAGGTTCATGCTATGGCTGACGGCGCTAATCAACCAGATGGCGGTGTCGATGCTATTCACCCAGAGGACCGAACACAAAACTCATGGGGCGCCAACGCAAGATCGGCTCAATTTAACCCCGACGAGGGAAAGAGGCAGCCCTTGCATCACGGCGGTAGCAACGAAGCTGGGTTCAAGGGTCAGCCTGGCGACAAGTCCCGCACTTAAGCCCCACTATCCCTCATGGTTTCTCGTCACGACGTGGTTGCCAATTTCCAGAAACATATTCTAGCAATGAAGCTTTGTTCAAACACAGCCTTGGGCACCGAAATAAGAACAGACTCGGTACACCGACGAGACGAAATTTTGTGGTGTGAGCAAAACGGTGAGATCAATCGAATGGCAGATGACCTAGCAGGAGGATGAATCGGCAAGTGTCATGGAAAGATTACGCATCATAGGAGGGAGGATGAGGCGATGTACCGTAGGCTGGTGGACGGTGATCTGCGTTTCGGACGCTGGTGTGTTGACGCGAAGGTGGAGATGCCATCTGCGGTACAGCAAGGCGGGCAGACCGGCTCGGTGTTCTTGCATAGCGTACTGAGTCCAAGCTTGTATTGCTGCCATGCTGTCGAATTGCGTGGTCGAACGAGGGTGCGGGATCGATGGGGTTCACGCCGTCTATGTACGGCGGTGGCTCGTGGTGTAGTTCCCCTTCTTGCTCGTCTGCGAGCCGGTCGGCAGAAGCGGACATAGCAGCCTCGTAAGAGGGGTGTGTTTCGCTATCATCGTCCTGCATCGTGCCTGCAGCTGTTGACGCAGCGGGGAAATCCAGGAACGAAGGCGGAAGCGATGGACTTGAGAGGGCATCAGGGCGATTCAAACCGTGCTCGCCCGGTGCGACTTGGCCAGGGTTGTTGAACACTTGCACGCAGGAGTTAGCTCCACCGCTATGCTGATGCTCTGCGACGCTTCTCGGCGGACGCACGTTGGGCGAAAGCGGGGGTGGTGGATCGTCATGACAAGGCTGCGCTGTTGTGATGTCTTCCGAAGCCAGCGGCAGCACGGAATAATGCGAATCGAGGTCGATCGTGTGTTCAAGAGGGCCGCCGATCAGAGGAGGTGGATGGAACGGATGGTCGGCCGCGCTTTCAAGATCCGGGAATGGATCAGCAGGGTGGCGAGGCACGGCCAGCCCCACCCCTTCAACTTCCACCTCGACTTGTAGATCGTTGCGGCTCTCAAGTAGCGACGGCGGCGGGCCATCATCATGGGCAGATGGGTCCGATACCTCCAAGAGTTGACGCAATCGTTCCAAGCGCTCAGTGTGGTCCATGGCCTGGCTGCTAGAACCAGAACCGCTGGATTGGCCCGAAGCATCCATCAGGTCGTTCAAGCTTCGGCCTACATCTTCGTAGCCATCGTATTCGTCCTCCATGCCAAAATCGAGCAGGTCGCTCGCATAAGTTGTGCTACGTGAGCTTGAAGCTTCGGCCTCACTCTCTTGTGCAAGCATTCGGGCCTTTTCAGACCGCCTGAACCTTTCTTTTTCCGAAAGCGCACCGACAACATTCAGATTGCCGTCATCCGGACTCTCGAGTGCGCCGGCAGCGCCGGGCAGGATTCGAACGGCTGTGCGCAGGATGATGTCTCTGCGTTCACTGCGACCGCCAAGGATGCCGATCTTGATGCGTACCTCGAAGCTCACCTTGTGCATCAGGGTCTCCTGGCTGATGCTCTCACATCCTCCGCCTCCGCCCCGTCCGAAGACGGGTCCTGATACAAGTGCGTCATGATCAGGATGTGGATGAGGCATGTTAGCGCGGTCGAAGGGAGGATGGAGAGTCAAACGCAGCAGGACCGGACGTCGTGAGTGGAAGCGGCAGAGCTTGCCGCTATGAGCAAGCAAAGCTTGATGAGCATTTGGGTCAGCTGCTGCGTCTAAAACTACGCTTTGCAACGTTGGGCTCGTCTTCGATGCATCATCATTGCCAGCCTCTTCACCGATGGGATGCTTGACACGGATGATGCGGACGAGATCCGCCTCTACCGATCGCAGCTTGAGCCCTTTCTCGGTCATCGTTGCAGGATCTGGTGGTGGGATGCGAACACGAATATCGATCGGCTCGGCACGCCGAAAGATGGTGCGGTTGATCTGTGCATACACGAGCGTAGGTGCTTGGATTATCCAGTTGTGCGGCTGCAGTGTATATTCTGAAGTCGGAAGAACAGCGCCGTCCATTTCACCGAGCTCGAGCTCGCTGAGAGTCCCAGGGCGGGTATACCGAACAAGGTGGACAGGAATCGTTTTAGCTGCATGAGGTATCTTGCTAGTATCTTCGCTGAAGAGAAGGGCGGTGATTGAATAGGTAAGGGAGCTTTCGCGAAGATGGACGCAGTGTGGCAGGTCTGCAGTGAGCGGGAACGAGAAGGGCATCGTGGACGGCACTGTGGCAGCGCTGTCGCTCGATGATGTTGCCTCCTGAGCAGCATCCCATAGTACAAGTGTGTGAGTGAAGAGCTCGACTACATGCTGTTGCACCACCGCTTGATTGCTCGCACTGACAATGTCCGGAGACTCGGTGCTGAACGAGTTCCTCTGAGGTGCCTGTTCGATGGCTTGAAGCTTGATAGTGCAGCGGGTGTACCTGCCCTTCGCTTTGGTCTGCGCATCGAGCTTGACGAGCACATCGCCTTTGAGCCAGGCCTGAAAGCCTTTGAGGCCGAGATATCCAATTTGGAACGAGGTCGAGTCGTTGCGAGGCACAATGTCAAAGAAGATGTCAGAGCCGCTCTCGGTGGCACTGCGGGACGACGCCCGCGATGAAAGGGCCGATGAAGAAGGCTCCGGAGCTGCTGGAAAGGTGCTGGAGCCTGCTTCGGAGTAGTCTGGCAGAGAGCGGCGCATTGCGTCAGATGATGCGCCTAGTGACATGGGCGGTAATGGAATCGGAAACGGTGCGATCTCCAGCGTTTGCATGCGTACAGAGCGCCCAGGCGGCACGCCGGTTTGCTTCTCGCACTCTGTTGCAGAGCTCGCAGATCAGCTGTGAGACATCGCGCTTCGATTCATGCTGTAGCACTCCAGTGCATTGAGCGTGGCGCCGATGAGAGCGTCTTACGTGAGGAGCGCAGCAGATCGAGCTTCGGATGCCGCCGACGGTGTGGTGAGACGGGAAGGAATGTATTCACTTGTCGACACCTTCAACAAGAAAGACCAGGATTTATGTGGATCGGTGAATCCGAGGGTCCAAGCAATGGCCCTCATCTGCCAGAATCTTGTGTGGAGCTGCGCGGCCAAAAGTCCAAAAAAGCGGACTGCTGCCCCTTTTTTTCTCACCCCGCTGTAAGACCCTGAATTTCAAAGCTCAGCAGACACACCGTCTTCTGCTCTGACGGATTGACTACTCTCTCGGGGTCGCATTAAGCCTTCGACCTGATGATCGGATCGAATCAGTGTCAGCCTAATCAACTCGAGGTTGAGTGGGACAAGGCTTTTGGTCGATGCCTTCTCAAACAGATTGAATACCTTCATCGGTCTCTACTCCGAAGCTCGGTTGGAAAAAGTGGCTTGGTCTGAAAACAAGCCGAGCAGCGCAGCAGTCAGTATAAGCTTCGTCTACTCTCTTTGAATCCCCGCGAAGTCCTTTCATGACGTGGTTGTCTTGCATAGCCCTCGTCATACATGTTAGTCTCTGGCGGCTGGGAAGGGAAAGGGTGGATTGTTTGCTCGTGGGTCCGATTGACGCTCGTGATCAAACGGGAATGGATTCTCCTTGCGTGCTTGTCGAATGAGGTCGTCGAGCCCTCGTTCGGCGACGGCTCTCTACAAGTGAGGTCCAGGCCGGCGTAGCGGTCACGATCGACACGAATCAGAAAAGGGAAGAAATGGGAAGGTAACGGTCAGCATGCGTGACGAGTGGTAGATTGCATTCCGCTTTTGGGATGATAGAGATGGGTCTGAGCGACACTCACCCTTACACACGCTTGGTAGTCCTTGAACAGCTGGCCGCAATCTCGATCGTAACGCTGCATGATTGCTTGCTTTCTCGTCTCGATGTGAGCACCGCTTAACGACGAGGCAGCTGTGGAACTCGATGAGGTCGAGGACGAATCAGAGAACCAGCTTGACCTCTTCTTGCCGCTACTAGAAGACGCAACCGATGGTGTTGCTTCACTTGCGGATGCTTCGCCATCTCGCTGTTGTTCTCGAATCTGGTTGTCACCGATCGCTAGGTAGTCCTTGAACCAAAGGTTGAAGCATGAGTCGTATCGATGCTTGAGTGGCGTGCATACTGGCGAGAGCGAAGAAATTGCTCCGAGACCGGCTGCCCCTTTTCTCTCCCACTCCCCCTCGTCGACTGTCGTGCCCATCGGCGGAAGCGAGCTGCTCGAAGGCGATGCTGACTCTGACGACGAGCTCGTAGCTTTCGCTTGCTCTCCTTGGTTCTTGCTTCTTGCGAAGAGCATCGCGAATAGTGTTGACCTGGTGATTCTGTCAGGGCGACGCAAGAGCAAGGCTGGTACGTTGCGAGAAGAACAGCTTCGCTTCACGTTCCATTGAACGGGCCCCCACGCGTTCAGATTGGCAGGTGCGATGGGATGCATTCAGACCCCTACAGGCCTGGCCCGACATTCTCAATCATTGTCGCACATGTCCCAGTTTGTTAAATTTCAGATAGGCTCGTATAGGCAGAGATTCTTCTTCACGGCATCGGCAGTTTGTTCCCAAACCAAAACAGAAGCCACTCACTCACATTCACATGGTTCGCAAGCGGAGCCCCAAGAGCAAAGATGGTGTATCATTAAACAAGCTACAACCAAATACTCTACAACCTGTTTTAAACATACATCAAGGCCAGGCGAAACATGGCCACTACTACAGGTCGCCGAAGGAATCGCCGTGCGCAACCTGCAAGTCGAACAGACAGAGAGAGAGAAACGGGGGGGAGGATCAGTCTCATGTCCGCTTAACTCTCCAACGACTCGTTCGCAACGCCAATGCTGTGAAAAACGACGAGCGCAGCCTGCTCCCGGAATGCCATCGAAAAAAAGGGTGCACCGCAAACGCGGTTGTTGCACCGGATGACCTAGGAATCCATCATATAGGAGCGAAAGACATTTAGATGATGGGGTTCTCCGCAACGAGCCTTGTGAGCTCTCGGATTGAACTATGCTGTGCTGGAGTATAATCTTTTGGATTCCTTTCAATGAGGCGACGGTGCCGAGTCTTGCCGTTGAGCCGGGAACGTGCTTGCATCTGTCGTGCTGCCACTGTATCTCGTGATGGGGAGCAATGAAAAGAACGTACCTTGTTTTCAATGCAAGGCCTTGACGTTACTGTTGCCTCGTCAGAAAGAGCAAGGAGAAACAGAGACGACCGAGGCCCTGTAAGATGTGGTGGGAAAAGAAGTCGTCAACAAAATCCCAAGCCCTGAAAAAGTTGAGCGTGTCCAGCGTCCAGCCGACGTTTTTTCCTCTCACTTTTTCAAGGCATCGTGCCAATTTCTGTGAAAACCGCAGTCGACCTGTTCTCATCGCACAATTTGAAAATCCGCGAACTTCATTTGTGAGCGTGTCGTGCAGCTCACTCAGTAGCAGCATTGTGGCTTGGCTATGTTAAGTTGTGTACGGCGGTGACAATTGGACGCATGTGTGAACAATGGCTGCCAGCCAAAACAGGTACAGTATCTAAGCTCTGCAGGAGCACCAAGGTCTGTAGTGCACTTTGCATGCAAAGTTTCATCAGCTGTGCCAAACACCCTGTCCATGTTACGATTACAACCCTAAGTTAACAATGTTGAAGGTTGTCACAGAGTGTCACAGGCCTCGACAAGAGCCTAGTCAGATTGGCAATAAGCTGACTGTTATGCCTCTGGGGTCTGAGAACCTCAAACGGCGTAGCGGGGAAGGCGTCGAGGCCAGAGGCGTATTACCGGTGCCAAAGGCCATCAAACACCAATACCAGCAATTAGCGTGATGTGAGCGGGATTGATTGCTACTGCCATATCGAGAACGCGGTGAGCGGCCAAGTAGCTACGTCAGACCGACTCAGCCCCAATTGCACAGGAGATTTGGGGACGCCAAAACACAGACGGTGAGTTTCGAGAATACTAAGGCGGATGAGATGTTTCGATTGCGACAAAACGGATGCAAGGTGAGATGCGAGATTGGATGCAAAGTAGATGCAATGTTGATGCAATGTGAATGCGATGATGATGCTGCCAAAGCGTGAAGTTGCCAGCTTGCATGAGACCTGCGTTTTTCTTAGGGGTTAGGGTTCCATGTGTGTCACACGGTCGGGTTTGCCCTGAGACGTAATTTCAATTCAAAAACGAGACGCGTCAGTATTCAATTGGAAGACGGGTAGTAACAAACCGGAAGACAGGTAGTAACAAATTGGAAGATAGGGTTAGGGTTACAAGGTGTCCTGTCCGGAAAACAGGGTAGGGTGTCTTAAGTAAAATTGTAGAGAAGGCCAAAGTAAGTACTTTTGATTATCAGACCCTATGCAAGTTCA